>BLBF01000093.1:795940-902515 GCA_015471245.1 Laticauda colubrina | reverse complement strand
CAAGCTGTTCCATTGGTTGATTGTTCTCATTGTCAGAAAGTTTCTCCTTATTTCCAGGCAGATGTTGAACTATCTTCATCCAGCATCACTTTCTGGACAAGACCTGGCAGGAAGGATCGCAACCATTAAAGAACAGGGGCCTAGGGAAGGATTTGTGAATATTTTTATTAATGTTTTTACTCATGTTTTTCTCAAGCTTCTTCTATGCGAATGGAGAAATTTAAGATCCCCAGAGGAGAAATTGCTTCTTGCTGTAATTTTCAAAATGCTGGTCTTTGAGACCTCTTCTGTCTTTGAGGTAAACATCAGACTGAAACAACATGGAATAGATCTTGCCTCAGAAAAGGATAAATGCCTCAGTTACACATAGGTTTCTGGACAGACAGGAGTTGCGTTTTTGAATGTACTTTCTCTTCCAGGCGAATCTTGAGTTGTCTCTGTCTGAATCAGGAAAGCAAAAATTTCGATATTGTGAAGGTGCTTTGAATTCATCTAATTCCTCTTGTTGTTCTTTTTTCTTTTTTTAGAAACAGGAAGGGGATTGATTCAGCCCCATAAATTATGGGTCTTCTGCTTCTGTTTTTGATCCTGCTGGTGTCCCAGCCAGTCTCTGGGAAGCTTAGAATGAAGTGTACGCTGAATTTTGACTACCAGGATGGAAAAAAACCAGGGAGCTATTACAGACCAGGAGACCATCTCATTAGTATCATCACCACTGGAACAAAAATATTGCATAAAACAACATTGTCCTTCAACACGGCTCCTGGCTCTCACTTTCACTCGTAAGTCATTCAGTGTGATGGAGTTGTATTTCTTCCATTTGCAGTTCAAACATCCTCACTCTCAGAAGGCTTGTGAAGACAAAAATGATAAAATTGGAAAAGCATTTTGTAATTGTTATTTATGATGATGGTGCTAACATGAACATTTTTTTTACCAAAGTTTATCTCATTATAGCTTTAGAATACTGCAGCTCATTTTTAATATTCAAGTGGTCAACAATAATTCCAGGCATCTGCAAAATCTCACACTTGGCTACAACATTCATGACAACTATTTGAATACAATTCTGAGTTCAGATGCATTGATGGACATGCTCTCTACTGGAGAAGCCAATGTTCCCAACTACAGCTGTGGAAGGAAGGACAACATTTTGGCTCTTGTCGATGCAGCTGCTGATGACATCTCTGTCCTGATGTCAACATTAGGAGACACCTACAAACTCCCTCAGGTTTGTAAGTTTCTGTTTCTTTCTGTTGTTGTTTTTTTGGGGGGGAAATTGAATGAGGTGGTCGGTTGATATGTGATAGATCCAACCATATTTTCATATGGTTTTCACCACGTCCATTGTAGGTGTCATGGTTAGGAATTTGGATCCACAGTGTTTAGGAGACAATGTGACATAACCTCATAATGTCATCATCATCATTGCTTTGAGCCTTTTGATTTCTACTTGGGAAGTTGAGGATTGATTCTGTATTCAATCAAAGTTCTGTACAAAAGGAAGGTGGAAAAGAGGTGGGAAATTTTGTCCATAATCTTAACAAAAACAATATTTTCAATTATAAACAAATCCAAGATTTGTGAATAGAATTCAAATTGACTATTTTACCTCTAGCTGATAAAACACACATGACTTATGAACTTGTAGAGAGCGCGATCATTGAGCAACTATTTTATTATTTTTTAATTACAAGCATATTAGCCAACATGTCAAATATTTTTATCCTAAAATGTTCATGATGAAATTCGTCATCAATAGCTTGGAGAGTAATAAAGCAATTGTGAAAGTATTTCTGAAGTGTTTCAAAAAAATATGCCTAATGGTGGTGTCCTCTTTTGGCAGGTTCATTTACACATATTAATAATTCCCCATAATGAAGCACACAACTATCGAACCTGTTGTTACACTGGCAGCATCCCACCATTGGAGAAAGACAGACAGACTGACAGACAGGGATGGAGACAGAGACAGAGAAGGGGAAAGAGAGACAGAGAGAGAAAGAGAGAAAGAGGCCGAGATAGACTGAGAGACAGAGAAAGAGAGAGACAGAGATGTATTAAAAATGGAATAAAAAATATTTATAGGCCCATAAGTCTAATCAATGTTGTGGCTAATATACATGTTAGGATCCTTTTGAGTTACATAAGAGCAGGCAGATAAACAAAGAATTTATTGCTGAAAAACAAGCAGGCTTTAGACAGTGTTTTGCCTGACAAAGAGCCATCAGTATGAAGACCTCAACAAAACTAAGTTTAACAGATAAGAAATAATCAGAGTTGGAAGTGACCTTGCAGATCAACGAATTTACATGGAGGAAACCAGGCAGTGCAGGACCTTAGGATTCCATTGTCTTAGGCTCAGTGTCTAAGTATTAGGTATGACATTAAATCTGTGGAAACTGGCAGTCTCCCAAAATTCTTTCTTTTAGAACAGACAAAAATTCAATAAAAGTTTTCTTGAATTGTACAACTGAGAAATTACATTAGAAGCTGTGGTCTTCCTGTCTTTTTGTGCAGTTTGATGTAAAGACATCAGATATTGAAGCAGAGAAAGACACACACAGTCTTGCTGAATAAGGATGATGCATTGAAAGAGATGTTTTTCTTCAAATGTACTTCCAAATTTGCAAGTATTTCCATACAGAAATATCTAAACATCTTAAGATGATATTCATTCAAACAAGATTTGAGCACTGGGAAAAGTGGTTAAACATAAATAATTTAACCAAGACTCTTGTAATGAAGAGACTTGTATTTGATGAGTTCCAGAGAGAGAGAGAAAAAAAAACAAAACCCACATCTATTAGTTAAATGTCAATTGTGTAAGGAACAGATCATTATCTTGGGCTGCATACTAGACAAACAACCTATTTGGATCCTTATATTAAAGCAACATGTTTCCTGTTTGGTCAAAATTGTCAAAAAATAAAAATATTATCAAAATACATTAAATATGGCTCTTTATTTGAACAAAACATTTTTAATTGACCTATGGACCTGTGGGTCTGATGCCGTAAGTTGTAAGGATGATACAGAAATATCATTGGAACTCTTTATTCTTATTGTTTTAAACTTATGTGGTTTTATACTATTGTAATGTACAGTCTTCCTAATGTAATATTGTTTTTATTTTTTTATTTTCATGTGGGTTAATAAACAGTGAACTATTCTAGCTTAACAGCTTCTATCCCAGGGCAGTAGCTTATTTGAATTCTGCTGTATGGTGTATGGTGCAGTGTCGGCGGTTTTCAATTCAATGTGTGGAGTATGAAGGATGTGTGTTTTTGTTTATTTTCATGATCATGATGTGCACTGAAGATGGTGTTTGCTTTTGTTTATGAGGTGCAATGACAATAAACTAAACTAAACTAATAAGTTCATGAGAACCAAGTTGGATTTGTTAAAATCTGACCCCAAATATAACACAGAATTTTTCATTACTTTTTCAGATCAATTTTCAATTATTTTCCGATTCGCTGCATGATAAAAGTCAGTTGCCCTTTTATCATTGGCTTCTCCCCAAAAAAGGCATCCTCTACCCAGGAATTGTCCAAGTGCTGCTCCATTTCAGATGGACCCTTGTTGGTCTCTTTGCTTCAGACACAGAAAATGGAGAGAATTTCATGAGGACTTTTAGTCCTTTGCTTGTCAAGAAAGGAATCTGTGTTGTTATATCACAATATTTCTCAACAGCCCGACTTACCGCACTCCACAGCGATGCCCTCTCTAAGTGGAGACAAGTCAATGTCTACATTCACTACATAGAATATAGTTCTGTTTTGGAAAGAATTCTTCCTTTTCACTTAATACTTAGGCATTTGCCTGGACCCGTTGAAGGGAAAGTCTGGATTACAACACTCATTGGTTTATTTCCACTGAGAGACCACAGCGCTCTCAAATATGTGAATAGCATCTGGACTGTTGATTTTGAGAGAAAAAAGCAGCCAATAAAAGATACCCTAATACCTCGTTTCTCTTTCTACCCACGCTCTGGACAAAAGTCATTTGTCTGTTCTTTTTCAAAGTACCTCTTTTCTGCCAAAGGCCGGAAAAGATGCACTGAGAAATCACCACTGGAGACCCAAAAGAAAAAGAACATGGCATCGACCAAAAATTTCCACCATTATTACAGTGCCATTAAGACTCTGGCCCATGCCTTGAATGCTGCATATTTCTCCAGATCGAGGAAGATAATGAAGAAGAGTGAAGAAGGTTTGGGGCCGACAAGGTTGCAGCCATGGCAGGTATGGTGACCCAACAAGGACTTTGTTCCTTTGGTAAAGGAATTCAAAAGAAAAAGATGGAAACTATATCAAACCATATCAAGTGCTACAGGACTCCAATAAGTCTGGCCAATCTAATCATTCAGGCAATAAGATTCACAAAAATGGGAACTATGGCAGATATATTAAACACTGCCAATATTTAAATGATGTGTGCATTTTTAAATAAATTCCTATATGTATGGGTTTGTGACAAGCATCATAAAATGTTACCTTCATAAATCTGAAGGAGTCCCTTAGATCACCCACTGGTAACCAACCAGTGGGCCAGGGACCACTGATGGTCCTGGAGAAAATTTGGTGGTCCCCAAAGCAATTAATCCAGGCTGAAGGGAACAAAAGGCTGTGCAGCCCAAATGGCCCACAGGAACATAATACTTGCATCCCCTTTATTGCAAATAACATGAGGTAATGAGGGAAGGGGAGAAAGGGCAGAGGCAGGGAATTTGCCCGACTCACCCCATACACCTGGCTTGGCCACCACATCTTTCCACATCTTTCCACATCTTTCTTTCCACATCTTTCTTCTGCTTTTGGCTGCATGCAAGGAAAGAAGCAAAAGTTTTTCTCTCTCTCCCCTCCCCCAAAATCTGCCAGAAATGAATGTTTGGGACCCTGCAAGACATCCTGCTCCAAGAGGCTGCAACAGCAAAGACTCATTTCTGGAAGAGTTTGGAGGAGAGAAAGAAAGACTTCTGCTGCTTCTGCTGCTTTCCTTGCATGAACCCAAAAGTCTCTCTCTCTTTCTCTTCCTCTCCCTTTCTCCTCCCTCCACGAGAATAGAGCTGGAGACGAAACCCTGCGATTCCAAATAAACAAATGATTGATCAATAGGAAAACAGGGTGGGGAATTTTGCTGCAAACTTTTTTTGGAATTTTCCTAAAGTTTCTGGTCCACAGGATTTAAAATTATGAGTTTGGTGGTCCCTGAGGTCCAAAAGGTTGGCGACCCTGACTAATATCATCCAGCCCAACCTCCCCTCTCTACAGAAATCCCAGTTAAATCTTTTCTGACTGATGGCTGCTCGGTCTTTGCATTAAGAAAATCAGTAAGGAGATTTCTGGATTTCTCTACTTCTCTGGCTGAACACTAAAACTCCTTTTCAGATTTTTTTCCCCCTCTTATTCAGAATCTTCTCTACTGTAAATGAATTCATTTTTCCATGCCTACTGTCTAGAAATAATATCATACAGTTCTTAAGTGTGTGTGTAACATCTTTCAAATATTCCCCAACAAAGGGCTTGTATTAGCTGGAAAATAGATCAATCAATTAATAAATCGGAATAGCAGAGCTGGAAGAGACCTTGGAGGTCTTCTAGTCCAATCCCATGGTCAAGAAGGAGATCTTGTACCATTTCACACAGGTTGCTGTGCAATCTCTTCTTAAAAACCTCCAGTGATGAAGAATCCACAACTTCTGAAGTTGTTACCCCAGTAAATTATCCTCACTGTTCAGAAGTTTCTCTTAAGTCCACATTGTTTCTCTACTTAATTACTTTTCATGCATTGTTTATTGTCATGCCTTCTGGTGTTTTTGAAAATAAGTTGATTTCCTCTTCGTTGCTAGTCAGTTAACTAAGATATGGAGAAATCACATCACAACAGCAATGGGGAATTTCAACTACCCTGACATCAACTGGGAGACAAACTCTGTACCAAGTGGAAGAACCAACAGGTGACTGACAAACCTACCAGACAACTTTGTTTCCAAAAAGTAGAGAACAAGGGGAACAACCATATTGGACTTAATTCTCACTAACAGAGGTGAAATGATAGAAGGTGTTGAAGCTACAGGAACCTTGAGGGCAATGATCATGCAATATTGGAATTCAACATTATGCAAGCACAAGCAATAGGACCAGTCAAACTAGAGTCTTGGACTTTAAGAGAGCTAATCTCAAGAAATTTAGAGAAAGCTTGAGAAAGATTTCATGGATGAGACACCTCAAGGGGAAATTAACTCAAAAAGCTTTGGAAATTTTGAAAAGTGAGATTATAAAAGCCCAGTCTAGCACAATACCAATGAAGAAGAAAAATTACAGCTCTCAAAGGAAACTAGCATGTCTGCATAAAGAACTCTCTGACAAACTGAAAGACAAAAAGGACAAGTGTAAAAAGTGGAAAGAAGAGGACATAACTTAAGGCAGATTATCAGCAAATAGCACAAGCCTGCACAAATGAAGTGAGGAATGCTAAGGCTCACAATGAACAAAGGCTTGCAACAAAAGTAACAAGTAACAAAAAAAGCTTCTTCCAACATGTTAAAACAAGAAAAACATTCAAGGAAAAAATTGGTCCATTGCTGGGAGAAAGTGGCAAGAAAGTGAGAAGCAACAGGGAGAAAGAAGAACTACTTAACTCCTTTTTTGCATCTGTCTTTACACAAAGGAAAAGAACAGCCCAACCTATCAAAAACAGCACCACAAAAAAGAGATTAGGAACACAAGTTAAAATCGGAATGAAAATTTCCTTTTTTTGAAGATAGCGGCAAAACTTGTTCTCCGTACCAATAATTTTTGCAAGTTAGACAAAAGTAAAAGAAAGATTCCATTTAGAACTGATGTAAAGGGATAAGTTACCAAATTTGTTGCTTTTGAAATTCTTTTTTATTCCCATTCTAGTTCCATCCCTTTCTGGAGAAGAATGAGTTTTGCAATTTTTCTAATTACGAATTATACTTGGACCAAAATGGAGACGTAACAGCTGATTTGAAGTTCATTAGCTGGGTGTTTCTCCGCAAGAAGAATCTCATGAAAGACCAACTCCTGACTTTTGAAAGACAGAGAATTATTATCAACCAAAGTCATCTGTCATGGCTAAAGTTGCACAACAGGGTAGGAGAAATATTGATGTCTTATCTCTGTTTTCCAAAAGGATTTGAACAGTTGTGGGATTCAATTTTTTTTACAACTGGTTCTGTGGGCATGGCTGGATGGAGGTGGCAGGGGAAGGATTCTGTAAAATCTCTCATCAGAGGTGGTATTCGTCGGTTCTCCAAATGGCTCAAAATTTCCATTACCGGTTCTCCAGAATTGGTCAGAACCTGCTGAATACCACCTCTGATTTTGACCCATTTAACTGGGAAAAACCTATGTCCCATGATTTAAGCCCATGTCACACTGAACCAAAAGATGCAAAGAGGATGTAAAATGGACAAAAAACCTTGCCATCCGTTCAAAAACGCGATGTACTCACTGCCTCCGTTTTGCTTCCTCTCTATCCGTCCAGCATCTGTTTATTGATGTTTCATCCGCTCCGAAAGTTTTGGGCTGCCCAAAACCTTTGCGCAGAAAATGTATCCAGTTTGTCAGTTCTGCATCCATTACGCATCCACTATATCCGCTTGGCGTACACTGCGCATCCGCGCAACTCGCATCCGCCCAGATGCAGGGAGGAAGCGGAACGGATGCGGATCAGATGCAGAATGGATGCCTAGTGGAAACAAAGTGTTTAAAGCGGAAAAAAAGTTCGCAGGGGGGACCTATCTCGGATATTAAGGATGTCTAGAGGATGCCTACAGGATGCAAAGGGAAACCTATACTGCCTATAAAAAGGGGGAGCAACTCGTCTGCATCTCACTTTCAGACCAGCAGCCCACATGTGCAGACCTCTGCAGCCTTCATGTGATTCTTCCTCTTCCACAGCATCCAGTCATGTCCACCGTGGATCGTAACACAGTCCTTTTGGCAGCCACCATCCTTCTGCAACAGTACGAAGCCATCTACAGACTCTGTGAACTCTACTACAGGAAGAAAAAGAGGCGGCCAAGAAGTGTCTGGGTCCAAAAATGGATTGGGAGAAGAGCAGAGTATGGACTGTACAACAAGTTGATGGTGGAACTCAGGAACGAAGACACTCGGGCGTTCCAGAACTTCATGAGGATGCCTCCAGCCATGTTTGACGAAGTTGTGCAGTGGCTGAGACCCAGGTTGACCAAGGCAAACACCAACTTCCAGCCCAGCCTGAAACCTGGGCTCAAGGTGGCACTCACTCTGAGCCACCTGGCCTCAGGGACCACCTACAAGAGCATGCAGTATGGCTGGAGGGTGCCACACAACACCATCAGCATTGTGGTCAGAGAAGTGGTGCAGGCCATCATCGAAGAATACAAGGAGGAGCTCCTCCAGTGCCCCTCCACTGAAGAAGGATGGAAGAAAGTTGCAGAGCAGTGGTATCAGAGGTGGAACTTCCCACACACCATTGGAGCCATCGATGGCAAGCACGTGGCCTGCAAAGCTGCAGCCAAGTTGGGCTCCACTTTTTTCAATTACAAGGGCTTCTTCAGCATCGTCCTCTTCGCCATGGTCGATGCTGACTACAAATTCATCTACATCGATGCTTCAGGCTATGGCTCATCTTCACATGCCCAGGTATACAACGCCAGTCACCTCAAGGAGGGGCTGGAAGGCAACCTCATCGTGGGCTTCCCAGATCCAGACCCCCTGCCCAACGACACACAAGATGTGCCCTACTTCATCATGGGGGATGACGCCTTCTCCCTCAGAACCTACCTCATGAAGCCATACACTTCCAGACTTCTGACCCGTGAAGAGAGGATCTTCAACTACAGACTGTCCAGGGCAAGGCGGGTGGTGGAGAACACCTTTGGCATCCTGGCCAACAGGTTGCAGGTACTTCTCACCACCATGCAGCATCACCCAGAGACCGTGAGGAGGATCGTGGAAGCTTGCTGCATCCTGCACAATCTCATGAGCACCCCCTACCCAGTCTTGCAGAACAGGCTCGTGGAGCATCAACAAGGCAATGGGGACATGGAGCTTGGGGAATGGAGGCAAGGGCGAAACCTGATCGACACTCAGGATGTGCAAGGCCACAACAGAGCCTCACGGGAAGGGAAGAAGCAGCGCAACCTCCTGAAACACTGGTGCAACTCCCCAGCTGGAGCGGTGGAGTGACAAGACAGGATGGTTGATGCTTAATGGATGCTTCCTTCAGCCTGTCTCATCACACAGATGAGATTGGGCCATGTATGTTGGGTGGGCCTACAATGAACAGGGCGTTTAATAAAGAGTTGTGTTTGTGTTCAAATGTGTGGATCAATGCTTACATTGTTATTGATAAAAAAGGGCCATAGGTGTGGCACCTGGGAGGGCAGACCATACAGTCCCACTATGCTTGCACTGGAGGTTTATCTATCCCACAGATATTAGCCATCCCAAATGTATCCCTGCTCATTCTACAGGTATCCCTGCCCACCCCACTGCTATCTTAACCCAACCCACAAGCATGCAAAGGCTTAAGCCAATTCTAAAAGTTTCCACAAAGACTTTATTAAAAAAAAGAAAAGAAGCAAGTGTGTGAATCAAAGATAAACTTTATTGAGCAACAAGCTGTAAAAAAAAAAAATGACCCAAGTCAAGTGTCCAAATAAAGTCCACAGGTAGCCAGCTACCTGGTCTCTGGCACTCTTCTTGGTCACTCAGACGTGTGCCCAGTCTCAGGGGTGAAGGGTCCAGGTGCTGTGGTGGTGGGTGATGCTGGAGTGCCTTGCCCCGAAAGGACAACAGGTGACGGTGTGTTGAGGAAGGTGTCGGACAGCTCGCTCAGCCCCGTGATGCTGAGAGGTCCTTCCTCCATGCCATGGGGTGTCAGCCCCAGTACTGATGACAGATGTATTGAGGCCGGGCTTGGCTGTGAGGTGGAGGAAGGAGTAGTGCAGTGGGGCTGTCTTCTCTGCAGCTGGGTGAGGACTGGCATGGGTGGCATCACTGTCGTCGGTGGCATCAGTGGAACAGGTGACAACGGTGTCACCTGATGACTCTGTGCCTGGCCTGGGAAGGGCTGCTGCCTGTGCTGCTGGACCTCCTGGTAACCGTAGCCCTGGTAGGTGAGGGGCTGTGGGAAGCCTTGGAATGTGAGGGACATCACCTGGGGTGTAGGAGCAGACCTGGACTGGGTTGGAGCAGGTTCCTCTGGATCTGGAGGGTTGTGAAGCAGCTCGGTGATCCAGTCCTTCACCACCAGGTACTGGGGTTCCACCATGTCCGTGAGGATCTGGTTGACATAGGTGAGGAAGGGCTTGCGGTTGGAGGATGAGGAGTCAGTGTGGACCAGCTGAGAAAGGAGATATATGCTGCTCCGGATGGTGTCCCTGACCTCCAGCAGGATAGTGTGGCTCTGCCCCTCCTGTCTGGTTCTCTGCGTTTCTGTGGAGGCGGAGCTTGGGGCAGATGCGGGTAGGGCTGTGGTGGACGTGCCGTCTCCTTTCTCCCACTGCACCAGGGAGTCCTCCACGCGCTCTGCCACAGTTAAAACAGCTGTCTGCGGATTCTTCACCATAGCACGCTCCACAGAAACCTGCCTGGAGACAGGGACTGACTCTCAGCCGGAAGAGGACTGGCTCTCAGCAGGCTGCTGGAGAGAGAGGGTCATGAGAGGGGCTGCTGGTGCTCCTCGGTGGCAGACCTAACCCTCCAGGAAGCTGCACCTGGCCATGACGTAGGTCTCTCTGTTTGTCAGCTTCACAGTGGTCTGGCCAGATTTCTTGAGGTGCAGCTTCCCATACCAGGTGTGCATATGTTTTCACCAGCTGAGGAGCACCTCCGAAGTGTAACCCATACTCTCTGCCCTCTCTCTCCAAGCAGCCTGCTTCTGCTTTGTGTCCCTGTACAGCCGGTGTCCCTTCCGCCACAGATAGTCGTTCTCTCTCAGCCATTCCAGCACCTCATCCTCATGCGCCTCCTCAATATAGTATTGCCTCCTCTCCCATTGTCGCATACGCCTCTTCCTCCCTTTGGCTGGACCAGATGGGCCCTCATCAGAGGGGCTCCCAGGTAGTAGGGGCTGCTTCTCCACACCACCACCAGCAGCAGCAGCACCAGCAGCACCAGCAGCACCAGCAGAATCATCATCATCAGCAGCAGCACCAGCAGTAGCAACAGCAGGATCATCATCAGCAGCAGCAGCAGCGGCAGCAGGGTCAGCAGCAGCAGGACCAGCAGGACCAGGATCAGCAGCAGTAGAGTAAGCACCAGCAGGGCCAGCAAGTCCAGGAGCACGAGCAGGACCAGGATCACGAGCAGGATGAGCAGGACGAGCAAGACCAGGAGCACAAGCAGGACGAGCAGGACGAGCAAGACCAGGAGCACAAGCAGGACGAGAAAGACCAGGATCACGAGCAGGACAAGCAGGACTAGCAGGACCAGGAGCAGCTTCAACAGAGTAAGCCCCAGCAGAAGCCCCAGCACCAGCAGAAGCACCACCGCCAGGAGCAGCTTCAGCAGAAGCCTCAGCAGAAGCAGAGTCAGGGGCAGGGTGCGGGAGGTTGGCCCTGTCCCTCTTGCCAGGGATGGCGGCAGGTTGCTGAGGCTTTCACTTCCTCCCCATGGTTGTGGGGTTGCTGACTGGCAGGGAGGCTGTCAGGCACCAAGGCTGGCAGGAAGGCTGGCAGGAAGGCTGGCAGGAAGCCAGGCACGAAGGCTGGCAGGTAGGCACCAAGGCTGGCAGGAAGCCTGGCAGGTAGGCTGGCAGGTAGGCTGGCAGGAAGCCTGGCAGGTAGGCTGGCAGGAAGCCTGGCAGGAAGGCAGGCAGGCAGGCAGGCACCAAGGCTGGCTGGAAGGCAGGCTGGCAGCAAGGCTGGCAGGCAGGCATGCAGGCAGGGCAGGCAAGGAACTCGAAGTGTCCAGCAGCAGGTCTTTCCTCGGAATGCTGGCCACATGCGAGCTGCTTCCCTTTATATCCGGGGGGCTTACGCAATGCTTCCCCCCCGCATTCGCAATTAACGCTCGGCATCCATTCCGCTTCCGCTGTGCATCCGCTAGGCTTCCGCTGTGCATCCGCTTTATCCGCTGTGCATCCACTGTGCATCCGCTTCATCTGTTCGGCGTCCGTTCTGCATCCACTGTATCCATTCCGCGTCCGCTTCGTTGAGGCCCCCCGGAAGCCCTGCGGTTGCGCCATCCACTCCCATCTGCTTCCATCCGCTGGGCTTCCGTTCCTCATCCACTTTGCATCTGCCCTGCGTCCTCCCTGCATCTGTGTTATCCGCTCCGGTTATGCAAATTTTTGCCCCTTTTAAGAACGGATAACAATGGATGGAACATTTTGCTCGTCCACTGTGTCCTTTTTGCATCCGTTGGCCAGTGTGACATGGGCTGTAGTGTTGAAATGGGGACTCTGCATGAAGTTAATCTGCCATGGATAGGGATTATGCTTTGCTTCCTCCTTCTCCTCAAATACCAAACAAGAAGGCACATTTGTTGACCAATTCCTGAGATCAGGTTTGGACTGAATCATATGAAATTGAATCAAGAATAATTTTATTCCAGTGAGAAATAAGCTTTGGAATTAGGATTTACTTTGCACCAATTGGGCCAGTGTCCTGTAAAAGGGCAAGGAAAGATATTGTTAAGCAACCCAGATCTGACCAGATTCATCCATGGCAATCTTTCACCCCACTGAGATAGTGAAATAGGCCCTCTGCTCCGATGAAGGAGGTCCAAGAATTTTTTTTCAACGTGGTGTCAGAATGATTGGACTTTTGAGAGATAATACCCTGACCCAGAAAACTGATGCTGTCAGGGTTCCAACAGATTCTCTAATTAAATCATCAGTCTCTCAAGCCAAGGTTCAAAAGAAATCCAATTATTTAGTAGGAGTTTCATGCTTACATGAACCAGGTGGAGACATCTCTGACCTCAGTTAATTCATGCTTTGCGTCTGTTTCCACATCATCCCCCACCCACCAATATGTGAATGTGTGATCAGTCAGATTCCCAAATAAAGCAATTTTACAGTTTGGAAAAGCCCCTTCCTCTTGCCACTGTGGGTTTATTTCAAGTTGACCTTGGTGTGTCAGTTGGAATGAGCCTTCTTTTGACTGAGATACCAGCTCCTTGGTGCAGCAGCAAAGTTCGCTCTCTCATCCCCCTTGGCAATGGCAACTCCAGAGCAGTTAAGGGATGCTTTGTGAGATGACAGAAGCATTGAAACATGAATTTCACTCAGCGAAAGGCCTTTCCTAATAACTGAAGTAATGATCAACAATTTAAAAGGAAATATGACTAAAGGCCCTGTCACACTGCCCAACGGATGCAAAACATTTGTAAAAAGGACACAGTGGACGAGAAAAATGTTCCATCCGTTGTTATCCGCTCTCAAAAGGGGCAAAAATTTGCATAAGCAGAGCGGATAACACGGAAAGGAACTGATGTGGGGAGGACGCAGAGCAGATGGAAAGCGGATGCAGAGCGGATGTATAGAGGATACGTAGAGGATGCATAGAGGATGCGTGGAGGATGCGTAGAGGATGCAGAGCGGATGCGTAGAGGATGCAGACTGGATGCAGTGCGGATGCGTAGAGGATGCAGAGCAGATGCGTAGAGGATGCAGAGCGGATGCAGAGCGGATGAGCTGCATCCGCTTTCATCCTTTCTCCATCCATGCTACTAACGCTGCGCGTCTGTTCTGCTTCCACCCTGCGTCCATTTGCCACTGGAACGGATTTGAGTTGTGTGGATGCACAGCGGATGCCTAGCGGATATAGCAGATGCATAATGGATGCAGAACGTATGTCCCCCATATGCCTAGAGGATGCAGAACGGATGCATTGGATACATTGTCCGCTCAAAAGTTTTGAACAGCTCAAAACCTTCTGAACGGATGAAATGTCCATAGACGGATGCTGGACGGATAGAGAGGAAGCAAAACGGAGGCAGTGAGTACAGAACAGAAACATCGCGTTAACCAACGGATAGCAAGTGTTTTTCTTTGTTTTACATCCTCTTTCCATCCATTGGTGCAGTGTGACAGGGGCTTTAGATGTGAGTTTGGCTTGTAAGAGGGAACTTCATCAAAAAACCCCTTGTATGCAATTGTTGATGATGATTGTTAGCTACCTTAAGTCACTCCGTGGGGGGGGGGGACAAAGGCTCTAAATTTGACTAATAACAAATATGAGTTTGTCCTTCTATAGCAGTTTTTGTTACCTAATTGTAGACCTTGTCTTGGATAATTATCTGGGCCTTAGGCATTCCCACATACGTGCTGCAGCAAAAGATTCCTGATTTATACTTAGTGAGGGACACATTCTCATAACCTTATCTTTATCTCATATTGCTACAGTCCTCGAAACCAAGCAGTCACTTTTATTTCAAGAGAATGTCAGCATGGTTAATGCTGTCATATTTTCTTTGGAATTCATTGTTTTTCTACTTAGTCTCTTCCTCAGTCCAAATGTGTAGGAAAATGTCTTCCTGGATTTGTCAAGCAAAAGCGAGAAGGAGAGCCATTTTGCTGCTACGACTGTGTTCCTTGTCCGGAAGGGACTATCTCCACTCAGAAAGGTGGGTGAAAGCTCTTTTGGAAGTGGATTCATCCAGAACAATTTTTGCAAAAGTAACAGACAACAGATAATCAGAGTTGGAAGGGTTCTTGTAGGTAATCTAGTCCAACCCCCCCCCCCCCAAGCAGGAGACCCTACATCATTTCTGACAAATAGTAATCCCATTTCTTCTTGAAACTCTCAAATGATGGCATTCCCACAACTTCCAAGGGCAACTTCTGTTCCATTGGGTGATTATTCTCACTGTCAGAAAGTTTCTCCTTATTTTCAGGTTAAATCTCTCCTTGTTCAGTTTCCATCCATTATCCCTTGCCTGGCCTACAGGCACCCTAAAAAAATAACTTGACCCCTTCCTCCCTGTGTCAGCCCCTTAAATATTGGAAGACTGCTTTCATGTCTCCCCTGGCCCTTCTCTTTAGTAGACTAGCCAGGCCCAGTTCCTGCAACCGTTCATTCTATGTTGCAGTCTTCAGTCGCCTAATCATCCTGGTTCCTCTTTCCTTTATTTTTCTAGACTTTCAACATCTTTTTTATCATGTGGTGAACAAAACTGGATGCAGTACTCTGGGTGTAGTCTTATTAAGGCTTTATAGAGTGGTATTAGTACCTCACTTGATCTCAATTGTATCCCTCTGTTAATGCAACTTAGGATGGCATGAGCTTTTTTGGCTGCTGCACACTACTGGCTCATATTCAGCTAGTTGTCCACAAAGACTACAAGATCCCTCTCACAGTTACTGCTGTTGAGCCTGATTTCACCCAGTTTTTATGTGTGTTCAACATACATGTGAAAGTTAAAGGACAAAATGGACGTCAACTGATTTTTTTTGTTTTTTTTTAAATTGCACAATTTTTTTTTATCAAAATGGAAAATACTAAAGACCTAGATGGGGATTGGTGAATATGGCATATAGGGCAAGTTTTGCTGCTACCAAAGAAAATACCTCCTTCGTTTTATAGTTTGGATCTTGTCTTTCTGCATTTATCTTTCTAGGAACATTTCAGTTCTTCAAACCTGGGGGATTGTCTTAAGTCCATTTCCTGGAAGGATTATTGCAATGCTTTCTACATGGCCCTCCCCTTTTGGATCACTGGAAGGTATCACTGGTCCACAAAGAGGTTGTGTGATGAATTATTGATGCATCTCATTATCCCAATATTACCACTAGTCCCATAGTCATTTCATATTATTTGCAGGACTACATTTCTCTGCCAGTCAACCACATTTCAGAAGATACATGCTCTGAGTTCAGTAAGGTACTAAAAGCTAGGTCACACTGGCCAATGGATGCAAAACATATGCAAAAAGGACACAGTGGACGAGCAAAATTTTGGGGGTGGCTCCATCCATTGTTATCCGCTCTCAAATGTGCCCCAAATTTGCAAAAACATAACAGAAAACAACAGAAAGGAACGGACATGGGTAGTACATAGCGAGGATGGTCAGCGGATGTTTGTAGGAAGCCTAGGGGATGGAAGCAGATGGAAGTGGATGACACATCCTCAGGGCTTCCGGGGGAGAATAGCGAAGCGGATTTGTAGTGGATGCGTAGTAGAGGCATAGCGGATGCAAAGCATTCACTGCACATGCTGGGAGGATGAATTGCGTCAGCTCTGCGGATATAAAAGGATTCAGCTAGCAAGCAGTCATCAGTCAGAGGAAAGACCTGCTGCCAGGAACATCTTGAAGGAACACCATGGTTTGTGTCAGTCAGGGAAGAAGAGGAAGCCTGTGCCTACTCATTCCAGGACAGAACGTCCATCCCACCCCCTAGCGCTGACTGCTGGTCAGAAGCTGCTGGTGCTTCTGCTGCTGGTGCTGCTGGTGCTTCTCCTGCTGGTGCTGCTGGTGCTGCTGGTACTGCTGGTGCTTCTCCTGCTGGTGCTGCTGGTGATTCGCCTGCTGCTGGTGCTGCTTCTGTGGTGGACCAGCACCAAGGCCCTCAAAGTTCTGCTGCTGAAGGCCCTGAAGCCCCTGCCAGAGGGAGGAAGAGGCAAGGCAAGGAGAAGGGAGAGAGGAAACAGTACTCCATTTCTGAGGATGATGAGGAGGAGGTGCTGGAATGGCTGAGGGAGAACGAGTACCTGTGGAGAAAGGGCCACAGGCTCTATCACGACACCAGGAGGAAACAGGCAATGTGGAGAGAAAAGGCAGAGAGCCTGGGCTACACTTCAGATGTATTCCTGGGATGGTGGAAGCACATGCACACCTGGTATGGCAAGCTGAACCTGAAGAAATCTGGCCAGGCCGCTGTCAAGCTCACTGACCGGGAGATATACGTCATGGACAAGTGCAGCTTCCTGGAGGGTGAGGTCCACCACTAAGGAGCAGCCCCTCTGTCAACCCTCTCCCTCAGACAGCCCACATACAGCCATTCCTCTTCCAGCCAGGAGACAGCTACCGTGTCCAGGCAGGTGTCTTTGGAGGGCCCCATGGCGGAGAACACCTGACAGCTGCACTCCCCATGCCAGAGGACATGGAGGATCCCCTGTTTCAAATGGAGCAAGAAGAAGAAGCAGCTAGAGACCAATCGACACCCACCCCCAGCTCCACCTCCACAAAAAGCAGGCAGAGAGGCAGACTGGAGGGCCAGAGACACACTATCCTGCTGGAGATCAGGGACACAATGAAGACCAGCACAGATCTCCTCTCTCAGCTGGTTCACAGCAATATACCATCCTCAAAAAGCAAGCCCTTCATCACATATGTGAGCCAGACCCTCATGGACCTGCCCGAGGCCCAGTACCAGGTGATGAAGGAGAAAATCACAGCACTGTTGCACCACCCTCCAGGCCCAGCTGAACCTACTCCAACCCAGTCCAGGACTGCTCCTCCACCCCAGGCAATGTCACAGCCCTTCCACGACTTTCAACAGCCCCTCACCTACCAAGGCTATGACTACCAGAACTTCCCACAGCAGAGGCAGCCCTTCCCAGTCCAGGCACAGGTTCATTGCACGCCACAGACACCTCACCTCACAAAGCTGCAGACCAGACAGCCCCACTACACTCCTCCTTCCTTCACCCCATAGCCAAGCCCCTCAACAGAAAATCTGTCTTCAGTACTTTGTGTGACATCCCAGGTCCTTGAGAAAGGGCCTCTCAACCTCATGGGACTAAGTCAGCTCTCAGAGAGCTTCCTGAACAAACCATCCCCTGTTGTACTCTCGGGGCCAAGCAACCCAAAGATGCCTCAGACCAGCAGTCCAGCAACAGCCACCTCCACAGTCCCTGCCCGCTTAACAGCTGAGACCATGGACATGCCTCAGAGTGACTGAGAATAGTGCCAGAGACTGAATTGTTACCTGTTCACTTTATCTTTGCTTAAGACACTTTACTTGGTTCATTTTGATTTTTTAATGAAGTCATACAGTTTACTTAAGACAGTTGTTAATAAAGGTTATCTTTGCCTCACACACTTGGTTCATTTTATTTACTAAATAAGGTGTTGGTGAAAACTTTGAAAAAATGGTTAAGCCTTTGCATGCTTGTGGGATAGGTAAGGATAGTTGTGGGATGGGTAAGGATAGCTGTGGGATGGGAAAAGATAGTTGTGGGATGGGTAAGGGTAGTTGTGGGATGGGTAAGGATAGTTGTGGGATGGGTAAGGATATCTGTGGGATGGGTAAGGATATCTGTGGGATTGATAAACCTCCAGTGCAAGCATGGTGGGACTGTATGGTCCACCCTCCCAGCTGCCACATATTTGGCCCTTTTTTATCAATAACAATTTATTCATTGATCAACACATTTCAAAATAAACAAAGCTCTTTATTAATGCCCTGTTCATTGCAGGGCCACTCAACATACATGGCACAATCTCATCAGTGTTATGAGAAAGGCTCAAGGAAGCATCCATTAAGCATCTACCATCTTGTCTTGCCATTCCACTGCTCCAGCTGGGGAGTTGCACCAGTGTTTCAGGAGGATGCGCTGCTTCTTCTCTTCATGGGAAGCTCTGTTGGGGCCTTGTACATCCACAGTGTCTATCAGGTTTCATCCTTGCCTCAATTCACCAGGCTCCATGTCCCCATTGCCTTGTTGATGATCCACAAGCCTGTTCTGCAACACTGGGTAGCGGAGGCGCATGAGATTGTGCAGGATGCAGCAAGCTTCCACAATGCTCCTCACAGTCCCTGGGTGATGCTGCATGGTGGTGAGAAGTACCTGGAACCTGTTGGCCAGAATGCCAAAGGCATTCTCCACCACCCGCCTTGCCCTGGACAGCCTGTAGTTGAAGATCCTCTCTTCACGGATGAGGTATTTGGAACTGTAGGGCTTCATGAGGTAGGTTCTGAGGGGGAAGGCTTCATCCCCCAGGGTGAAGTAGGGCACATCTTGTGTGTCATTGGGTAGGGGGTCCGGATCTGGAAAACCCATGATGAGGTTGCGTTCCAGCCCATCCTTGAGGTCACTGGCATTGTATACCTGGACATCTGAAGCCAACCCATTGCCTGAAGCATTGATGTAGATGAACTTGTAGTCAGCATCAAATAGGCAAAGAGGATGATAATGAAGAAGCCCTTGTAGATGTGATAAGAGGACCCTGTGTTGGCTGGAGCTTTGCAGGCCACGTGCTTCCCATCTATGGCTCCAAAGGTGTGGGGAAAGTTCCACCTCTGATACCACTGTTCTACAACTTCCCTCAAGCCTTCTTCAGTGGTGGGGCACTGGAGGAGCTCCTCCACGTATTCTTCGATGATGGCCTGCATCACTTCTCTGACCACTTTGCTGATGGTGTTGTGTGGACCCTCCAGGCATATTGCATGTTTCTGAATGTCGTTCCAGAGGCCAGGTGGCGCAGAGTCAGTGCCACCTTCAGTCCAGGGTCCAGGCTGGGATGGAAGTTGGTGCTCGGCTTGGTCAACCTGGGTCTCAGACGCTCCACAATTTCATCAAACAT
Source organism: Laticauda colubrina (assembly GCA_015471245.1). Classification (NCBI taxonomy): domain Eukaryota; kingdom Metazoa; phylum Chordata; class Lepidosauria; order Squamata; family Elapidae; genus Laticauda; species Laticauda colubrina. The sequence continues at coordinate 883,022 of BLBF01000093.1, read as the reverse complement.
GGCTGGTGGCATCCTCATGAAGTGCTGGAATGCACAAGTGTCTTCATTCCTCAGCTTCACCATCAGCTTGTCATAGAGTCCAAACTCCACTCTTCTCCCGATCCATCATTGGACCCACATAGCTCTTGGACATCTCCTTCTTCTCCTTGAGTAGAAAAGGTGAAATAGTCTGAACACGTCTTGGTTCTGGTGTTGAATGATGGCAGCTAACATAAGGAGTTTGTGATGATCCATGGTGGAGATCAATGGATGATGTGGAAGAGCAAGAGCAAGGGTGAAGAGGTCTGTACACCACGGCTGCTGGACTCATTCTGAGATCCAAGTGATTTCCTCCCCCTTTTTATAGGAAATGTCGGTTTTCCAACAGGTGTCCTTTCACATACTCAGATATCCTAAATATCCGAGATATGTCCCATATATGAACGTTTTGTCTGTTTTAATGCTTTACATATGAAATGCTTCCACTTACATCCTTTCTATTTCTGTGCTACTAACGCTGTGTGGATGTTCCGTGTACCTTTTGCTTTCTCCCTCTTTCCGCTTTCAGCTGCAGTGGATGTGAGTTGAGGGGATGGCCAGAAGATGCCGAGAGGATACAGCAGATGTGGAACGGATGACAACGGATGTAAAATGTTTGTTGCCCAAATGTGTCGTGGATGTATGTCGTACGCGGCGGAAAATTCATCCGCTCAAAAATTTTGTGCAGCTCAAAACTTTTTGAGTGGATGAAATAGCAGTAGACGGATGTTTTACAGATAGAGCTTATAAAAGACGTACACAGTGAGTACACAATGGATGCATCATATTTTCAAACAGATGGTAAGCTTTTTTGTCCGTTTTACATCCTCTTTGCATCCGTTGGTGCAGTGGAACATAGGCTTTAGTAAGTATGATCTTAAAGGACCCCAAAAGTGGACTATAAAATAAGCTGGATATTTATAACTGGTTATTTACCTTTAATAATCTGGGTTACTATGAAAATTCTGCAGATTAGACAAGAAAGCAAAGAAAAGGTCCTAGGATTTTCCCCAATTTCATAGGTTTTAGCTTTATATGGTTTGGAAAATGATGTTCTTGTACCTTCTTTCTGAAATACATCTTGGAAAATGCTGCTGGTATCAGCTGTTGTCCCAATAAGATATTTCTTGAAATGCAAAGGAACATATTTTTTAAAAAAATATTGCCTTTTTATTTTCTCAGATACAGAAAAATGCATCAAGTGTTCAGATGATCAATATCCAAATGTAGACCGAGTTCAATGTATCCTTAAAGTATTAACCTTCTTGTCTTATAAAGAATATTTGGGCTTCATCCTCATCTCTTTTGCCCTACTTTTGTTCCTAACGACTGGCCTTGTTTTAATCTTATTCATTAAATACCGAGAGACTCCAATAGTCAAAGCCAACAATCAGGACCTCTCTTACGTTCTCCTAGTCTCTCTTCTACTTTGCTTCTTGACACCTCTTCTCTTCATTGGCCAACCAAGGAAAGTCACCTGCCTTCTCCGACAAATGGTTTTTAGCATTGTCTTCTCAGTTGCCATTTCTTCTCTCTTGGTCAAGACAATCACGGTTGTGCTTGCTTTCCTGGCCACAAAACCAGGAAATCGAGTGAAAAGGTGGTTAAAGAAGAGCTGGGCCAACTCCATCATCCTTTCTTCTGCTGCTATCCAAATTATCATCTGCTCCATCTGGTTTGGTGCTGCTCAACCATTCCCTGACTCCGATTTCCACTCCCAGCATGGAGTGATCATCCTGCAATGCAACGAAGGGTCCGTTGTCATGTTCTACATCACCCTCAGTTATCTAGGCTTCCTGGCTGCCATCTGCTTTACAGTAGCTTTCCTAGCCAGGAATCTTCCTGGAGCCTTCAATGAAACCAAACTGATCACCTTCAGCATGCTGGTCTTCTGCAGTGTCTGGATCTCCTTTGTGCCCACCTACCTAAGCACCAAGGGGAAATACATGGTGGTGGTTCAGGTCTTCTCAATCTTATCCTCCAGTGCTGGGCTGCTGGGCTGCATCTTCATCCCCAAGTGCTTCATTATCCTTCTCAGGCCAGACTTGAATACCAAGAAGCAGCTTATGGCCAAAACAAATGAAGAAATGTAAAACAAAAGAATTTTCAGTCTCAACATTTTCCAAGTGTCCAAACCTTGAATATGATACAAGATGTTCTCCATAGATGAGCAGGCCAACGCTTGGAAAAATGAAATCCTATTGAGAAAATAGTGTCCTACCAGCAAAATAGAAGATGGCTAATTAGCTCTTTTGAGTAGTTGAATTACCATTTCTATTCTATGCCCTTAGCAGAGCCCTGAAATACTTCACCAAGATATATTTAACATGACATTTGTACAACGGGAATCTTGTTGATACATCAGAAATAATTTTATAATTGAAGGGGGCTGTAGAAATGCCATTATATTAGTTGCATGACAATTTATCTGCAATTTGGGTTTTTTGACCAATTGAACCCAAGATCTCAGCATTATCAAACAACACTGTAACTGTAACTACATAGCCAGAAAAGGGTTAAACGCATGGTCCAGTATACCAAAGGAAATTACACAAATTAGACACAGGGGACATTCAATAAAGAATTGAAAAAATGCTCACCATACAGCACATAACACCAAACTCACTACAAATAAAAGCCCAGCAGAATTACTAATGGGCAGAAAACTACGATCACAGTTAAGCCCCTGTCACATAGCACCAATGGATGGAAAGAGGATGTAAAATGTAAAATGTAAAAACACTTGCCATCCGTTGGTTAACGTGATGCATCCGTTCTGTACTCACTGTGTCCATTTTTCATACTCTCTATCCATCCAGCATCCATCTACTGAGATTTCATCTGCTCAAAATGTTTTGAGCTGCACAAAACCTTTTGAGCAGATAAAGTATCCAACGCGTCCGTTATACATCCGCTACGCATACGGGGAACATCCGTTATACGTCCGTCATCATCTGTTACGCATCCGTTATATCCACTAGGCATCCGCTGTGCATCTGAGCAACTCGCATCCGCTCCAGCAGAAAACGGACACAGGGAGGAAGCGAAACAGACGTGGAACGGACACACAGCGTTAGTAGCATGGATGTAGAAAGGATGAAAACGGATGCAGCTCGCATATAAAGCATTAAAATGGAAAAAATGTTCATATAGGGGACATATCTCGCATATTTAGGATGACTGCAGGATGTCTAGAGGATGCAAAAGGACACCTAGCGGAAAACTTATATTTCTAATAAAAAGGGGGAGAAATCACCTGGATCTCACTTTCAGTCCAGCAGCCCTGCTGTGCAGACTGCTTCAGCCTTCCTCTTGCTCTTGCTCTTACACAGCATACAGTCATCTGCACCATGGATCATCACACACTCCTTTTGGTAGCCACCATCATTCTACAACAGTGTGAAGCCCTCTACAGGCTCTTTCACCTGTTCTACGGGAAGAAAAGGAGGCATCCAAGAAGTATCTGGGACTGAAGATGGATCGCGAGAGGAGCCGAGTATGGACTGTATAACAAGCTGATGGTGGAGCTGTCACCAGCCATGTTTGATGAAGTTGTGGAGCAGCTGACATCCAGGTTGACCAAGGCAAACACCAACTTCCAGCCCAGCCTGGACCCTGGGCTGAAGGTGGCACTGACTCTGCGCCACCTGGCCTCCGGGACCACGTACAGGAGCATGCAGTACGCCTGGAGGATGCCACACAACACCATCAGCATTGTGGTCAGAGAAGTGGTGCAGGCCCTCATCGAAGAATACCTGGAGAAGCTCCTCCAGTGCCTCTCCACTGAGGAAGGCTGAAGGAAAGTTACAGAGCAGTGGTATCAGAGGTGGAACTTCCCCCAAACCGTTGGAGCCATAGATGGGAAGCACGTGGCCTGCAAAGCTCCAGCCAACTCAGGGTCCACTTATCACAACTACAAGGGCTTCTTCAGCATCATCCTCTAAGCCATGGCCGATTCTGACTACAGGTTCATGTACATCGATGCTTCAGGCAACGGGTCAGCTTCAGATGCCCAGGTATACAATGCCAGTCACCTCAAGGAGGGGCTGGAATGCAACCTCATCATGGGCTTTCCAGATCCATACCCCCTGCCCAATGACATACAAGATGTGCCCTACTTCATCGTCGGTGATGATGCCTTCTCCCTCAGAACCTACCTCATGAAGCCCTACACTTCCAGGTGCCTCACCCATCAACTACAGGCTGTCCAGGGCAAGGCGGGTGGTGGAGAACGCCTTTGGCATCCTGGCCAACCGGTTCCAGGTACTTCTCACCACCACACAGCATCGCCCAGAGACCATGAGGAACATCGAGGAAGCTTGCTGCATCCTGCACAATCTCGTGCACACCCTCTACCCAGTGTTGCAGAACAGGCCCGAGGACCACCAACAAGGCAATGGGGACATGGAGCCTGGTGAATGGAGGAAAGGGTGAAACCTGATAGACACTGTGGATGTGCCAGGCCCCAACAGAGCTTCACGTGAAGGGAAGAAGCAGTGCAACCTCCTGAAACACTGGAACAGTGGAGTGGTAAGACAGGATGGTAGATGCTTAATGGATGTTTCCTTCAGCCTGTCTCATCACACTGATGAGATTGTGCCATGTATGTTGAGTGGCCCTACAATGAACAGGGCATGTAATAAAGAGTTGTGTTTATATTGAAATTTGTTGATGATTGATGGCATTGTTATTGATAATAAAGGGCCATAGGTGTGGCACCTGGGAGGGTGGACCATACAGTCTCACTATACTTGCCCTAGAGGTTTATCTATCCCACTGCTATCCTTACCCATCCCACAGCTATTACCCATTCCAAAGGTATCCTTGCCCATCCCACTGCTATCCTTACCCTTCCCACAGCTATTACCCATCCCAAAGGTATCCCTGCCAATCCCACAGGTATCCTTACCCATCCCACAAGCATGCAAAGGCTTAAACCATTTCTAAAAGTTTCCACCAATACTTTATTTATGAAAAGAACTGAACCAAATGTTTGAAGCAAAGATAAGCTTTATGAATAACAAACTGTAAAAGCAAAATGATCCAAGTAAAGTGTCCCAAGCAAAGATAAAGACTGGTAGCAACCCAGTCTCTGGCACTCTTCTCAGTCACTATGAGGCTTGCCCATGGTCTCAGGGGTGAAGGGTCCAGGTACTGTGGAGGTGGCAGTGGCTGGAGTGCTGGTATTAGGCACCATTGGGGTGCCTGGCCCCGAGAGGACAACAGGGGATGGTGTGTGGAGGAGAGAGCTGTCTCTGTCCTGTGATGTTGACAGCCCCTTCCTCCATGAAATGGGGTGTCAGTCCCAAGGCCGATGACAGATGTTCTGAGGCTGGGATTGGCTGAGGGGTGGAGGAAGGAGGAGTGTAGTGGGGCTTTCTGGTCTGCAGGTGAGCGAGGTGAGGCGTCGGTGGCATCTGTGGCATCGGTGGCATCTATGGCATTGGTGGCATCAGTGGCATTGGTGGCATCGGTGGCATTGGTGGCATTGGTGGCATTGGTGGTGTATGATGAACCTGTGCCTGGACTGGGAAGGGCTGCCTGTGCTGCTGGAACTCCTGGTAGCCATAGCCTTGGTAGGTGAGAGGCTGTGGAAAGCCTTGGAAAAGCTGTGACATCACCTGGGGTGGAGGAGCAGACCTGGACTGGGTCAAAGCAGGTTCATCTGGGCCTGGAGGGTTGTGCAGAAGACCTGTGATCCTCTCCTTGATCACCTGTTATTGGGATTCAGACATGTCCATGAGGGTCTGGTTGATGTAAGTGAGGAAGGGCTTGCAGTTTGAGGATGGTTTGTCGTGTGTACCAGCTGAGAGAGGAGATGTACGCTGCTTTTGATGGTGTCCCTGATCTCCAGCAGGACAGTGTGGCTCTGCCCCTCCGGTCTGGCTCTCTGCCTGCTTTCTGTGGAGATGGAGCTGGGGGTGGGGGTGGGTTGGTCTCTGGTTTCAGTGGCCTCTCCTTGCTCCAACTGCGTCAGAGGGTCCTCCATGTGCTCCGCCATGGGGAGTGCAGCTTTAGGTGAGGTATCTCCGTCGTGGGGCACTCTACAGATACCTGCCTGGACACAGGAGCTGACTCTTTCCCAGAAGAGGACCGGATCACTGTGGGCTGCCTGAGAGAGAGGGTTGACAGAGGGGCTGCTCCTCGGTGGTGGACCTCACCCTCCAAGAAGCTGCACTTGGCCATCACATAGGGCTCCCAGTCAGTGAGCTTGACCGTGCCCTGGCCAGACTTCTTGAGGTTCAGCTTCCCATACCAGGTGTGCATGTGCTTCCACCACCCGAGGAGGACCTCTGAAGTGTAGCCCAGGCTCTCCGCCTTCTCTCTCCAAGCCGCCTGCTTCATCTTGGTGTCTCGATAGATCCTGTGTCCCTTCCGCCATAGGTATTTGTTCTCCCTCAGCCATTCCAGCACCTCATCCTCATGTTACTCTTCGATGGAGTATTGCCTCCTGTCCCTATCTCAAGTATGCCTCTTCCTCCCTCTGGCAGGGCCTTCTGGGCCCTCATCAGAGGGGCTCTGAGGTTCTAGGGGCTGCTCCACCACACCATCACCACCACCAGCAGCAACAACAACAGCAGCAGCAGGACCAGCAGCACCAGCAGCACCAGGATCAAGAGCAGCACCAGCAGGTCCAGCAGCACCAGGAGCACCAGCAGCACCAGAAGGACCAGGAGCACCAGAAGCACCAGCAGGACCAGCAGCACTAGCAGGGCCAGGAATAGCCCCAGCAGAGAAAGCCCCAGCAGAAGCCCCAGCACCAGCAGAATCAGCCCGAGCAGCAGAAGCCCCAGCAGAAGCAGAGTCAGCGCCAGGGGGTGGGATGGTGGCCCTGTCCTTCTTGCCAGGTCTGGGAGGAGTAGGCACAGGATTCCTCTTCTTCCCCATGGTTGTTGGCTGGAAATGTGTCTGGCCGCCGGTCTTTCCTCTGAATGGTGACCTGCTTGCGAGCTGCATCCTTTTATATCCGCGCTGCTGACGCAATGCATCCTCCCCGCATGCGCAGTGAATGCTTTGCATCTGCTAGGCATCCGCTAGGCATGCCCTAGATGTCCGTGATGCATCCGCGTCATGCGCTAGGCATCCACTCTGCATCCTCTCCTTCTGCTGCATATCCGCTTCCATGTTCTCCCTCGGAAGCCCTGCAGATGCATCATCCGATTCCATCCACTTCCATCTGCTCGGCTTCCGTGGAGCATCCGCTTTACATTCTCGCTACGCCCTCCCCCTGTCCATTCCTTTCCATTGTTGTCCACTTTGTTTATGCAAATTTGGGGCACTTTTGAGAGCGGATAACGATGGATGGAACATTTTCTCATCCGCTGTGTCCTTTTTACATACTTTTTGCATCCGTCGGCCGATGTGACAGGGCCTTAAGATTTGTTCACTTAATCTTACACAGATTTTTCTCTGGTAATTTTACAGATTACAGATCGTCAGAGTTGGAAAGGACCTTGTAGGTCATCTAGTCCAACCCCCCACCCAAGCGGGACACCCTACACTATTTCTGACAAATGGCAGTCCAATTTCTTCTTGAAAGTCTCAAGTGATGGCACTCCCACAACTTCCGAGGGCAACTTCTGTTCAACTTCCGAGGGCAACTTCTTTTAAATTGGTTGATTGTTCTCACTGTCAGAAAGTTTCTTCTTGTTTCCAGGTTAAATCTCTCCTTATTCAGTTTCCATCCATTATTCCTTGTCTGGCCTATAGGAGCTTTAGAAATAGCTTAACCCCCTCCTCCCTGTGGCAGCCTCTCAAATATTGGAAGACCGCTATCATGTCTCCCCTGGTCCTTCTCTTTACTAGACGAGCCCAGCCCAGTTCCTGCAACTGTTTCTGGTATGTTTTAGTCTCCAGTCCCCTAATCATCCTCGTTGCTCTTCTCTATACTATTTCTAGAGTCTCAAAATCGTTTTTATAATGTGGTGAGCCAAACTGGATGCAATATTCTCGTGGTAGTCTTTCTAAGGCTTAATAGTGTGGCATTAGTACCTCCCTTGATCTTGACTGTATCCCTCTGTTGATACAATTTAGGACTGCATTAGCTTTTTTGGTGGCTGCTGCACACTGCTGGCTCAACTTTAGCTGGTTGTCCACGAAGACTCCAAGATCACTTTCACGGTTACTGCTATTGAGCCTAGTTTCATCCAGTCTATATATGCACTTTTGCTTTTCTTGCCAAAGTGTAGGACTTTACTTTTCTCTATATTGAATTTCATTTTATTAGATATGGCCCAGTGTTCTCGACTGTCAAGATCCATCTGGATCTTGAGCTATCTTCTTGGGTGTTACCTATTTCTGCCACCTTAGTATCATCTGTAAATTTGGTAAGTTCCCCTTCAGTTCCCTCATCTAAGTCATTATTGAACTTACTGAAGAGTACTGGGCCTAAGATGGAACCTTGTGGCACCCCACTGCTTACTTCCCTCCATGTAGACTTAGCCCCATTGAGGACTACTCCTTGAGTACGGTTTGCCGGCCAGTTACGTATCCATCTGGTGGTGGTGCTATCTATTCCACTTTTGTCTAGCTAACTAAGAAATAGGTTGTGGTCTACTTTAGCGAATGCCTTGCAGAAATCTAAATATATTATCTCCACAGTATTTTGCTGGTCTACTAATTTAGTCACTAGTCTACTAATTTAGTCACCAATAACTGACTTAAACTAATAACTTACACAAATAAGTAGAGCATACAAAACATTTGCTAGAGCAATACTCAAATACAGCTGATCAGTCTGGAACCCACATTACATATCTGATATTAACACAGTTGAGAAAGTCCAGAAATATTTTACAAGAAGAGTTCTCCACTCGTCTACTCATTGCAGAATATCTTATGCCACCAGACTTGAAATTCTAGACCTAGAAAAACTAGAACTATGCCACCTTCGGTCCGATCTGAGTATGGTATGTATAATCATACATTGCAGTGTCCTATCTGTCAATGAATACTTCAGTTTCAACCATAGCAACACATGAGGAAACAATAGATAGAAACTCAAGGTTAATCTCATCAAACTTGATTGCAGGAAATAGGACTTCAGCAACAGAGTGGTCAATGTCTGGAATACTCTACCTGACTCTGTGGTTTCTTCCCCAAACCCACAAAACTTTAACCTTAGACTGTCTACTATTGACCTCACCTCTCTCCTAAGAAGTCTGTAGGGGGCATGCATAAATGCACCAACGTGCATATCACCCCTGTCCAATTGTTTCTTTTTTCTTTTTTTTATATGTATCCATGTATTCATAACTACGTTTTACTTATACCTATTATCTTGTAAGCAATTGATAAATAAATAAATAAATATATAAATAAATAAATCGCTGCATTCTTTCTATTCTGCCATCATGGCTCATTATTATAAATTACTGTAAAGATGGCGCTTGTTATGAAGCAGCAAGTGATTTATCCTCTTTCAGACAGAAATATGGGCACTGGGAGCACTTATCTACTCATTCTGCTCATTCACTGCATCTTTTACTCATCCCTACAGTGTGTGTAGATTGTGCGAAGCAGGTCATAAACATTATGGACATACTTGTGGGATTTTGTAGGTGGAAAACAGGGCAGCAATCTCAAAGGAGGTGTCAGTCTCACTCACTTCAAGGACAATGAAAAGCTCCTTCTCCCTTTTATAGCTAAAGTTTGCAACATGGGTAGGGGTGGAATTCAAATTTCTTTATAACCGGGTCTGTGGGTGTGACCTAATTTGTGAGGGTGGCTTGGTGGTCACATGACTGGTTGGGCATAGCTTGCTGACTGGGCATGGCTTGGTGGTCATATGATTGGCTGGGCATGGCTTGGATGTAAATACTGTAAATATTTATCTTAATATTGATTTTTTTTTTTTAAAGAGCAACTTTTATCCAAAATCAGGCAAAGCAGGCAGGCAGATTGAGTTGCTCACAGAATCACAAATTCACTCATCTTTTTGCGACGAGCTACCTCAGTCTTCACTGAGAAATAGAAGCTTCAGTCCTAAGGAAAGTTCAGCTCTGCTTTTAGTCTAGCTAGAAAGCAAGAAATCCAATGATTTCCTCTCCCAGCACAGTAGAACAGCTAATGGGGGCGGGGAGGAAAAATAGCAACTTAGCAGGCAAATTTGATGGTGCTCATGCCAGATAAGGAGTGAGTGGGCAGGGTGGGACCAGCCAGTGGTGCGATTTTCCAGTTCTCCATCAGGTAGATGCCCATCCCTGGTGAGAGTGCATTTTGCTCATGTTTGTCGATCGTTTCCAAAAAACCTCAGCTGTGCCACCTGGACAGCTGACAAGTGCTGCACATAAATGTACAGCATTTCAAACTCCTTTTCTTTCCTGCTTTTTCAACCTCACCTCTGCTGCGCAAAGTAGCTGAGGTTGAAGAAGTAGGAACTAAAAGACAGCCAACAGCCCTGGAGCCAAACAGAGCAGCAGACACCAAACCAGTTAGGTGTCTGCTGCTCTTCAGATCTACTGGTTCCATAGAACTGGGCCAAACTGGTAGTATCTTACCCCTGAACATGGACCTCCCCAGCAGAGAACAGGTCCAGCATGACGTTGCCAAGTTCTTCTAGGGTTCAAATGATTGTCATGGAGAATGTAACCCAGGTGGACATTTGTAAGAAGCTGGAAAGGTTGGTTAATCTCTTGGATAGCAAATAAGAAGGAGAGATCTTTGCAACAGCGAGTTGATGCTCTTCTAGTGAAAGATAATATAAATCAGTTATAATAAAGAGAACCCAAAAGGGGGGGGGGAAGGATGCAAGCTAAAAATGAAAAAGCAAGAAAATAAACTTTTAAAAAATCAGAGTACAAGTTAAAGAAACGATGATTGCTTGGGGAAAAAAATTTGGATGTGGGGTAGACTTGGATAAATGGCAGAAATTATGGAATAGAAATTATAAATTAACAATGTCAACATCCTATAAAGAGAATTTGTATAAGATGTTTTACAGGCAGCTTCTGCCCCTGACAAGATTGCCAAAGATATATAAAGACAAATCAGCGGAATGTTGGAAGTGTCATCTGATACCTGGATCATATTACTATGTGTGGTGGACATGTGCAGAAGCTAAAAGATACTGGGTTAAAATACATGGTTGGAAAAAATAAAACAACACATAGATTTAAAACCTGAGATATTTTTATTGGGGATTTTGCCTGAAAATTATAGCAAAGAAATAACCTATTTGATTATTCATGTATTAAGAGCAGCTAGAATTGCATTTGCTCAAAATTGGAAAAATGAGAAAATTCCGATGGAGGATGAGGTGATGAAGAAAATAATGGAACGTGCAGAAATAAGTAGATTAACATTAGCAATTAGAGAGCAAGATGAAAGGGAGTATTATGAGATTTGGGATTTATTTTATGGATGGTTAGAAAGTAGAGTAAGAAATTAAAAAATAGAGCAATAATGATGCACGATGATAGATCATTCTGAATAAGATACAACATGAAAAAAATCTAGCAAGAGCTGGGATTTGCTCACAAGGATAGCTGGAAAGTGAAATTAAAACATCCTAATGACATTGTAATGATGACATGATATGATATACTAATGTTGATTAGAATATTTATTTATTTTGTCAAAATATAGGTATAAGTATAAACATAGTTATATACATGAAATGGGTACATATAAGAAAAATAAAAAAGAAACAATACGACAGGGATGGTAGGCATGTTGGTGCGCTTATTCACATGCCTACTGACCTCTTTGGAAAGGGGTGAGGTCAATAGTAGACAGTCTAAGGTTAAAGTTTTTGGGATTTAGGGAAGAAACCACAGAGTCAGGAAGTGTAATCCAGACATTGACCACTCAATTGCTGAAGTCATATTTCCTGCAACCAAGTTTGGTGCAGTTTACCTTGAGCTTGTATGTATTGTGTGCTTTTATATTGTTATGGTTAGGTAGGAAATGGACAAGTACGATATTGCAATGCATAATTTTATATACTATACTTAGATCGGACCGAATGCGGCGTAGTTCTCGATTTTCTAGGTCTAGAATTTCAAGTCTGGTGGCATAAGGTATTCTGCAACAAGTAGAGGAGTGGAGAATTCTTCTTCGGAAATATTTCTGGACTTTCTCAACTGTGTTAATATCAGATACGTAATGCGGATTCCAGACTGATGAGCTGTATTCAACTTTTGGTTGAGCAAATGTTTTGTATGCTCTTGTTAGTAGTGTGATATTACGAGAGAAAAAGTGACATAGGATGAGGTTAACAACACTTAATGCCTTCTTGGCTATGTAGTTACAGTGGGCTCTAGCACTTAAATCATTAGAGATGAGAACTCCAATGTCCTTGACAGAGCTTGGATCATCAACAAGGTTTTGACAATTCAGCTTCTATTTTATTTTCTGATTTTGTAAGACAGAGACAATATGTAAGACAGAGTGTTTATTTGTTGAGATTTGAAATAGCCATTTGTTTGATCCTTCTGATACATAGTCGAGGTCTTTTTGAAGGGTAGCAGTATTGTCTATGGTGTTGAATAGCTTTACATCATCAGCGAAGACAATGCATTTGCTCTTAATATGATCACAGAGGTCATTTATGTAGAGTATGAAAAGAGTTGGTCCGAGAATACTGCCCTGGGGGACACCACAGTTGACAGATACAGAATTCGATAGGATGCTCCCAGTTTTGACCATTTTTTGTCTGTTTGAAAGGAATGCTTCTGTCCAGTTGGAAAGGAATGCTTCTGTCCAGTTGGAAAGGAATGCTTATATCCAGTTATGCAGATGTCCAGAGATACCACAAATTTTTAGTTTTAGGAGTAGTTTGTCACGTACCCCTGAATCAAAGGCTTTACAGAAGTCTATGTAGATTGTGTCTATTGATTTGCTCTGGTCAAGTTGTGTAGTCCATATGTTTCTGCAGTGCAAGAGTTGCAGATTACAGAATAGTTTTTTTCTGAAACCAAATTGTTTATCAGAGAGTAGGTTGTTTGTCTCAAAGTGGAGGATAATGGATTGATTAATAATTGATTTCATGACTTTACAGGTGACGCAGCATAAAGAGATTGGTCTGTAATTTTCAACTTGGCTGGGGTCTCCCTTTTTGAAGATGGGGATGAACGTGGCTTGAGACCATAGGTTTGGCAAGGAGCTGCTCCTGAAAGATTTTTCAAAGATTATGTTTCAGGACCAGCTCCTTGCCAAACCTATGGTCTCAAGCCATATAGAATAATTCTGCTACAAGTGTTGCGAATCTAAACATGCCCCCAAAGACTGCACAGCCAAGGTGTGATGCCATTTATGCAACAGCAATGAGCACCCAACTGCTCTGCATACAGACTCTGAACCACCACAGCAGACAATTCCTAACCCTCCTTTGAAGAAGGAACTGCAGCGTGCTGCGACACCACACTATGCACCTCAGGATGCTACGAAAGTACAATTGGAGCCAGTGGTGAGTGTCAATTGCATGACAGTATGCGATAATACACCAAACCCTGACCTATGTCATCAGATCTGCTTTGCCAAAGTCGACCCCGATGGACGCCCAAAAGAAACAGTGAATATGTATGTAATACTGGATCCTCAGAGCGATTGCTCACAAGCCAGGTCTGCATTCTTCAACCTCTTTAATGTTCAGAAGGAAGAAGTGGACTTCACGATATCAACGCGCACGTACGGTGGGGAGGGAAGGTCCTGGAGTCTGCATAGAGTCATTAGATGGAAGTTCCCAGTTCCTACTGCCACCCGTTTTAGAATGGGATGGGATACCAGATGAACGCAGCCAAATTGCAACACCGGAGGTAGCTGGCAACATATCTCACCTGAAGCATATGGTTCATCACTTTCCTGCCCTAGATCCTGAAGCCAAGATTTTGCTCTTGTTGGGACTAGAGGCCCCTGATGCTTTAGCATACACTGAAGTAGTAAGAGGCCCGAGATACTCACCCTATGCCTTCAAAAAAACCTGGGTTTGGAAATCTCAGGAATTGTCTGTATTGATCAAATGCAGGCCCCAACCCAGGCAGATGCCTTCACACCACCTATTCCGACAGCCTTCCAATGCCCTTTAGCACCATCAAAAACAAGAATGCCGGTCCATCCTAAAAAGCCACCAGCAACCAGTAGATTTTCACCAAGAAGATCTACACCAGACTGGTCACCAACCTAGTGCTGCTGTGGAGAAAGGCTGAATTTGAAGATTGAACCTCAAGCTTTCCATGCTTTACTTTGTTTAATGCTTTATTACTATTTACTGTTTCTCTTAGTTATATAACTGTTTATTTTAGTTATATAGTTTTCTGCTATTCAGTTAGCATTACTCTTTACTGTTTATTTTTGTTATACAGTTACTTTAGTTGGAGGAATTTACAATTCCAGACAGGGAGTGAGCTGTCCAGACAGTTTAGAGTTAATGTGATTTGGGATATTTAGTTAGAAATTGAGAGCTGTCCCCTTAAGGGAATGCATCATGGTAAATGTAGTTCAGGTATCCTGAAAAATGTAGTCCATGTCTTGTGGTTACATCTGTAATCCTGACTGGTCACTAAATTGACCCTTGTTGTGTTGGGGAAGGCTCCCTCATTTTTGCCTGAATCCATTCCCATAGAGTTGCTTCAATTATCATGGTGATGAGAGTTTATTATCTTTCTACACCATAATGCAGATATGCAAAAGATTGAACATTAAGAAGAACCTCGTCATAACTGTGAGTTGATAAGGATGCCTCATGAACCAATAAAAAGGACTTTGTATGGATGCTTGTGAGTTGTTCTGTCTGTTTTATACCCATTCAGAGAGTAATAAGTAGAACATTGTCTCAAGCCATATATAATATGAATATATTCATGTATAATATGAATGAAAACCCAACAAGAAAATGTATATAAGTATTGTGCACAAGATATGTGTACCCAGCTGACACAATGTATAACTGAAAGGATTTATTTGTTGTTTTTGTCATAAAAATTTTCCCCCCAAAAGAATCAGAACAAAATAAATAAAGCTATATGTTTAGTTTGTATTAATCTGTAAAGAACCTCATCTGCCAGCCTTTCCTGAAATTAGTCATTCAGGGTGACTTCATTTTGCAAAGAGTGTTTTCCAATCCTAACATCTAAGGTAGGGATGTCAAACTCACTTCATTACATGTTTCCCCTTCATTAAAACGAGGGTGGCTGTGGTAAGCTTGTAATGCATCCAGCCTACAGGCTGTGAGTTTGACACCCCTGATCTGAGATAATGAAAGGATTATTAGAGCATACGCAGAGTGTGCCTAACTCGACTTTTGATTCCTTGCTAAGCTTAGCTCCATTATAACGTAATGTGCCAACTAGAAAGATAAAGCCTCTCGGCTCAACTGCCAATCAGCCTAGCTAAAGTAACTTGTGATATGCAAAATATGAATTCTGCCTATTTGCTGAAACTTAATGTGAAATAGAGACTCCCTTACAATGCTCTGCACTGTCTGACAGAAAATGTGTTCCTTTAAAGTCCCTTGGTTTGCAGAAATGCTGAGGAAAACCATGAGGTTTGCATAACCCAAGAAAGAAAAAATCCAACTCCAATGAAGTGGAGAAGAGGTACTTTCACTGAATTTGAAATGACAGCAGTAAAAGCAATCAAGATCTAATTCAAAAGGCACGAAAGTTACAGGTTGAAAGTTTCCCCAAATCCCTCCTCCCAAGATCCCAGGCTGAATGTGCAATCCACATCCTGCATGACGTCATGTGAAATTCATCTTTGGGTATTTCACCCATCTGGAATTATTGGATGACTGGCCTTGACTAGGAGTAGACATCTCCACTCAGCAGCATAGTAATTCTTGACAGCAAACCTCCCTTTTAGTTCACATGGGCCTTCATCACACCAGCTTACTTTCCAAACCCAAATTCCATACTCCTCCCCCTCCGTGACTGTGGCAGCCAATAGCAAGCATGCATCAAAAGGAAAATCCCATGCGGGAGTTCCAGCTGGCATTTGGGGAGTATTAACGTGATAGTTTTCTTAGACAGCTAGAGAGGCTTCAGTACTACTGACCAAGGTATTCTTCCAATGTTATAATATAGAACATACTGTTTTAAGCTGATTCAGCAATGTCCAACAAAGGATTCTGGGTGTTTATCCTTGAGGACACAGATCATAGCCCTTTTGGTTCCCCTGTCAGCTGTGGAAGCTGAACAGCAGAAGCTTCCAAGCTGTCACATTGCTGTGCCTGGGAAATTGGGAGAAGGGAATTCACGAGCCTATATAGTTTGATGTAATAACATTTTTCTTTTCCGTCAAGGTCATTTGTTTTCTGCACCTCCATGAGGAGTGGTTTGAGGGATGTCTCAAGTTGGGACAGATGGTGATTGGGCCATTGATGGGTGCAGGGGGTGGATTTGGCTTTTTGAATAACTGAGGAAAACCTGGAACTCTCAGATTAGGGTTTATGTAGATGTGCCAGTATGGCAATTCTAATAAAATGGAACTTTGAGGAGGAAAAAAACTGTCCTGCAATTTTTGATGAGTGTTTGGTTTTGCTGGAACATTGACATCCCCTCTGCAATCTTGTATTATCATAAAACTGGTCACAGAGACCATCAAGTACTGGGTTTCATGGAGCCGAAAGCCTCAGGTTCACCTGTCACTCAACCTCAAATAGCAAATTGGAAGGCAATTCTTCTGACCAGCACATTCTGGTTGAGGAATATGTCCCCCGAAAGAGAAGATCCATAGTCAGTGATGTTTTTAAGTAGCCCAGATGTTTACACATTATCCATGCTTCTCTTTCACCCTTTCACCCAAAAAAATGCCCTTCTATTTTTAGGAAAGAGGCCCAGGTTAACATAAAATGAATTGCCCTCTGGTTGTCATTTAATGTCATTTAATTTCATTTTTTCAATTCCATAACTCCAGACATCATGAAATAGAAAATTCCTTTGTTGCAGTCAGATATGTCAGATGCAAAAGGATGACTAAATGAAGAAATAATAGTATTTCTTACATCTTCTTGGAATTAGTCAGAGATTTATATTTGCTTAAGTAAAGCCCATAGACTACTTGGGTAATGTTGGTGTTTGTATGCATTTTTCATATATGATGAGCCTGAGTATATTTTCTTTAAATTACTAGTCTCTGCCTCAGTCCAAATGTGTGGAAAATTGTCTTCCTGGATTTTTCAAATGGACCCGGGAAGGCGAGCCAGTTTACTGCTATGGCTGCATTCCTTGTCAAGAGGGGACCATCTCTACTCACAATGATGGATGACACCACAGAAAATGGTACTGAATTCACCCAGAGCATTTTGATCAATGTGCATCTTAAAATAGACCCAACGAAGCTTGACTGCCTTGTTATTCTTAAGTTTCAGGGAACCTGATATCTTCCATAATGGGAGGAATGAGAAAAAGATCTTGAAGTACAAGATTGGAAGAGAAAGGAGAACATAATAGAGTGGCAAGGTTACTTCTGTCGGAGGAAACCTCACTTTTATTTGTCAGTTTGGAAGTGTACTACCATGTTCTATCTTCTTAGGACCATTTGATTATTTTTCTAATTTGAGAAAGAATTTTAAATCAATGACTTTTGCTCATCCATTACGTTACAGGCCAAAAGATGCATCCAAAAATTGTTCAATTAATCAATAATTATTTATTAATATCATAGAGCTATATAAGAATAGAATAGAATAGAATAGAATAGAATAGAATAGAATAGAATAGAATAGAATAGAATAGAATAGAATAGAATAGAATAGAATAGAATTCTTTATTGGGCAAGTGTGATTGGACACACAAGGAATTTGTCTTTGGTGCATATGTTTTCAATGTACATAAAGAAAAAAAAAAAGAAAGTAGATTAATCAAGAATCATAGGATACAACACTTAGTGATAGTCATAGTTACTAATAAGCAATCAAATCATACTAGGAAACAAATAAGAAAATATAAATTGTAGATACAAGCAGCATGATTAAAGCAGGAAGAGAGGAAGAATGAGAAGAATAATAGTAACAGTCTCAGTAAATAATTTGACAGTGTTGTGAGAATTAGTGTTGTTTAGCATAGTGATGGCATTTGAGGGGAAAACTGTCCTTGTATCTACTTGTTTCCTGAAATATTGCCACTTTGTGGGTCCTTGGAAGCATTCAATTTTGGTTGCAGCTCCTGCAATATTGAACACCATCTCCCTTGAATTCAAACAGGCCACATCCCTCTAAACTTCTGGACACATAGATTTTGTTCCAGGAATTGGGATGAGGTGTTATATTTATGCCTATTTATCATATATTATGGGCTTTCATATCAACTCCCATGCAAAGAAGGTATTTCTGATCATGGGGAAATAAAGAGTGCAAAAGAAATATTTCTTTCTGTTTTCTCTGATACTGAAAAATGCACCAAATGTTCATATAACCAATATCCAACCAAAACCCGAGTCCGTTGTATCCCCAAAAGAAGGAACTTTCTGTCCTATGAAGGACAACTGAGTATCATCCTTGTTTCTGTGGCCCTACTCTTGTTCCTAATCACAGTCCTTATTTTAATCATATTCATTAAATACTTAGAAACTCACATTGTCAAAGCCAACAACCGGGACCTCTCCTTCATCCTCCTGGTCTCTCTCCTGCTTTGCTTCTGGACCTTTATTTTCTTCATTGGAAAACAAGGAAAACTTGATGTCTTCTCTGACAAACAGAGTTCTGCATTGTCTTCTCAGTAGCTGTGTTTTCTGTATTAGCCAAAACAATTACAATGATGCTGGCATTCCTGACCAGAAAACCAAAGAACAGGGAGAGAAGATGGTTGGGGAAGAGTTTGGCCAACTCCATCATCCTTTCTGGTTCTGCTGGCCAAATTTTCATCTGTGCCTTGTGGTTGGGTGTTTATCCCCCATTCCCTGACTCTGATCTGCACTCCCAGCCTGGAGAGATCATCCTTCAATGCAATGAAGGCTCTGTTGCCATGTTTTATGTTATCCTTGGCTATATGTGCCTCCTAGCTGTCATTTGCTTCATTATGGCTTTCCTGGCCAGGAATCTGCCTGGGGCATTCAATGAAGCCAAGCTAATCACCTTCAGCATGCTGGTCTTCTGCAGTGTCTGGATTTCCTTCCTGCCTGCCTACCTGAGTATCAAAGGAAAGTCCATGGTGGCCATGCAGATCTTCTCCATTTTGGCCTCTGGTGCTGGGCTACTTGTTTGCATCTTCTTCCCCAAGTGTTATATTGTCATCCTCAGGCCAGATCTAAATACTAAGGAACATCTCATTATAAAAGGAGGGAAATAATTAGGAAAATGTTTTTTAGGATCATACTATTTAATTATCCATTGCAGTTCTTTTGGGTTTAGACCACTATAAAGTATGCAAAAGAGACGATCAACCAGCCCAAGAAACACAAAAAGACCCCAGCACCTCTCCACCAATAAGCAGAACCCAGATCAATATAGATTAACTCCAAGGTTAACATGAGACCAACAGTAAAGTAAACAATACCCCAGTCAAGAAATAATGTCAGGTTTCCAAGTGATTAAATCAATTTAAAAGAAAAGAACAAAGTCAATCTTCCAAGACAATTTCTCTTATTTAGGAAAGCATTAAATTGGCAAAGTCCATCGTAATTTCAGATGTGACACAACCTGGAATTATCCCACAATATTCAAAGTTAGAGACAACCCCCCAAAAGTCACATTCGCCAATAGAAGAAATTCAACGTAGCTTGGTGTCATAAATCTTCACTGCAAGGGCCTAAGCATGGACAGCTCGTATTCCCACAGGAAGAAGAATCACCAAGCCAAAACAACTCTCTCTATCTCCACTCCTCCCCCCTTAGGAATATGGCAAGCCCAAAACACTTCCCCTCATTACTGCCACAGAGAAAGTTAGAAAAATAATATATATATTAGTTATAAGCCTAACTAAAATGGCTTACATATCTCTCAATTTTGGGCTTGACAAAGGAACTACCAAAGACCCAATAGTAAACAGCTCAATAAAAACTTCCTCCACCAAAACTGACAGGGCAAGCCACCAGAATATGAGGTGACAGCAACCCCCCCCTCCTTACTGGCACTGATGATGTTACTTAGTTTGGGTAATGAAATGTATGCAAGAAAACAAACAAGCTCAGAGAGCACCAAGGCCCCCTCATTCCAACCCTGAGATATAAATATTCTCCTTTATTGAACAATCATTTTCATAGTCTCCCCTAGAAAGAAATATGCAGTCACCCACAAAAGAGCAGTCATTAACAGTTTCATGGGGAAAAAAAGGAACAACCCTATCTTCCTGTGACAGGAAGAAAAACATTCCAGATTCCCGTCTGGAAAAAAAAATATAGTATTGGTAGTGGAAGATTAAATTCTTTGTGGAACAGAAAATGTAGTGTGCAGACCTGGCAGTTAATGTAGGGAATATATTGTCTCCCTGGAGCAAAAATCTAAGATGTAACTGAAAACTAAAAATGTTTAGTAAAAAAAAAAAAACATTTGCAGTCCAGTCTAAGCATAGGTCACAAAATTGTCTGCTATAACATCTTGCCTGTGAATGACTTCTTCAGCCTCAATTACAACAATATATGGGCAAACAGGACTTACGGTTTGAGCTTCCTCAGCACTGGACTGAAATCCATGACCGTGCATGGCTTCCATCTGTGGTTGCCATTGAAGTGCACTTAGCCAGCTGGTATCAGGGCTAAGCCACCCTGTAAAGGTGGTAAAGAAGGGGGAGACTGCCAGCAGGGTCAAGGCAATCTGCATCTCTCCTCCTCAGCTGGCAATTGCTCCCTTTCCTAAAGGCAGTTGCAGCGGTGGTCAGAAATGGACAGCTAAAAGAAGAACTTGACTGGAAAAGAATGTGCAGGAGGAATATAAAAAGATAAATTTTTTACTGATCACGTCGAACTGAAAAAGCAACAACAAAAGGTGCCCTGGTATTTAAGGTATAAAGAATTTTTTGAAGAAGATTTTTTCCAAAGAAGATTTTGAAGTGGCGAATGAGAGAGGGAAAGGAAAGGATTTGGGGGTTTTTCTTTCATTACCCATATTGACAACTAAGAGATTCAAGTAAGAAGCTGACAAAAATCCACTTTGTCATTAACAGGCACTTAAGTTGAAAATAAAACGTCAAAGGGATAATAAAGACTTCTGGATTTTAAAAAACTTTTAAAAGAAGGAAAGGAGAGAAAAGGAAAAAAAAAATAAAAGGGTGGGATCTGGAAAAATGGAGTAGACCACTTGGAAGTAAAAGGAATTAACAGTGAAACTTTAACAAGATTCCTAATACATACATTCTGACTGAAACTTGGTAACAAGATAATAGAACCCCAGGAAGAGAAAGTGGAAAAAAAGAAGCAAGAAGAAACAGCTTTGGATTATTTGGATTACTTGGTGATTTTTGGATTTTTGGTTATTGGATTTAAAGGATTAAAATCAATCTGGTGGTTGTTTGAAAGTTTTTTAAATTGTATCACTCTTGGAAGAGCTGAAAATGGAACATAAAAAACAGAAAGTAGATGCACAAGAAGGAATAGGTTTTTTGGGCTTTGTATTTCAATTTTTAGAAATGGAGATCTTGAACTTTGAGAAGCAACAAGAAATGCCTGGAGAACAAGAAGGGCGGGACAAAGACGAAGCCATCTTCAATGACCGAGCAATTTTATGTGGGGGAGAAAAAGGAAAGGTAGGAAAGAGAGTGAAAAATTTAAGATCTGAAAAAACAACCACCCCAAAAAAGAAGAGTTTGAAAAGTAATTACAATATTAGGAAGAAACAGAAGAGAGGATCACAGAAGAGAGAATTAGAATTAGAGAGGCAAGGGGTTAAAAAGGGGTGGGAGAATAAGAAGGGGAAGAGGGAAAGGAAAAGAAGTTATAAAGAACAGAAACAGGATAAAGAGAAACAGGGAAAACGTACAAGGATTAAAGGTATAAGCCTATTCAGAAGACATAGAGATAATGGGTAAAATTTAATGAAGAGGAATTCTGCAAGGGTACATGAGATAGTGTTATATTAGAAATAGAAATGATTTTAGAAAATATGAAACAAGTGTGATTAAAATGATAGATAAAATATGCATTGTAATATATAGAAATATTTGTTCATAAAGAAATGAAATAAAGAGAATAAGAGAATGAAATTAGGAAAGGATGGGAACATTTTAATTAAGTGAAGAGGAATATGAAAGGAATATGAAAAAATATGGAAATATTATAAGTGTCCCCAAGGAAGTATGATATCCATTGAAAAGAAAAGTTAAAGATGTTAAAGATTATAACTAACATAAATGATAGAGCTGAATTGGAATAGAATAAGTATTTTATGTATTATTGTTATATATATACTTTCTCTTTAAGAACTTAGTGTGTATTTTAAGAATGTACCAATCAGAATTTGATTGGAAGTTATGTGTTATATTGAATGCTATAATTGTAAAGGCATAAACTGAAGTTTAAATAAGAGTTGAATTGACAAAAATTAAAAGATACAAAGGTGTCATACTCCAATCAGTAACTACAGGGGAAAATTTTGTTCAATGAGAAAAGAAAATATGAAATTGAAACAGGACAGACAAAATTATAAATATAATGATTACAAAGATATTGAAATTTAGAAAAAGATGTATATAATTGAATTTAGAAAGGATTGAAATCATTAAAAGCAAGGTTGAGAAAACTAATGGAAGAGAAAAATTATTGAAAAAAATTTAAAATAGTGATAAAATATTGAATAGAACACAAAAATGAATATGAAATTGAATTTGTGTCTGTATGGAGAAGTGATAACCCAGGACCATGCTATTCTCAAAAAAGATATTTTCTTTGTATAATGCCTTCTGAAAACTCAAATAAATATTCTACAAAAAAATAATATATGGACAAACAATTGATAAAGACTCAAGACAAACTGATAAAAACTCGATTGCAGAAAATACAGCTTCAGCCACAGAGTGGTAAATGCCTGGAATGCCCGACTCATATCCCTTGTTACAGCCTCAGCTCCTCACAGCTTTAACTTCAAAATGTTTACTGAGGACTCACCCCATTCTTAAGAGGTCCTTAAAGGGGGCATGCATAAGCACACCAGCATGCCTACCGCTCCTGTCTTACTGTCCCCATTTATCTGTATTTACTCACTTGTTCTTGTTTTTGTTCATACTTATATTTGTTATCTTTTACATGTTTGACAAACAAATCAAATAAAATAAAATAATCAACCCCATGGATGATGACCCCTTTCTTCTCCTGCACATGGGGATGAATGACAAAACAATAAATCAGAAAATAATAACAAGGGATTATAAACAGCTGTGAAAGAAAGTGAAAGAAATAGGAGTACAAGTGGTGTTTGCATCTATACTTTCAACAAAAGACTGACATCCAGTGAGAGAGAGCAAAAGGTTTCAGAAATGAACCACTGGATTAAAAACTGGTGCCACGAAGAGAACTTCTGTTTCTAAACCATGTCCTGTATTACATACATGAAGGGCTCCTGGCAAGGGATGGATTGAATCTCACAAGAACTGGGAACATATATTTGGAAAACGACTGGCTCATCTTACCTGAAGGGTTTAAATGAAAATTGAGGGGGAGGGTAGACAATCTTCATGACCTTTCGATCATAATTCCAAGCAAAAACGAGCAGATAATCATGCTGTGGAAGATGGGTCTGGGTGGCACAATCTTGTATGGATTCAGCTAATTTCTTCAAGATTGATGGTAGCACTGTATGTGTTGACAGGAAGCGAAAAGACCAGCCCACAGATGTTTAAACTTCTTTTTTCCAATTTTCCAATTTATTTTTCAATTATAAATTGTTTTTTTTTCAATTTTTCAATTTCTTTTTTCAATTTAAAAAAAAATGAAAAAAGTTAATTTTAATTCTTTAGAAATTTTTAAACTCTTAACGATCTAAGAAGGAAAAAAAATTACAAAAAAGACCGATACTTCAAAACAGTAAAGATAATGATGAATTTTCAAGGCAGAGAGAGAATAAAGGGCCAAGAGCTTTTGTTTCTGACATATTATATTCCAATAAATGTGATTGAAAAAAGGTGCATTTTTCAAGAGGCAACTGGACTTTCTGGTTTTTCTTTGAAGATATTTCGCTTCTCTTCCAGAGCTGAAGAAGTTTCTTGGATGAGAAGTGAAACGTCTTCAGAGAAAAACCAGAAAATCCAGTTGCCTCTTGAAAAAGCACCTTTGGGACAACTATGACATAGATGACTGAGAATCTCCATAGACATTATAGTTGTAGACCTCACAGCTCTCTGTATGTTTAGTAAAATAACAAACTTCAAAATACAAAGTTTCTCAGTGTATAACACAGATAAGGAAGGACAACAGAGAGACCATCAGGAAAAAAAATAAAAAGTTCAATCTATTCTTTTTCCTTAAAAAGCAAATCTGAGAACATCATTCCCCAAAAGATTAGAATGGCGCGCTTATGAATATTCTTCCAAAAGGCACTGAAGACCTGGTTTTGTCATCAAATGGCTAGTGTGATCTGCTATCGTCGGGGTGAGAGGTGGGAGTTGGGTTTTGGTTTTGATTTTGTTTTTGGTTTTGTTTTTTTTTATTTTCCCAAATTTTGATCTATGGTACTTTACTAAAAAATTTCATTCTTTTTCTTAGTTTTTATTGTTTTTGTTTTTATTTTTTGTTTCAAATATGATTTTGCATTGTGTAAGCCACCTCTAGTCGCCATGGGCAAATAGGCAGCAATATAAATCAAATCAATCAATCAATCAATCAATAGATTGATGGGCAGATGGATGGATAAATAAATAAATAAATGGTACAGTCAACAGGCTGTCATTTTCCTATTCTTAATCAACTCCCCTCCAAAAATGGGTATTTCTAAAAAAGATGGGAAGTAAAATTTCACTCCCATCAGCTGCAATCAGGATTCATACATGGAGAAGCAAAAGGAAAAAAAATCACAAATAGGCCCAACCAATGTTAAATTAGACAGGCTCAAGGGTACTGATTACTTCCTTGCCATTATAAGACAGGCAGGTCTCGAGTTAAGTGTCACCAATCCAGAATGTCACCAAATGACCTCACTCTGTATGACCTTCCCCAATGTCCCAGCCAGTCTCTGGGAAGCTTAGAATGAAGTGTCCATTGAGCTTTGAGCACTAGGATGGAGAAAAACCATGGAGCTATTATAGACCAGGAGAACATCTCATTAGGATCATCACCACTGGAACAAAAATATTGCATAAAACAACATTGTCTTTCAAAACGGCTCCTCACTCTCAGTTTCACTCGTAAGTCATTCAGTGTCATGGAATTGCATTTCTTCTATTTGCAATTCTAACACTCTCATTCTTTTCTTCCAAGTTTACTCATGCCTGTATGCAGGGGTGGGCTTCAAAAATTTTAGCAACAGGTTCTCTGCCCAGTTGCTGGGTGGGTGTGGTCATGGTGGGCATGGCCTAGTCAGCCTCATGCACCATGATGGGGGTGTTTTTGCCCTCCCCAGGCTCCGGAGGCTTTCTGGAAGCCTGAAACGGCCCCATTTCCAGCATTCCTGAACTTCTGGGAGGAAGTTTTTTCTTCCTCCGTGAGCCTTTACAAATGCCATGCACTTACCTTCTGTCAACTCATAAAACATTTTCTACACACAGTTTATTGTTCTCAACAGAAAGATGGGGGGAGTTTCAAAGAGCATGCAGCAGTGTGTATGAGATGGAAAAAAAACCAACTGAAAATATACAGATTCTTTAACGTTCCTGGTCTTTTATGGCTTGAATGCCAACTTTGGATTAAAGTAGTTATTAAATGGGTTGTAGTTGCCTCTGTCCATGTCATTTCCATGTTTTTATAACCTCTCATTCACACACAATGAATGATCTTTATAGAGACAGAGAATGTCTTGATTTTAGAATTGTTTTTCTGGGTCACATATGAAACAGCCTCGTTGAATTATGATGGTTCTGCTACTTTAATAATTGAAAGGTTTTGAATCCTGGTTACTCAGCAGTTGAAACTTCGAATTGCTGCAAATAGTGGTTTGTTCATGATTCTTACATTTAGTAGAAAATAATCTCCCTCTCATCTCCACAACATTCATGAAAATGAAATGGTGACAGGGGAGTGCCATTTGAATTTGATTTTTGATCAGTATTGGTGTAAAACTCAGAAGGCTTGTGAAGACAAAAATGATTATATTGGAAAAGCATTTTGTAATTGTTATTAATGATGATGGTGCTAACAATAAAAAAATTTTATTATAGTTTATCTTTTGATAGCTTTACAGTACTACATTACATTTTTAATATTTAAGTGGTCAAGAATAATTCCAGGCATCTGCAAAATCTCAAACTTGGCTACAACATTCATGACAACTATTTGAACACACTTCTGAGTTCAAATGAGTTGATGGACATGCTCTCAACTGGAGAAGCCAATGTTCCTGTCAAGTGGTGCTCCATTCAAAATCCAAGAAAGAAAGACTTAGACTCTTTAATTTTGAGAAAAGTTATCTTTTACTGAAAGTGAAGTGGTAGCAACCAGAGAATTCTGAATCTGAGGAATTAGGCGCGTAAATCACATATACAAAGTGATGGAAGTGTTCCCACCCCCAATAGTTCAGATGAAACTTCCAATTAGAAATTGTGAATATGACCATGTGGGCATCTTCAGGTGATGATAAGGCCTCTGTCCATTGACCTTGGCATACTTTGATAATGGGTTGCAGTTGTGCAGAGAAAAGAAAGCTAAGCGAGAAATAGAAACCTAACTCTAATGTATGCTTCCCCCCTCCCATTTACACAACTAAAAATGTAACACCTCCAGCTCACTTCCCAGATTCATCCCACTCTCCCCTCCCCCCCATTTCTTATGACAGCCGAAAGATGCAAAGCGATAGAAGAAGATCTTGAAGGCTGACATTCAGCCCTCCTAGAAAAAGGAAAACCGTCAGTCCTAGAAGAGAGAGAGGAGAAAATATAATGACAATAATTAATCATTAGACAATTACAAAGGAATACACTCCTAGGACTTATCAGGATCCTTGGAACAAAATGCTTTGATCAACTTAGGGGCTTTAACATCGGTGTCATTAACCCATTCGGCTTGTGAAGAAGGGAAATGTTTCCAGGCTAAAAGATACTGGAGCCAACCCCTCCATTTGCGAGAGTCCAGAATTTCTTTAACTTCAAAATGTTGTTCACCTTCAATCAGTATTGGTCTGGGAGGGTCAGTCTGGATGGGTCTTAAATCAGAAGTATGTTCAGGTTTTAACAAACTAACATGGAAATCCAGGTGAATTCGTCGAAGAGTTTTCGGTAAGTTCAGCTGGACTTTTATAGAATTTATAATCTGTTCAATCATGAAAGGACCAACATATTTAGGACCAAGTTTTTTTGACTTTTGAGTGGTTTGTAGGTATCTGGTGGACAGGAAAACTTTTTCACCTACTTTATATAATTTCTGTGGAGATCTTTTCTTGTCTGAAAATTTCTCATGAGCTTGATGAGCCTCATCTAATGATTTACGTATTACTGGCCAGTTAAGTTGGAGTTGAGTTATCCATTCATCCAACAAATGGATGTTAGGCCTTTCATGAGGAAGTTCAGGTATGGGTACAAAAACTTGTCCCGAAGCCACTTTAAATGGAGTAAATCCAGTACTACTATGTACGGAGTTGTTATATGCCACTTCAGCAAATGGTAGTAAGTCAGACCAGTTGTCTTGTTGATAATTTATATAACATCTAAGATACTGTTCTAACACTGTGTTAGTCCTCTCACAGGCCCCATTAGTTTGGGGGTGGGTGGGCGGAGCTTAAGCCCTATCAACTTCAGGAAATCTTTCCAAAAATTTGAGGTAAATTGGACCCCTCTGTCAGAGATTATGCATTCCAGAATGCCATGTAACCTATAGATATGTGAAATAAACAGTTTAGCCAACGTCTTAGCAGATGGAATTTGGGAACAAGGTATGCAATGTACCTTGTTTGGAAAACAAATTTGTTTGGAAAACAAATCGGTTACCACCCAAATAACCGTGTTTCCACCGCTTTCGGGTAATTCTACTAAAAAGTCCATAGAGATTTCCTTCCAGAGGGCTGTTGGTCAAGCTACATTTTGTAACAACCCTGCCGGCTTACCAGGAGGTCTCTTTGCCCAAGCACAAATTGGACAGCTAGCTACATAAGCTTCAATGTCCTTCTTCAAAGTAGGTCACCAGAATTGCTGCTTAACCAGGTGTAAGGTTTTCACAAATCCAAAGTGACCAGCTGCTTTAGAATCATGAGCTTGTTGTAATATTTGGCCCCTCAGCGCCTGTGGCACATACAACTTGGTCCCCACCCAAGCCAAACCATCTCTAACTGTATAGTCTTTCGAATGATCCAAGAACCAATCATCAAGTTTTAAAGCTTCTTTTAGTTGCTCGGTTCGGTCATTCGATAAATCCACTTCTTGTTTCTTCTTTTGGGTTCTGGTGATCATTGGGGTGGCTAGATGTTTAGTCGAAACAATTGGAATTATCAACTCATGGCGCATATTATTATATTGGGGTAGTCTAGAGAGAACATCTGCCATGAAGTTCTTCCCCCCTGGAATGTACTTCAATGAGAAATTGAACCGCTTGAAGTACTGGGCCCAGCGAACTTGTTTAGGGGACAGCCTCCGAGGTGTTTTTAAGGCTTCCAAATTTTTATGATCAGTCCATACCTCAAATGGATGTTTTGCTCCTTCCAAGAAATGTCTCCAGGTCAGTTAGGCCCAACAAACTGCAAAAGCTTCTTTTTCCCAGACGGCCCACCTTCTCTCGGTTTCAGACAGTTTATGGGAGGTATACGCACAAGGCTGTAAGGTCCCTTTCTCATTGATTTGAAGTTACACCTCTCCAACGGCCACATCACTCGCATCGGCTTGGATCACAAAAGGAGCCTCCATATCCAGTTGCTTCAGTAATGGTTCTGCAGCAAAAAGTTGTTTTAGCTTCTCAAAAGCTGCTTGGCACACCATGGACCACTCCAATGGCTTGCCTGGCCTTGGATTCACCTCCCCTTTTGTTTTTAAGAGATTTGTGATGGGCATTGCTATCTTAGCAAAAGTCGGGATAAATTGCCGGTAAAAATTTGCAAATCCCAAGAAGCTTTGAAGTTGTTTTCTGGCACGTGGTGGAGCCCATTCCAATACGTCACGCACTTTCTCTGGATCCATTTCTTTGCCCTCAGATGAAATGAGATATCCCAAATAGTCAATTTTCTCTTGATGGAATTCATACTTGGATAGTTTAGCATACAACTTAGTGGCACACAGTTTCTGTAGAACCGACCACACCAGTTTCACATGTTCATCCAGAGTTTCCGTGTAGATAAGGATGTCATCAAGATAAACCAGAACTCCCCTGTATAAATGTTCATGTAACACTTGGTTGATCATCTGCATGAATACAGCTGGGGCCCCTTGTAAACCAAAAGGAAGAACGTTGAATTGGAAGCAACCCATTGGGCAGTTAAAAGCAGTCTTCCACTCATCCCCTTCCTTAATTCGAATTCGGTACTGTGCTTCTCTCAAATCCAACTTCGTGAAAATCTTTCCCTTGGCTAGGTGGGCCAGCATGTCCTTCATCAAAGGCAGGGGGTACATGTTTTCCACAGAAATTGTGTTCAAATTTCTGTAATCCACCACCAAGCATTTGGAGCCATCTTTCTTTTCAAAGAACAACACGGGGGCCGCTACCCAGGGTCTAGCAGGTTGGATGAAACCACGTTCCAGATTTTTATCTATAAACAGTCTTAGCTCCTCTAATTCCCATGGTGTCATTGAGTACAACTTCGGTTTCAGGAGCTTCAACCCAGGCAAAATTTCAAGAGCATAGTCTGTTGGCCAGTGAGGCGGGAGCTCATCCAAGGCCTTCTCACTGAATACTTCCTTTAAATCCCATTACTCTTTTGGAAATTTCTCCTCCCCTTTCATGGGTTCAGTACCTGTGGAAGCTAATTCAATCGGAATCTGAAGTTTCGACTGAGATCTCCCCTCTTTTTCCGGTCGTTGTTTGGTGCGTATGCACAACAACCCCTTTCTCCAATTAAGCTGGGGCTTCCATTTCCGGAGCCAGGGCAATCCCAGTATTAATGGTTGCTCCATCCCAGGGATCACAATAAAGCACAGAGTCTCATCATGGTTTCCCATGATCATTTCTATAGGTTCCGTGATAAAGCGTGCAGGGCAACCTCCAGCCACTGATCCATCTAATTGGGCAAAGGAAATGGGCATCTTTAAAGGTTTTAGCTTTAAGTCCATTTTCTCCACTACTCCCGTGTTGATTATACACCTTGTATGCCCAGAATCTAATAGGGCTAGCATTTCCCCTTCGACCGTTAATTTGGGTACCCTCAACTTCACCGGAATGGTCATAGGGCCCATGCTTGGACTTACCAGGAAGTCGTCTTCTGAGTTGAAATCCTCCTCCTCAGGGGTAACCAGGGTTTCTGACTCCTCTCCCACAGGAGGGGCAACCTCTGCCATCTCTTTAGACTTTAGTACCACTTCATGAGGGTTTGCTGGGGATTTTTCAGGTTTCTTCCCTTCTTTTGGCACCCTCTTTGGTTCCAGCTTGATTTTGCAGTTCACAGCCCAGTGACCTTCCTTCCCGCATCAAAAACAGGCCGAGGGGTTGGGTCTTGCCATCACTCCTCCCCTCTGAGGTTTGGGAACCTCTTGAGGATGGGGGGGGAGGCTTGCTCCACCCAGAACCTCCCCGCCATCTGCTTCGGGTAAAGTCAATTTCGACTTCTTCTGCCAGCAAGTACCACATCTGCAAGTCATTTGGGTCTCTTCTAGCAATGAATCTCTGGTACACTTCTTCGTTTAAACCATCTTTAAATGCTTCTATCAGGGCTTCCTGGGACCAGTCTTGGATATGACCTGATAACTGTCTAAATTCTTGGGTGTAGTCAGCCACTGACCTCCACCCCTGATTTATGGTCTTCATCCTGATGCGGGCCTTGCATTCTGCCAATGGGTCCTCAAATCTAGCTCACAGTGCAATCATTAGCAGGTTATAATTCATCAACTGGGGAGCATTACCATTATGCAGGGTCACCATCCACTCTGCAGCTGTTCCCTCCAGAGCCCTGGTAACATATTTCACTTTGGCTGCTTCTGAGGGAAAATCCTCCCCATATTCTTCCATATAGCTCCAAACTTGGGCAAGGAAAAATCCCAAGGTTTTGGGATTTCCCCCGTATTTTACTTCTAATGGAGGCAGTCTAGGAGCTCTATGCCTTCTAGGAATTACACCTCCCACTGAGAGCCCCGGGGCTGCTCCTGGTTCAGGTTGGTTTATGGGAGAGGGGGCTGCTCTGCTTCTTCTAGTTGGGGCTACTCCCACTTCCCCTTCATACCTTTGTGCAGCTTGGAGTTGTTCAAAGGCTTCATTAAGGAATCTCCTGGCTTGATCCAGTAAGAGTTCTCTCTTTTCCCTCTCTTGCCATGGCTCCTCTTTTCCATGCCGGCGGGTGTTTGTGATCCCGGGGGGGGGATCCTTCTCCAGATCTTTCCAGCCAACCCCCACCAACCATCTGGGCTTCACAGCTGGATCCTCTTCCAGATTGAGCTCTGCTAACGATTGGGCTTCCTGTACCAGCAAAGAATCTTGCCCTCCAATGGCTCCCAAATCTTCCTGGTCACTAGTTGAAGATGACATGATGTTCAGGCCCCCTCGGAAGAAAATTGGGTGTTTTCTCCGGGTGGGCTGATAGAGTGAGATTCAGAATAATGTCTGGCAGTGCTTCATTCAAAATCCAGGAAAGAAATACTAAGACTCTTTAAGTTAGAGAAAAGTTATCTTTTCCTGAAAGTGAAGTGGTAGCAACCAGAGAATTCTGAATCTGAGAAATTAGGCGCGTAAATCACATATACAAAGTGATGGAAGTGTTCCCACCCCCAACAGTTCAGATGAAACTTCCAATTAGAAATTGTGAATATGATCATGTGGGCATCTTCAGGTGATGATGAGGCCTCTGTCCATTGACCTTGGCAAACTTTGATAACGGGTTGAAGTTGCGCAGAGAAAAGAAAGCTAAGCGAGAAATAGAAACCTAACTCTGATGTATGCTTCCCCCCCCTTCATTTACACAACAGAAAAATGTAACACCTCCAGCTCACTTCCCAGATTTATCCCACTCTCCCCTTCCCCCCATTTCTTGTGACAGCTGAAAGATGCAAAGCGAAAGTAGAAGATCTTGAAGGCTGACAGTTCCCAACTATAGCTGTGGAAGGAAGGAAAACATTTTGACTCTCGTTGATGCAACGGCTGATGACATCTCTATCCAGATGTCAACATTAGGAGACACCTACAAAGTCCCTCTGGTTTGTAAGTTTATGTTTATTTATTTTTAGTTTTTTTGTAAATTGATTGGGGTGGTGGGTTGATATGTGATAAATCCAACCATATTTTCATACGGTTTTTACCATGTCCAGTGTAAGTGTCATGGTTAGGGATTTGGATCCACGGTGTTTAGGAGGCAATGTGACATCACCTCATAATGTCATCATCATCATTGCTTTGGGCCTTTTGATTCCTACTTGGGAAGGTGAGGATTGGTTCTATATTCAATCAAAGGGTTTTCTGTACAAAAGGACGGTGAAACAGAGATGGGAAATTTGCTAAATAATCTTAATAAAAATAATATTTTCTATTGTAAACAAATCAAAGCAACATGTTTCCTGTTTGGTCAAAATTATCAAAATACATTTATTATGGCTCTTTATTTGAACATAACATTTTAATTGACCTATGGACCTGTGGTTCTGATGCCGTAAGTTGTAAGGGTGATACAGCAATATCATTGGCACTCTTTCTTCTTTTTGTTTTAAACTTATGGGTTTTATACTATTGTTATCTACAGTCTTCCTCTTGTTGTATAGCTTTTATTTTTTTATTTTCGTACAGGTTAATCAATGGTAAACTATTATAGTTTAAAAACTTCTATCCCAGGGCATTAGCTCTGTTGAATTCGACTGTATAGTGCAGTGTAGGTGCAGTATTGGGGGTTTTATATTCAATGCGTAGAGTATGAAGGATGTGTGTTTGTGTTTATTTTCATGGTCATGATATGCACTAAAGATGGCGTTTGCTTTCATTGTACAAGGTGCAATGACAATAAACTAAACTAAATTAAGTTGACATTTCATGACAACCAAGTTGGATTTCTTTAAAGCTAATATTTTGGAACTGATCTGATCCCAAAAATAACACAGAATTCTTCATTGCTTTTTCAAATCAATTTTGAATTATTTGCAGATTCACTGCATGATAAAAGTAGGTTGCCCTTTTATCACCAGCTTTATCCCAAAAAAGGCATCCTCTACCCAGGAATTGTCCAAGTGCTGCTCCATTTCCGATGGACTCTGCTTGGCCTCTTTGCTTCAGACATAGAAAATGGAGAGAATTTCATGAGGACTTTTAGTCCTTTGCTTGTCAAGAAAGGAATCAGTGTTGTTATATTATAATATTTCTCAACAGCTCGACTTACAGCAGTCCACGGCAATGCCCTCTCTAAGTGGAGAGAAGTCAATGTCTACATTCACTACATAGAATACAGAACTGTTTTGGAAAGAATTCTTCCTTTTCACTTAATACTCAGGCATTTGCCAGGACCCAATTAACGGAAAGTCTGGTTCATGACACTCCTTGGCTTATTTCCCCTGAGAGACCACAGAGCTCTCAAATATATGAATAGCATCTGAACTGTTGATGTTGAGAGAAAAAAGCAGCCAATAAAGGATGCGTTTGTCCCTGGTTTCTTTCTGGATCCACCCTCTGGACATAAGTCATTTGTCTGTTTTTTTTCAAAGTACCTCTTTTCTGCCAAAGGCCAGAAAAGATGCACTAAAAATCACCACTGGAGATACAAAAGCAACAGAACATGGTGTGGGCCATGAATTTCCACCATTATTACAGTGCCACTAAGACTCTGGCCCATGCCTTGAATGTATTTCTCCAGATCTAGGAGGATAATGAAGGAGAGTGAAGAGGGTTTGGGACCTCCAAGACTGCAGCCATGGCAGGTATGGGGACCCAACAAGGTTCCTTTGGTGAAGGAATTGAAAAGAAAAAGAAGGAAAATACATCAAGTTATATCAAGTGTTAAGCCCCTGTCACACTGCACCAACAGATGCAAAGAGGATGTAAAAAGGACAAAAAAGCTTGCCATCCGTTGCAAAACGTGATGTACTCACTGCCTCCGTTTTGCTTCCTCTCTATCCATCCAGCATCCGTTTATTGATGTTTCATCCACTCAGAAAGTTTTGGGCTGCTCAAAACTTTTGTGAGGAAAATGTATCCAATGCGTCCGTTCTGCATCTGCTAGGCATCCGTTCTGCATCCGTTCTGCATCCATTACGCATCCGCTATATGCGCTAGGCATCTGCTGCGCATCCGCGCAACTCGCATCCGCTTGGACGCAGGGAGGAAGCGGAACGGATGCAGAACGGATGCAGAACGGATGCAGAATGGATGCTTAGTGGAAACAAAGAGTTTAAAATGGAAAAAACGTTCGCAGAGGGGACCTATCTCAGATATTAAGGATGTCTAGAAGATGCCTAGAGGATGCAAAGGGACACCTATACTGCCGATAAAAAAGGGGAGCAACTCGTCTGCATCTCACTTTCAGCCCAGCAGCCCAGCTGTGCAGACCTCTGCAGCCTTCATCTGACTCTTCCTCTTCCAGAGTATCCAGTCATGTCAACCGTGGATCGTAACACAGTCCTTTTGACAGCTGCCATCCTTATGCAACAGTGCAAAGCCATCTACAGGCTCTGTGAACTCAACTACAGGAAGAAAAGGAGGCGGCCAAGAAGCGTCTGGGTCCAAAGATGGATCAGGAGAAGAGCAGAGTATGGACTGTACAATAAGCTGATGGTGGAGCTCAGGAACGAAGACACTCGGGCATTCCAGAACTTCATAAGGATGCCTCCAGCCATGTTTGACAAAGTTGTGCAGTGGCTGACACCCAGGTTGACCAAGGCAAACACCAACTTCCGGCCCAGCCTGGAACCTGGACTCAAGGTGGCACTCACTCTGCACCACCTGGCCTCAGGGACCACCTACAGGAGCATGCAGTATGGATGGAGGGTGCCACACAACACCATCAGCATTGTGGTCAGAGAAGTGGTGCAGGCCATCATCGAAGAATACCTGCAGGAGCTTCTCCAGTGCCCCTCCACTGAAGAAGAATGGAAGAAAGTTGCAGAGCACACACCGTTGGAGCCATAGATGGGAAGCACGTGGCCTGCAAAGCACCACCCATGTCGGGCTCCACTTATTTCAACTACAAGGGCTTCTTCAGCATCGTCCTCTTTGCCATGGTCGATGCTGACTACAAGTTCATGTACATCGATGCTTCAGGCAATGGCTCATGTTCAGATGCCCAGGTATACAACACCAGTCACCTCAAGGAGGGGCTGTAAGGCAACCTCATCATGGACTTTCCAGATCCAGACCCCTTGCCCAACGACATGCAAGATGTGCCCTACTTCATCATGGGGGATGATGCCTTCTACCTCACAACCTACCTCATGAAGCCCTACACTTCCAGACTCCTCACCCATGAAGAGAGGATCTTCAACTACAGGCTGTCCAGGGCAAGGCGGGGGGTGGAGAACGCCTTTGGCATCCTGGCCAACAGGTTCCAGGTACTTCTCACCACCATGCAGCATCGCCCAGAGACCGTGAGGAGGATCGTGGAAGCTTGCTGCATCCTGCACAATCTAATGCGCACCCACTCCCAGTCTTGCAGAACAGGCTCGTGGATCTCCAGCAAGGCAATGGGGACATGGAGCCTGGGGAAGGGAGGCAAGGGCGAAACCTGATAAACACTCAGGATGTGCAAGGCCCCAACAGAGCCTCACATGAAGGGAAGAGGAAGCGCAACCTCCTGAGAAACTGGTGCAACTCCCCAGCAGGATCTGTGTTATTGTTATTGATAATAAAGGGCCATAGGTGTGGCACCTGGGAGGGTGGACCATACAGTCCCACTATGCTTGCACTGGAGGTTTATCTATCCCACAGCTATTACCCATCCCAAAGGTATCCCTGCCCACCCCACTGCCATCTTTACCCATCCCACAAGCATTGAAAGGCTTAAACCAATTCTAAAAGTTTCCACAAAGACTTTATTACAAAGAAAAGAAATGAAGCAAGTGTGTGAACCAAAGATAAACTTTATTGAACAACAAGCTGTAAAAAAAAAATGACCCAGGTCAAGTGTCCAAATAAAGTCCACAGGTAACCAGCTACCCAGTCTTTGGCACTCTTATTGGTCACTCAGAAATGTGCCCAGTCTCGGGGTGAAGGGTCCAGGTGTGTGGAGGTGGGTGGTGCTGGAATGCTGGTCTGTATCGTCATTGAGGTGCCTGGCCCCGAGAGGACAACAGGGGACGGTGTGTTGAGGAAGGTGTCGGACAGCTCGCTCAGCCCCGTGATGCTGAGAGGTGCTTCCTTCATGCCATGGGGTGTCAGCCCCAGTACTGATGAGAGATGTACTGAGGCCGGGCTTGGCTGTGGGGTGGAGGAAGGAGTGGTGTAGTGGGGCTGTCTGGTCTGCAGCTGGGTGAGGACTGGTGTGGGTGGCATCGCTGTCGTCGGTGGCATCATTGTCATGGGTGGCATCGGTGGCATCAGTGTAACCGGTGGCAATGGTGTCATCCGATGACTCTGTGCCTGGACTGGGAAGGGCTGCTGCCTGTGCCGATGTACCTCCTGGTAGCCGTAGCCCTGATAGGTGAGGGGCTTTGGGAAGCCTTGGAATGGGAGGGACATCACCTGTGGTGGAGGTGGAGGAGCAGACCTGGACTGGGTGGGAGCAGGTTCCTCTGGATCAGGAGGGTTGTGAAGCAGCTCGGTGATCCAGTCCTTCACCACCTGGTACTGGGGTTCCTCCATGTTCTTGAGGGTCTGGTTGACATAGATGAGGAAGGGCTTGCGGTTGAGGATGAGGAGTCGGTGCTGACCAGCTGAGAGAGGAGATCTATGCTGGTGCGGATGGTGTCCCTGATGTCCATCAGTACAGTGTGGCTCTGCCCCTCCTGCTGTCTGGCTCTCTGCCTTTCTGTGGAGGCGGAGCTGGGTGTGTGTGAATGCGGCTACGACTGTTGTGGACTCAATGTCTCCTCTCTCCCGCCGCACCAGGGAGTCCTCCACGCACTCCACCACGGTGACAACAGCTGTCCGCGGGTTCTTCGCTGTGGCATGCTCCAGAAAAACCTGCCTGGAGACAGGGACTGACTCTTGGCCGGAAGAGGACTGGATCTCAGCAGGCTGCCGGAGAGAGAGGGTTGTGAGAGGGGCTGCTGGTGCTCCTCAGTGGCGGATCTCACCCTCCAGGAAGCTGCACCTGGCCATCACGTAGGTCTCTCTGTCCATCAGCTTAACCGTGCCCTGGCCAGATTTCTTCAGGTGCAGCTTCCCGTACCAGGTGTGCATGTGCTTCCACCAGCCGAGGAGCACCTCCGAAGTGTAACCCATACTCTCCACCCTCTCTCTCCAAGCAGCCTGCTTCCTTTTGGTGTCCCTGTACAGCTGGTGTCCCTTCCACCACATATAGTCATTGTCTCTCAGCCACTCCAGCACCTCATCCTCGTGTTCCTCCTCAATGAAGTATTGCCTCCTCTCCCGTCCCTGCATACGCCTCTTCCTCCTTTTGGCAGGACCAGATGGGCCCTCAAGAGAGGGGCTCCCAGGTGGTAGGGGCTGCTCCTCCACACCACCAGCACCAGCAGGATCATCATCATCATCATCATCATCATCATCATCACCAGCAGGATCATAATCATCATCAGCAGCAGCAGCAGTGGCAGTGGCAGCAGCAGCAGCAGCAGGATCATCATCATCATCATCATCATTAGCAGCAGCAGCAGGATCAGCAGGACCAGGATCAGCAGCCGCAGAGTAAGCACCAGGAACCCCAGCAGCCCCAGCAGCAGTAGCACCAGCAGCACCAGCAGGACCAGGAGCATGAGCAGGACCAGGAGCATGAGCAGGACGAGCAGGATAAGCAAGACCAGGAGCACGAGCAGTACGAGTAAATCCAGGAGCACGAGCAGGACGAGCAGGACCAGCAGGACCAGCAGGACCAGGAGCAGCTTCAGCAGAGTACGCAGCAGCAGAAGCACCATCGCCAGGAGCAGCTTCAGCAGAGTATGCAGCAGCAGAAGCACCACCGCCAGGAGCAGCTTCAGCAGAAGCTCCAGCACCAGAAGAGCGAACCCGAGCAGCAGAAGCCCCAGCAGAAGCAGAGTCAGGGACAGGGGGCGGGATGGTAGCATCAGGTTGCTGATGCTTTCACTTCTTCCCCATGGTTGTGGGGTTGCTGGCTGGCAGGGAGGCTGGCAGGGAGGCTGGCAGGTACCAAGGCTGGCAGGAAGGCTGGCACCAAGGCTGGCAGGAATCCTGGTAGGAATCCTGGCAGGAAGGCAGGCAGGCGGACAGGCTGGCAGCAAGGCTGGCAAGCAGGCAGGCACCAAGGCTGGCAGGCAGGCAGACTGGCTGGCAGGGAGGCTGGAAGGAAGGCTGGCAGCAAGGCTGGCAGGCAGGCAGACAGCAAGGCTGGCAGGGAGGCTGGCCAGGAGGCTTGGAGGCAGGCTGGCAGGAAGGCTGGCAGGAAGGCTGGCAGCAAGGCTTGCAGGCAGGCATGCAGGCAGGGCAGACAAGGACTCGATGTATCCTGCAGGAGGTCTTTCTTCCGAATGCTGGCCACGTGCAAACTGCTTCCCTTTATATCCATGTGGCTTGCGCAATGCATCCCCCCCGCATGCGCAATTAATGCCAGGCATCCGTTAGGCTTCCGCTGTGCATCAGCTAGGCTTCCGCTCTGCATCCGCTTCATCCGCTGTGCATCCGCTGTGCATCCGCTATATCCGTTCTGGGTCCGCTTTGCTGAGCCCCGCCGGAAGCCTAGCGGATGTGCCATCCGCTCTCATCTGCTTCCATACGCTGGGCTTCCGTTCCGCATCCGCTTTCCATCCACTCTGCGTCCTCCCCGTATCCGTGTTATCCGCTCTGGTTATGCAAATTTTTGCCCCTTTTGAGAGCGGATAACAACGGATGGAACATTTTGCTTGTCCGTTGTGTCCATTTTTCATCCATTGGGCAGTGTAACAGGGCCTTTACAGGACTCCAACAAGTCTGGCCAATCTAATCACTCAGGCAATAATGTTCACAAAAATGGGAACTATGACAGATATATTAAGCCCCAGTCACACTGCACCAACGGATGCAAAGAGGATGTAAAACAGAGAAAAAAGCTTGCCATCCGTTGGTTAACACGATGTACTCACTGCCACCGTTTTGCTTCCTCTCTATCCATCCAGCATCCGTTTATGGACGTTTCATCCACTCAGAAAGTTTTGAGCTGCTCAAAACTTTTGCGTGGAAAATGTATCCAGTTCGTCCGTTCTGCATCCGTTACATATCCGCTATATCCGCTAGGCATCCGCGACGCATCTGCGCAACTCCATCCGCCCAGACTCAGGGAGGAAGCGGAACGGACGCAGAATGGATGCAGAACGGAAGCCTAGCGGATGCAGCACAGAAACAAAGCATGTAAAATGAAAAAAAATGTTCACCGAGGGGACCTATCTCGGATATTAAGGATGTCTAGAGGATGCCTAGAGGATGCCTAGAGGATGCAAAGGGACACCTATACTGCCTATAAAAAGGGGGAGCAACACATCTGGATCTCACTTTCAGAACAGTAGCCCTGCGGTGCAGACCTCTGCAGGCTTCATCTGACTCTTCCTCTTCCACAGCATCCAGTCATGTCCACCGTGGATCATAACACAGTCCTTTTGGCAGCCACCATAATTCAGCAACAGTGTGAAGCCATCTACAGGCTCTGAGAACTCTACTATGGGAAGAAAAAAAGGCGGCCAAGAAGCGTTTGGGTCCAAAGATGGATCGGGAGAAGAACAGAGTACAGACTGTACAACAAGCTGATGGTGGAGCTCAGGAACAAAGACACTCAGGCATTCCAGAACTTCATGAGGATGCCTCCAGCCATGTTTGACGAAGTTGTGCAGCGGCCGACACCCAGGTTGACCAAGGAAAACACCAACTTCCAGTCCAGCCTGGAACCTGGACTCAAGGTGGCACTCACTCTGCACCACCTGGCCTCAGGACCACCTACAGGAGCATGCAGTACGGATGGAGGGTGCCACACAACACCATCAGCATTGTGGTGAGAGAAGTGGTGCAGGCCATCATCGAAGAATACCTGCAGGAGCTCCTCCAGTGCCCCTCCACTGATGAAGGATGGAAGAAAGTTGCAGAGCAGTGGTATCAGAGGTGGAACTTCCCACACACCGTTGGAGCCATCGATGGCAAGCACGTGGCCTGCAAAGCTCCAGCCAAGTTGGGCTCCACTTATTTCAACTACAAGGGCTTCTTCAGCATCGTCCTCTTCGCCATGGTCGATGCTGACTACAAGTTCATGTACATCGATGCTTCAGGCAACGGGTCAGCTTCAGATGCCCAGGTATACAACGCAAGTGACCTCAAGGGTAGGCTGGAACGCAACCTCATCTTGGGCTTCCCAGATCCAGAACCCCTGCCCAATGACACGCAAGATGTGCCCTACTACATCATGGGGATTGACGCCTTCTCCCTCACAACCTACCTCATGAAGCCCTACACCTCCAAATACCTCACCCGTGAAGAGAGGATCTTCAACTACAGGCTGTCCAGGGCAAGGCGGGTGGTGGAGAACGCCTTTGGCATCCTGGCCAACAGGTTCCAGGTACTTCTCACCACCATGCAGCATCGCCCAGAGACCGTGAGGTGGATCGTGGAAGCTTGCTGCATCCTGCACAATCTAATGTGCACCCACTACCCAGTCTTGCACAACAGGCTCGTGGACCTCCAGCAAGGCAATGGGGACATAGAGCCTGGGGAATGGAGGCAAGGGCAAAACCTGATAGACACTGAGAATGTGCAAGGCCCCAACTGAGTCTCACGTGAAGGGAAGAAGCAGCGCAACCTCCTGAAACACTGGTGCAACTCCCCAGCTGGAACAGTGGAGTGGCAAGACAGGATGATAGATGATTAATGGATGCTTCCTTCAGCCTGTCTCATCACACGGATGAGATTGGGCCATGTATGTTGGGTGGGCCTACAATGAACAGGGCGTTTAATAAAGAGTTGTGTTTGTGTTGACATGTGTGGATGATTATTACATTGTTATTGATAATAAAGGGCCATAGGTGTGGCACCTGGGAGGGTGGACCATACAGTCCCACTATGCTTGCACTGGAGGTTTATCTATCCCACAGCTATTACCCATCCCAAAGATATCCCTGCCCATCCCACAGGTATCCCTGCCCATCCCACAGGTATCCCTGCTAATCCCAAAGATATCCCTTCCCATCCCACAGGTATCCCTGCCCATCCCACAGGTATCCCTGCCCATCCCACAGGTATCCCTGCCCATCTCAAAGGTATCCCTGCCCATCCCACTGCTATCTTAACCCATCCTACAAGCAAGCAAAGGCTTAAACCATTTCTAAAAGTTTCCACCAAGACTTTATTAAAAAAAAGAAATGAAGCAAGTGTATGAATCAAGAATAGACTTTATTAACAAGAAGCTATAAAACAAAAATGAGTCTCTGGCATTCCTCTTGGTCGCTCAGTCTCAGGGGTGAAGGGTCCAGGTGCTGTGGAGGTGGCTGGTGTTGGAGTGCTTGTCATCAGCTCCTCCAGCAGCAGAAGCAGCAGAAGCTCCAGCCCCAGAAGAGCGGGCCCGTGCTGCAGAAGCCCCAGCAGAACCAGAGTGAGGGCCAGGGGGCGGGATGGTAGCCCTGTTCCTCTTGCCAGGGCTGGCAGCAGATGGCTGAGGCTTGCTGTGCTTCCGCATGGTTGTGGGGTTGCTGGCTGGCAGGGAGGCTGGCAGGAAGCAAGGCTGGCAGGAAGGCTGGCAGGCAAGCAGGCACCAAGGCTGGCAGGCAGGCAGGCACCAAGGCAGGCAGGCAGGCAGGCAGGCACCAAGGCTTGCAGGAAGGCTGGCACCAAGGCTGGCAGGAAGGCTGGCATGGTGGCAGCCACCAAGGCTGGCAGAGAGGCTGGCAGGCAGACAGGCACCAAGGCTGGCAGGCAGACATGAACCAAGGCTGGCAGGCAGGCAGGCACCAGGGCTGGCAGGCAGACTGGCTGGCAGCAAGGCTGGCAGGCAGGCAGACAGCAAGGCTGGCAGCAAGGCTTGCAGGCAGACATGCAGGCACGTCAGGCAAGGCAGTCCATCCGTCTGGCAGCAGGTCTTTCCTCTGAATAGCAACCTGCTTCTGAGCTGCTTCCATTTTATCCGCTGGGCTGATGCAATGCATCCTCCCCGCATGCGCAATTAATGCTCGGCATCCGCTAGGCTTCCGCTGTGCATCCGCTAGGCTTCCGCTGTGCATCTGCTAGGCTTCCGCTGTGCATCCGCTGTATCCGTTCCGTGTCCACTTTGCTGCAGCCCCCCGGAAGCCTCGTGGATGTGCCATCTGCTCCCATCCCCTTCCATCCACTGGGCTTCCGTTCCGCATCCACTTTCCATCTGCCCTGCGTCCTCCCCCTGTCCGTGTTATCCGCTCCGGTTATGCAAATTTTTGTCCCTTCTGAGAGCGGATAACAATGGATGGAACATTTTTCTCGTCCATTGTTAACATTTTGCATCCGTTGGGCAGTGTGACAGGGCCTTTAAACACTGCCAATATTTAAATCATGTGTGCATTTTTAACTAAATTCCTATATGTATGGGTTTGTGACAAGCATCATAAAATGTTACCATCATTAATCTGAAGGAGTCCCTTAGATCAGTGGTTGCCAAACAGTGGGCCAGGGACCACCGGGGGTCTGCAAGGATATTTTGGTGGTCCACAGAGAAATGTCACCCCCAAAGCAATTAATCCAGGCTGAAGGGAACACTAGGCTTTGCTGCCGAAATGGCCGCAGGAAAGTAAAATTTGCGTCCACTGCATTGCGAACAACATGAGGTAGTGAGGGGAGGGGGGAAGGGCTGAGGATGGGAACTTGCCCCACTTGCCCTACACACCTGGCCTGGCCATCAGGCTGCTTCTATTGGCATCTTTCTTCTGCTTTTGGCTGCACACAGGAAAAGCAGCAAAAGTCTTTCTTTCTTCCCCCCAAACTCTGCCAGAAATCAGTTTTTGAGACCGTGCAAGGAATCCTGCTTGAAGAGACTGCACCATGTGTATGTACTCATTTCTAGTAGAGTTTGGGGGAGAGAAGAAAGACTCCTGCTGCTTCTGCTGCTTTCCTTGCATGAAGCCAAAAGTCTCTCTGTTGAGGTAATTCCCTATTAGGAAAATGAGCGCACACAGGGAGACACAATGAGAGTAGCGAAGAATAACACACACACAGCACACAGCCACACTATATGCTAAAATTTGGGTTTTTAATTCCAGTAAAATGGTTAAGCAAAGTTCAACAAAATAGTCCAAGTCATTCCCAGTTAAAGCAGTCAGTTTTCAGTCCAGGGATAATCCAAATAACAAAGTCCAGTATAAAAAACAGTTTGGTAACAGACTTACATCAAATCCAAGAATTACAGCCAATAGGGAAATGTAGGGACAGCAACACTCTCAGGAACAGGACAGAAACAGAACAAGCCAGGTTTCTGGCTCCACCTTATGGCTGTTTGAGGAACCACACCCAATCACAATTTTAGCATTCCCTTAAAGAGTCAGGATTAAAATGTCTATCCTGGTTTATATATTTTCCAACCCAATTGTTAGGTGACTTACATTCCGAAACCCCCCCCCCCCCCCCCCCAAGAATGGAGCTGGAGACAGTATCCATGATCCCAAATAAAGAATGTTTGATCGGTAGGAAAACAGGGTGAGGAATTTTCCTGCAGACTTTTTTGGGATTTTCCAAGGGTCTCTGGTCCACAGGATTTAAAATTATGAGTTTGGTGGTCCCTGAGGTCCAAAAAGTTGGTGAACCCTGCCTTAGATCATCTAGCCCAATCTCTCCTCTCTGCAGAAATCCCAGTTAAATCTTTTCTGACTGATGGCTCCTTAGTCTGTGTATTAAGAAAATCAGTGAAGAGATGGCTGGATTTCTCTGCTTCTCTGGCTCAACACTAAAACTCCTTTTCAGATTTTTTTCCCCTC
The DNA here is from genome assembly GCA_015471245.1 of Laticauda colubrina. Classification (NCBI taxonomy): domain Eukaryota; kingdom Metazoa; phylum Chordata; class Lepidosauria; order Squamata; family Elapidae; genus Laticauda; species Laticauda colubrina. Next base: position 838,935 of record BLBF01000093.1, on the reverse strand, counting down.
TTATTCAGAATCTTCTCTACTGTAACTGAATTATTTTTTCCATGCCTACTGTCTAGAAATAATATCATACATTTCTTAAGTGTGTGTCTAACATCTTTCAATTATTCCCCACCTAAGAGCTTCTATTAGCTGGAAAATAAATCAATAAATCAATCAATTAATAAATCAGAATAACAGAGCTACAAGGGACCTTGGAGGTCTTCTAGTCCAACCTGATGGTCAAATAGGAGAGTTTATACCATTTCAGACAGGTTGCTGTCCAGGTTGCTGTCCAGTCTCTTCTTTAAAACCTCCAGTGATAAAGCACCCACAACTTCTGAAGTTCTTACCCTAATAATTGTCCTCACTGTTCAGAAGTTTCTCTTAAGTCTTGGTTGTTTCTCTACTTAATTAGTTTTCATGCTTTGTTTCCTGTCATGCCTTCTGGTGTTTTTGAAAATAAGTTGATTTCCTCTTCTTTGCTAGTCAGTTAACTAAGATATGTAGAAAGCACATCACAATAGCAATGGGGAATTTCAATTACCCTTGACATCAACTGGGAAACAAACTCTGTACCAAGTGGAAGAACCAACAGGTTCCTGACAAACCTACCAGACAACATTGTTTCCAAAAAGTAGAGTACAAGGGGAACAACCAGATTGGACTTAATTCTCACTAACAGAGGTGAAATGATAGAAGGTGTTGAAGCTACAGGAACCTTGAGGAGAGTGATAATCCAATATTGGAATTCAACATTATGCAAGCACAAGCAATAGGACCAGTCAAACAAGAGTCTTGGACTTTAAGAGAGCTAATTTCAATAAATTTAGAGAAAGCTTGAGAAAGGTTTCCTGGATGAGACCCCTCAAGGGGAAAACAACTCAAGAAGCTTGAGAAATTTTGAAAAGTGAGATTATAAAAACACAGTCTACCACAATACCAATGAAGAAGAAAAATAAAAGCTCTCAAATATCTGCATAAAAAACTCTCTGACAAATTGAAAGACAAAAAGGACAAGTGTAAAAAGTAGAAAGGGGGGCACATAACTTAAAGCAGATTATCACCAATAGCACAAGCCTGCACAGATTAAGTGAAGAATACTAAGGTTCTTAATGAAGAAAGACTTGCAGCAAAAGTAACAAGTAACAAAAAAAACTTCTTCCAACATGTTAAAACAAGAAAAAAATTCAAGGAAAAAAATTGGTCCTTTGCTGGGAGAAAGTGGCAAGACGGTGACAAGCAACAGGGAGAAAGAAGAACTATTTAACTCCTTTTTGCATCTGTCTTTACACAAAGGGAAAAAACAGCCCAACCTATCAAAAACAGCACCACAAAAAACAGATTAGGAACACAAGTTAAAATAGGGAAGAAAATTTCCTTTTTTTGAAGATAGCGGCAAAACTTGTTCTCCACACTAAGAATTTTTGCAAGTTAGACCATTGTAAAAGAAAGATTCCATTTAGAACCTATGAAAAGGGATAAGTTACCAAATTTCTTGCTTTTGAAATTCTTTTATATTCCCATTCTAGTTCCATCCCTTTCTGCAGAAGAATGAGTTTTGCAATTTTTCTAATTATGAATTATATTTGAACCAAAATGGAGATGTAACAGCTGATTTGAAGCTCATTAGCTGGGTGTTTCTCCACAAGAAGAATATCATGACTGACCATCTCCTGACTATTGAAAGACAGAGAATTATTATCAACCAAGGTCATCTGTCATGGCTAAAGTTGCACAACAGGGTAGGAGAAATATTGATGTCTTTTCTCTATTTTCCAAAAGGTTTTGAACAGTGGTGGGTTTCAATTTTTTTTACAACTGGTTCTGTGGGCGTGGCTTGAGGGAGGTGGTAGGGGAAGGATACTGTAAAATCTCTAGTCAGAGGTTGTATTTGTCGGTTCTCCAAACTACTCAAAATTTCCATTACCGGTTCTCCAGAACTGGTCAGAATCTGCTGAATACCACCTCTGATTTTGACCCATTTAACTGGGAAAAGCCTATGACCCATGATTTTGTGTTGAAATGGAAATACTGCATGAAATTAATTTGCCATAGATAGAGATTATGGTTTGCTTCCTCCTTGTCCTCAAATACCAAACAAGAAGGCACATTTGTTGACCAGTTCCTGAGATCAGGTTTGGACTGAATCATATGAAATTGAATAAAAAATAGTTTTATTCCAGTGAGAAATAAACTTTGGAATTAGGATTTACTTTGCACCGATTGGGCCGGTGTCCTATGAAAGGGCAAGGAAAGACATTGTTAAGTAACCCAGTTCTGACCAGATTTATCCATGGCAATCTTTCACTCCACTGAGATAGTGAAATAGGCCCTCTGCTCCGATGAAGGAGGTCCAAGAATTTTTTGTTAACTTGGTGTCAAAATGATTGGACTTCTGAGAGTTAATGCCCTGACCCAGAAAACTGAAGCTGTCAGGGTTCCAACAGATGCTCTTATTAAATCATCAGTCTCTCAAGTCAAGCTTCAAAAGAAATACAATTATTTAGTAGGAGCTTCATGCTGGCATGGACCAGGTGGAACCAACTCTGACGTCAGTTCATTCACACTTTGCCTCTGTTTCCACATTCTCCCCCCACACACACACAATATGTGAATGTGTGATCAGTCACATTCCCCAATGAAGCAATTTCACAGGTTGTAAAAGTCCCTCCCTCTGCCCTCTGTGGATTTCTGTGAAGATGACCTTGGTGTACCGGTTGGACTGTGCCTTGTTTTGACTGAGATACCAGCTCCTTGATGCAGCAGTGAAGTTGCTTTCCCATCCCCCTTGCCCATGGCAACTCCAGAGCAGTTAAGGGATGTTTTGTGTGTTGACAGAAGCATTGAAACATGATTTAAAGAAAGGCCTTTCCTAATAACTGAAGTAATGATGGACAATTTAAAAGGAAATATGACTTATATTTGGGTTTGGCTTTTGAGAGGGTACTTCATCTAAAAACCCCTTCAATGCAATTGTTGATATTGATTCTTAGCTACCTTAAATCACTATGGGGGGAGGGAACAAAGGCTCCAAATTTGACTAATAACAAATATTAGTTTGTTCTTCTATGCCAGTTGTTGTTACTTAATTGTAGACCTTGTCTTGGATAACTAGATGGGCCTTAGACATTCCCACATATGTGCTGCTGCAAAAGATTCCTCATTTATACTTAGTGAGGGAAACAATTTCATAACCTTATCTTTACCTCATATCACAACAGTATTAGAAACCAAGCATTCACTTTTATTTTAAGAGCATGTAAGCATGTCAGAATGGTTAGTGCTGTCATATTTCCTTTTGAATTCATTGTTTTTCTACTAAGTCTCTTCTTCAATCCAAATGTGTAGGAAAATGTCATCTTGGATTTGTCAAGCAGAAGCGAGAAGGAGAGCCATTTTGCTGCTACGAATGTGTTTCTTTTCCAGAGGGGACTATCTCTCCTCAGAAAGGTGGGTGAAAGCTCTTTTGGAAATGGATTCATCCAGAACAATTTTTGCTAAAGTAACAGATCACAGATAATCAGAGTTGAAAGGGACCTTGTAGGTCATTTAGTCCTGCCCAAGCGGGAGACCCTGCACCATTTCTGACAAATGGCAAACCAATCTCTTCTTGAAAGTCTGAAGTGATGGCATTTCCACAACTTCTGAGGGCAAATTCTGTTCCATTGGTTGATTGTTCTCATTGTCAGAAAATTTCTCCTTATTTCCAGGTTAAATCTCTCCTTATTCAGTTTCTATCCATTATCCCTTGACTGGCCTACAGGTGTTTCAGAAATTATCTTGATTCCTTCCTCCCTGTGGCAGCCCCTCAAATATTGGAAGACTGCTGTCATGTCTCCCCTGGTCCTTCTCTTCACTAGACTAGCCAGGCCCAGTTCCTGCAACCGTTCATTGTATGTTTTTGTCTTCAGTCCCCTAATCATCCTGATTGCTCTTCTCTGTAGTTTTTCCAGAGTCTCAACATCTTGTTTATAATGTGGTGAACAAAACTGGATGCAGTACTCTGGGTGTGGTCTTACTAAGGCTTTATAGAGTGGTATTAGTACCTCACTTGATCTTGACTGTATCCCTCTGTAAATGCAACTTAGGATGGCATTAGCTTTTTTGGCTGCTGCTGCACACTACTGACTCACTTTCAGCTGGTTGTCCACTAAGACTTCAAGATCCCTCTCACAGTTACTGCTATTAAGCCTGGTTTCACCCAGTCTATATGTGTTTACTATATATATGTGAAAGTTAAAGGACAAAATGGACGTCAACTTATTTTTTTTTGTATTTTCAAATTGCACATTTTTTTTAACAAAATAAAAAAAAGTAATGACCTTGATGGGGATTGGAGAACATGGCATATTGGGAAAGTTTTGCTACTTCCAAAGAAAATACCTCCTTTGTTTTTTAGTTTGGATCTGTCTTTCCATATTTATCTTTCTAGGAAGATTTCAGTTCTCCAAAACTGGGGGAATTGTCTGAGGTCCCTTTCCTGGAAGGATTATTGCAATGCTTTCTACATGGGCCTCCTCTTTTGGATCAATGGAAGGTATTTCTGGTCCACAATGAGGTTGTGTGGCTAATTATTGATGAATCTCATCATACCAATGTTACCGCTAGTCCCATTGTCATTACAGATGATTTGCAAGACTACCTTTCTCTGCCAGTCAACTACATTTCAGAAGATACATACTCTGAGTCCAGTATGGTACTAAGTAAGTACCATCTTGAAGGACCCCAAAAGTGTGCTATAAAATAAGCTGGTTATTTATAACTGATTATTTACCTTTAATAATCTGGGTTACTTTGAAAATTCTGCAGATTACACAGGAAAACAAAGAAAAGCTCCTAGGATTTTCCCCAATTTCATAGGTCTTAGCTTTACATGGTTTAGAAAATGATGTTCTTGTACCTTCTTTCTGAAATACATCTAGGAAAATGCTGCTGGTATCAGCTGTTGTCCCAATAAGATATTTCTTGAAATGTAAAAGACATAATTTTCAAGAAATATTGCCTTTTTATTTTCTCAGACACAGAAAAATGCACCAAATGTTCAGATGATCCATATCCAAATGAGGACTGAGTTCAATGTATCCTCAAAGAGTTAACCTTCTTGTCTTATAAAGAATATTTGGGCTTCATCCTCATCTCTTTTGCCCTACTCTTGTTCCTAACGACTGGCCTTGTTTTAATCTTATTCATTCAATACCGAGAGACCCCAATTGTCAAAGCCAACAATCTGGACCTCTCTTACATTCTCATAGTCTCTCTTCTGCTTTGCTTCTTGACTCTTCTTCTCTTCATTGGCAAACCAAGGAAATTCACCTGCCTTCTCCGACAAATGGTTTTTTCAGTAGTTGAATTACCATATCTATTCTATGCCTGTAGCTAAGACCTGAAATGCTCCACCAAGATAAATTTAATATGACATTTGTACAATGGGAATCTTTTGGATACATTAGAAAAAATTGTTTAATTTCAGGGGGCTGTAGAAATGCCATTATTTTAGTTGAATGATAATTTCTCTGCAATTGGGGTTCTTTGCCTGATTGGTCCAAAGATCTCAGCATCATCAGTATAACACTGTAACTGTAACTACATGGCCAAAAAGGTGTCAAGAGTTTTTAACCTAATGTTACGTTGCTTTTTCTCCGGTAATATTTTTTAGGAATATAAGTCACCTAACAGGTATTTGGGTTAGAAATATATAAACCAGGATAGACATTTTAATACTATTTCTTTAAGGGAATGTGTTAGGAATATGAGTCACCTAACAGGTATTTGGATTAGAAATATATAAACCAGGATAAACATTTTAGTACTTTGTCTTTAAGAAATTGCAAAAACTGCAATTGGGTGTGGTTTTTCAAATGGCCATAAGATGGAGCCAGAAACCTGGGTTGTTTTAATCTGAGTCTCAGAGTGTGAGTGTATCTTTGTTTCCTTCTGTTGGGAAGTATTGCCGTTGCTCCATTTTTCTTAATTGACTGATATTTCTGGATTTAATGTAAGTCTGATACTGAACTGTTTTTGGCACTGGACTTTGTTACTGGATTATCCCTGGATTGAAAAACTGACTGATTAACCCGTGAATGACTTTTGGACTGCTTATTTTGAACTTTGCTTCAACCTTTCTGAAAGTAAAAACCTACATTTACTGTACCGTATATCTGTGTGCTCTGTGTGTGTATTATTCAAACACTTCTCTCAAAATACATCTCGCTGTATGCGCTCATTCTCCAAACGGGGAATTACCTCAACACTGGTTATGGGCCAAGGCCATAGGAGGCATAGATAAATGAAGTTAGTGTGAATACTCAGTACTGTATACAGACAGCTGTTTACTGTTTAATTGTGGGTTACTATTCTGATAAAGATGGCACAAGACACTTCAACAAGTCTATCACTGATAACCCAGTTGGATGGAACAAACTACGTTTCCTGGTCTATGAAGTGCAGTCTACTTCTGCATCAAGAAGGTTTATGGAATGTTTATGGAATTCAAAACCCACCGGATGTAAATGCTTGGGATCCAGAAAATGAGGATGATGCCAACAAGATTGATGATTTTAAACAGAACAACAAACGAACACTTTGTATAACTGGACTAACACTGAATGAGTGACTAGCTAGTCCATATTCATGGAGAAGAATCTGCTGCAAGGTGTTGGGAGAATTTGAAGAGGATTTATGTTTGTGACAGTGTAGGTGCACACATACATCTTACACGTAAACTATTTAGAGCATGTCTTCTGAAAGGTGGAGATATGTTAGCTCATTTAAACTTCATGAAAAGAACTTTTCAAGAGCTACATGAAAAAGAACTAATATTTTCAGAGCTGCATCAAGTTTACATCATTCTTTCCTCATTGGAGGAAAGTTATGATGATTATGTAACTTCACTGGAAGTCCTGCCCAGAGATAAACTGACATTGACTGACATTACTGGAAGGTTGCTGGAAGAAGCAAGAAGACGGTTAGATAGGGACCAACTGAGGAAGGAACAACCACAAGAAGATGATTTATATTCAACTGCCTATAATGTTAGGAAATGTTTTTCTTGTGGAACATATTTTTCTTGTGGGACATATAGCTAAATTCTGTAAGAAGGGAAAACAACAGAATACTGTTGAAAGCAGTAAAGCTAAGAAGAATGTTAGTTTAGCTATGTCTAGCAATTCAATTATAAAAAATGATTTGTGGGTTATTGATAGTGGAGCATCACAATGCATTACTAAAGATAAAAACAGGTTTGTGAAGATGTCCACGAGTAAACAATATGTATCATTGGCAAATGGATGAAAGATTAAAGCATCAGGTGAAGGTACTGCAAATTGCTCTTGTATAAATGAACATTTAACTCTGTTATATGTACCTAAACTAAAATTTAATTTGTTATCAGTCAGGTCTTTAGTTAATCTTAGTTATGTAGTAACCTTCAGGGGAGATAACTGTATAATAGAGAAAGAGGGTAAAAGTGTTACTACTACTTTAAAAATGCTTTATATGTAATATATGATGACCAGCTGAAGATGGCTAACTCAGTTTATGACAATTTTAAGCCACATGATGAATGTATACATTTATTACACAGATGTTTAGGGCACATTGATTTCAAAATGCTAAAACAAACTGTTGAATTGGCAGAAGGAATAAAATTGAAACCCTGTGGCCAGTCTTTACACTGTAATGCTTATAGTCAAGAAAAGAGTAAGGTTACTCCTGCAAACAGAATAAATGTGTTTAAGACCAAAGAACCTTTAGAGGTTGTTTTTGCTGACATAATTGGTCCTAAGAAACCAAGTTTAGGAGGTGCCTGTTATATTTCGAGTATTATGGACCATTACTCACGATACGGTTTCTGCTATCTTATGAAAAGCAAAACAGAAACATTCCAACATTTCTTTAAGTGGCAAAGATTTGCTGAGAGAAAAATGAAAAATAAAGTAATTACTTTAGTCACTGATAATGGGACTGAGTTTGTCAACAAAAGATTCCAAACTATGGTGAAATTGGCTGGTGTTGACCAGAAACATTCTGCACTTTACAGACCACAACATAACTCCTTTGTAGAACAAAGAGGGCAAACATTACAAACCATAGCTCATCCTATTATCTGATTCAGGTTTACCTGAAACACTGTGGAATGAAGCCATAATGTGTAGTAACCATGTTTTGAACAATGTAGTTAATACAACAACTGGAGAATTGCCATTCACTTGTTGGCATGGCAGATAACCAAATTTAAGTTATTTACACATATTTGGAGCTCCAGCAAGGGTGCATATTCCCTCACAAGTAAGACTGAAAGGGCAACATAGAGCTAAGAAGTTATTTTTCCTGGGTTATGAGGCCAACCATAAAGCATTTAGATTTTGGGATCAAGGCACAGTTCTTCTTTATTGTAGTGCTAGTGCAAAATTTCTTGGGCACGTTGGGTGGGATAAACTGGATCAGGAATCCAGCAATGATATTATTATTGACACCCAAATAGTCCCTAAAGATAAAATCAGTAAACCCCAAATAGCCATTAAAGAGTAAGAACAGGAGGAAGTAGGAGGACACACACAGGAAGAAATAGAAGAACAGGAGCAGGAGGCACAGGAAAGTCCACCAGTAAGCCCTGTATTACCAAGACGTTCAACCCGAGTAACACGACCACCTGATAGATATCAGGCTAGTGTTGTATGCCAAGTGAATACAGTTCCAAGTAATTATAGTGAACTAAAACTGTATCCTGCTAAGGATCAGGCTGCTTGGCAGAAAGCAATGGATAAGGAACTGGGATCATTAAAAAGACTGGAGGTTTGTGAAAATGTTAAGTTACCACCAGGTAAACATGCCATAGGATGTAAATGGATATATAAACTGAATACAAGTGTAGATGGGATTGTTACCCATAAAGCCAGGTTAGCTGCACAAGGGTCCAATCAGACAGCAAAGGACTATGATGAGTTGTTTGCACCTAGTCTGAAGGCCACTACATTAAGGGCAGCATTAGTGTGGGCAGCTAAGGAGAAATACATTGTAAATCATTTGGATGTAGAGACAGCTTATCTGCATGCACCGTTGTAACACACTATATATTTAAAGAAGCTTTTGGGTCTCAAAAATGATATACTGATAATGATTGCTGGAAATTGAAAAAGAGTCTTTATGGCTTGAAGCAATCTGGATATGAGTGGAACGAATGCATAGTTAAAGAATTAACTAAAATAGGTTTTGTAGCTGGCATGGCTGATCCATGTTTGTTTAAAAGAGAAAGTAATGTTATTGTGTCATTATTGCTATTGTTTACTGATGACATAGCATTAATCACCAAAACTGAACAAGAAACTACTGAGATAATTTTATTATTGGAAAAGAAATTTAAGATAAAACAGTGAGGAGAAATCAAACAATATCTTGGTTTAACATAAATAAAACTAAGGGTGGATACAAGATCTCACAGGCAGAAAAAATTAACCAATTACTAAAAAATTATAAGATGTGTTAAGCCTGGGTTCCCAACCAGGGTTAGGTAGACAAGCTAAACAGAATGTGCAGCGTTAGTCAGATAGGCACACAGATAAATGAGTGAGCTAAGCTTGTATGTTTATTAACATACAGTAAAAATAACAGATACGCTTGTGCTATCAAGAATATGTTTTATTCCAGTATAAGTTTATAGCATAGTCAAAAACAGTCCAATATTCATTTACCATGTAGTCAGTCCATTCAGGGATATTCAGTTAGCAAAGTCCATGTAGAATATCCTATATCAGTTCACATAAATCAGTCCGTTGTTGTCTCTCCCGTTCGAGCAATGCAGTCTTGCTTCCAAGCAGTAATCAGGGATCATCAAAGCCAGAGAGAGAGAGCAAGCTGTAGCCTTGCTACTTTTATATGGTTTTCATAACCACACCCACAATTGCTATTTTACATTTAAAGCTGCATACACTAACTATGATTCATAGTTAGTATTTCACCTAAAACAGTTAGGGTGAGCAATGTTATCCCTAACAAGATGGAACTTTGTAAGCCGGCTAAAAAACCAGTGACCCAGGAGTTTAGCCATAATGATGTTCAAAGTCCTGTTTTGATAAGAACATTTATCAGTCCTTGATTGGTAGTTTATCTTTTCTCAGTAATTGTCAAGGCCAGATATCACATACTGTGTTAATCAATTAGCGAGATTTAACGCTGAACTGACTGAAAGGCACTGGCAAGCTGCTAAACATGTGTTAAGATACCTGAAACAAACAATGCATTATGCATTGTATTTGGAGCCAGAAGATGAACTGAATTTGACTGCATATGCTGATGCAAGTTTTGCTACAGACATAAATACACAAGAATCTACATCGGGTACTGCTGTATTATTGGGAAAAGCATTGATTGGATGGAGATCTATTAGACAGAAACATCTAAATTTGTCAACAATGGAGGCTGAATTCTCATGTTTATCTTAGTATGTACAGATTTAGTTTTATATAAGCAATTATTGATTGATATGGGAATTAATGTAACAGATTCTATTGTTATTTATGAGGATAATGAATCTGCAATACAGATGGCTTCAAATATTAAAGCACAGAGATTTGAGATATTTAAATGTGAGACAATGTGTGCAAAGTAAGATGATTAAGCTAGAATGCTGTATGTCAGAAAACAATAAGCAGATCATTTTACAAAGCCCAAAGTCTCAATAAAGCATGTCAGAATGGTTAGTGCTATCATATTTCCTTTGGAATTCATTGTTTTTCAACTTGGTCTCTTCTGCAGTCCAAATGTACAGGAAAATGTCATCCTGGATTTGTCAAGCAAAAGTGAGAAGGAGAGCCGTTTCGCTGGTACGACTGTGTTCCTTGTCCGAAGGGGACTATCTCTACTCAGAAAGGTGGGTGAAAGCTCTTTTGGAAGTAGATTCATCCAGAACTATTTTTGCGAAAGTAACAGATCACAGATAATAAGAGTTGAAAGAAATCTTGTAGGTCATTTAGTCCTGCCCAAGTGGGAGACCCTACACCATTTCTGACAAATGGCAGTCCAATCTCTTCTTTAAAGTCTCAAGTAATGGCATTCCCACAACTTCTGAGGGCAAATTTTGTTCCATTGGTTGATTTTATTTCAACCTATTATCTTGTAAGCAATTGACAAATACATAAATAAATTAAATAAACAAACAAATAAATAAATGAAACACTGCATTCTATCCAGTCTGCCATCGTGGCTCATTATTATAAATTACTATAAAGATGATGCTTGTCATGAAGCAGCAAGTGATTTATCCTCTTTCAGACAGATATGTGGATACTGGGAGTTCTTATCTACTCATTTTGCTCATTCATTGCATCTTTTTAATCATCCCTACAGTGTATGAAGATTGTGCGAAGCAGGACACAAAACATTATGGACATACTTGTTGTTCTGTATGGAACATGGTAGGTTCCAAGTCCCTCATTCTGATTGGCCGAAAAGGCCACTTACAGATTGGTTCACTAAGAACCAATCCGGGAAGCCGCCAAATGTCAGGAAGAGTTAAACAAGTGTCATTGGCCACAAGCCGGCAGGCAAGCTGCTATATAAAGGGCTGCCGCGGCTTGGGCTATTTTCCGTATCTTTTGCCTTGCATGTTAAATAAAATAGTTGTTGTTGGGAACCCAGTCTCACATGCTTCTTTCCGGACGGGCCACTGGTGACGAAGGTGGGATCATCGTAGAAGGTGAAACCGAAGCACGTGGCAATCTGAACTGAGCGAGAGAGATGGCTGGTAACAACGCACCACCCGCACCCTTCAATCCTGATGAGGTGGATTGGGAATCGTATGTCGATCACTTTCTGATGTTTCTAGAAAGCAACGAAATGGAAAAAATCCCAGACCAAAGGAAGAGGGCTGTCTTCCTTACACACTGCGGACAGGCCGTATTCAAAATGGCGAAGGCACTGGCGAAACCCAGAGATGTCAAACAGATGAACTGGTCTGACCTGAACCGATTGCTCCGAGCACACTAAGCACCGCTAGTCTCCAATTTAATCAAAAGGCATAAATTTTACAACAGGGAAGAGATGGAGGATGAAACCATGGCAGATTTTGTAGCACCCTTGAGACACATTGGAGGAGCCTATGAGTTCCAGAACATGGACAAGGCAATGAGAGACCACGTAGTCCTTGGTCTGAAGGACTCTACCCTTCAGAGCAAACCACTGAAGAGGCCGAATATAACCATGGCCGAAGCTGTTGCAGAGGCAACTGCTGCTGAAGCAGCAAAGAAGTCAGCAGCCACCATGCGGAAAATGAACGCAGTTCCAGACCTGTCAACCCAAACCAGGGAGAGGAAGGCAAAAGGAGGAAAGAAACATCCCACAGCGACAAACCACCACGAGGACATCAAAACCCAGAGTGACACAGAAGACGAAGACAAAGATGTCCATAAACTCTATTAAGATAGAAAATGGTGGGAAAAGAGGAAAAATTGGCGGGAATTTCAGTGTGCGGGCTGGGGAGGCAATCACCTGTGGGCTGAATGCAGGTTCCTCGACGCAATATGCCGGGCTTGTAATAAAAGGAGACACATTGAAAGGGTCTGCCGCAACAAAAAGAGCTAAAGTCCAAAAAGACGCGACAGCACCCCCCCCCCCCAGACATGATGACAGACAAGCCGGCAGCAGATGGAACCGTAACAAGAGAACAGGTGACAGGGAAGAAACGCATCAGACAGTCACCATCAGCGATGCCTGGGTGGAAAGCGGAAAGAAGGTTCGGATAGAGATGAGCATTGAGGGGAGAACCTGCGAGATGGAAGTCGACTCAGGGTCATTCCTATCAATGGTATCTTGGAATACCATCCGGCGCCTAATTCCGAACATTAAACAGAGAGAACTTCAGAAGCAAAAACTAGTGTTAAAAGATTATCAGGGAAATTGAATCCCAGAAGTACGCCTTGGACATTTTTTAGTTGAATTTAAACACCACGCCAAAATCTTGCCTCTGACCATCGTCGACCGCAACCGCCCTAGCCTATTAGGAAGCGAATGGTTCGCGCCCCTGGGAATCGGGATGACCGGGATCAACTACATCGCTACAACCAACTGGGAGGAGAGCCTGCTCCAAGAATTCCAAGATGTTTTCGACGGGACTCTAGGCAAGTACAAAGGAACCCCAATTTCATTTAGCCTAGACCCAGAAATAGCACCCACCTGTTTAAAGGCCAGACGTGTCCCATTCGTGCTAAAACAAAAAATTGACGAGCAGCTAAATAAGTTAAAAGCTCAAGGGATTTCAGAACCGATCGACCATACCAGGTGGGAAACCCCTATAATCACACCAGTGAAACCAGATGGGTCAGTGCGCACCTGCGGGGACTATAAGGCAACCCTGAACCATGCGCTCCAACAATGCACATACCCAGTGCCAGTAGTGCAACATTTACTGCACTCGCTAGGGGGAGGAAATATATTTGCAAAGCTCAATCTAGCACAAGCCTATCAACAGCTACCCATTGATCCCATTACAGCAGAGGCAGACTATAGTAACACATAGAGGGGCCTTCAAATGTAACCACCTCCAATTCAGTGTAAGTGTTGCCCCAGGCATCTTCCAAAGCCTCATGGAACACCTGCTAAATGGAAACAAAGGTGTCATCCCATACTTCGATGATGTACTGGTCTCCGCAAAAAATGCCAACCAGCTAGAGACTAGGTTAAGAGGAGTCTTAACAAGATTTAGGAAGTTCGGCCTCAAAGTGAAGAGGGAAAAAGGTGAACTGGCCACTAACTGGGTTGAATTTTTGGGCTATTTAATCGATGAACAAGGCATTCACCCCACTGAAAAAAAAGTGAAGGCTATCAAAGACGCTCCCAGACCCAAAAACAAAACTGATCTCTAGGCGTTCCTCGGCCTCATAAATTTTTACAACATGTTCCTGTCCCACAAGGCAACAATAACAGAACCCCTACATCGTCTGCTAGATAAAAAAACTGCTTGGACATGGGGTCACTGGGAACAGAAAGCTTTCCAAAGTATCAAGTATCTATTTTCGTCAGACACCGTTCTCATCCAGTTTAGCAACACCCTGCCTCTGATGGTCACCTGTGATGCCTCACCTTTTGGGGTCGGCACCAACCTGAGTCACCAACTCCCAGACAGCAGAGAGGCACCGGTCGCCTTTTACTCCAAGATGCTCTCCAAGTCAGAACGCAATTACAGCCAACTTGATTGGGAAGCCCTGATAATTATCGCCGGAGTCAAACAATTCCATGAGTACCTTTATGGTTTGCTTTGGGTTGCAACATGCCATGACTGTCAAAAAGCGAGGCCTATCCCCCCCACAAACACCAATAAGGGACTGGGAAACTCCCTGGGATCCATGGTCTAGAGTACATATTGATTTCACTGGGCCAACAAAGGGAAACACTTTTTTAATTGTGGTTGATGCATATTTGAACTGGTTGGATGTCATCAATATGGCTTCCACTACCACAGAGGCTGTTATGAAACAGCTTGACAAACTGTTTAAAACGCATGGGCAACCTGATTTACTGGTTTCAGACAATGGGCCTCAGTTTACAGCCTTGCAATTTGAACAATATTTGGCTGCCCAGGGTATCCGTCATGTCTTCAGCATGCCGGCCCATCCAGCTGCAAATGGTAGGGCTGAACGTATGTTTCGGTACACTAAAGAGGGCCTAGAGAGAATGGACAAGGGGGACGTGCAGGACAACCTAAACCGACTACTAACCTTGCAACATATTACCTCTAGTAGCACAACAAATAAAAGCCCAGCTGAACTTTTAATGGGTAGGAAACTACAGTCCTACCTGGACAGGTTACACCCCACTTACACCTGGGACAAGCCCCCCGACTACTCCAGCAAATACCATTCCTTCTAAATTGATGACCTAGTCTATGCAAAGAACCTTAACGGGGACCCTCTATGGCTTCCAGCCACCATCACACAAATCACAGGCCCCAAATCCTACCGACTAATTTTGGATGATGGAAGGGAATGGAAGCGGCACATAGACCAGCTTCGTTCCTGAAACCTCGAATGAAAAACTGCCGCAAAACCAAAAATAATAAATTCCGACTATAAAACAACCAAGGAGGGGGGGGAGTACAAATAAATAAAAAAGGGAGAGACGAACCACCCATAACAAGACAACAAACACTGCAAAACAACAATCTAATCAAACAAAAAGAGCACTCATGGTTAGATGAACCCCAAGAAAGAAGTCCCAGAGCAGGAGAGAGAAACGAGGCCTTCCTGGAAGGTGTCAGCCAGGCCAGCTCAACCAACCCAGTCAAACCAGGAGGGAGCGGCGGAGCCATCTCAATGGGTCCGAGAGACTCAGGTGGGAGCAGCTTGGCTGAATAACCCTTCCAGGAGTTTCATGGAGAAGGCTGAGAGAAGCAGCGATCCCGACCGAACCATTAGAAGACCAAAACAAGACAGAGCCGCGCAGGTCAACTAGGACTAGAAAAAGCCCCACCAACATCACCATAGTGCGCGACTTTGTCACCCACGTTGGACTGAACTAAAGCCCATGTCACACTGAACCAACAGATGCAAAGAGGATGTAAAACAGACAAAAAAGCTTGCCATCCGTTGGAAAACACGATGCATCCGTTGTGTACTCACTGCATCCGTGTTTCATATGCTCTATCTGTAAAACATCCATCTACTGCTATTTCATCCGCTCAAAAAGTTTTGAACTGCACAAAACTTTTTGAGCGGATGAACTTTCTACCATGTACGATGTACATCTGCGACACATATGGGCAACAAACATTCTACGTCCATTGTCATCCGTTATACATCCGATATATCCTCTTCGCATCCTCTAGACATACACGCAACTTACATCCACTGCAGCGGAAAGCAGAAAGAGGGAGGAAGCGAAAGGTACGCGGAACGTCCACACAGCGTTAGTAGCACAGACATAGAAAGGATGTAAGCGGATGCAGCTCGGATATAAAGCATTAAAATGGACAAAAAATTTGCATATGGGATGTATCTCGGATATTTAGGATGTCTGGAGGATGTCTAGAGGATGTGGAAGGACACATAGCGGAAAACTGACATTTCCTATAAAAAGGAGGAGGAAATCACCTGGATCTCAGTATCAGTCCAGAAGCCGTGGTGTGCAGATCTCTTCAGCCTTGCTCTTGCTCTTCCACATCATCCATTGATCTCCACCATGGATCATCGCACACTCCTTTTGGTAGCCACCATCATTCAAAACCAGAACCAAGCCTTCTTCAGACTGTTTCGCCTTTTCTATGCAAAGAGGAGAAGTTCAAGAACTGTGTGGGTCCGACGAAGAGGAGGAGAAGAGCGAAGTTTCGACTGTATGACAAGATGATGGTGGAGCTGAGGAATGAAGACACTCATGCATTCCAGCACTTCATGAGGATGCCACCAGCCATGTTTGACGAAGTTGTGGAGCAGCTGAGACCCAGGTTGACCAAGGCAAACCCCAACTTCCATCCCAGCCTGGACTCTGGACTGAAGGTGGCATTGACTCTGCGCCACCTGGCCTCAGGGACCACATACAGAAACATGCAGTATGCCTGGAGGGTGCCACACAACACCATCAGCATTGTGATCAGAGAAGTGGTGCAGGCCATCATTGAAGAATACGTGGAGGAGCTCCTCCAGTGCCCCACCACTGAAGAAGGCTGGAGGAAAGTTGCAGAAGAGTGGTATCAGAGGTGGAACTTTCCCCACACCATTGGATCCATAGATGGGAAGCACGTGGCCTGCAAAGCTCCAGCCAACTCAGGGTCCAATTATTTAACTACAAGGGCTTCTTCAGCATTATCCTCTTTGTCATGGTTGATGCTGACTACAAGTTCATGTACATCAATGCTTCAGGCAATGGGTCAGCTTCAGATGCCCAGGTATACAACGCCAGTGACCTCAAGGGTGAGCTGGAATGCAACCTCATCATGGGTTTCCCAGATCCAGACCCCCTACCCAATGACACACAAGATGTGCCCTACTTCATTGTGGGTGATGACGCCTTCTCCCTCAGAACCTACCTCATGAAGCCCTACAGTTCAAGATACTTCACCTGTGAAGAAAGGATCTTCAACTACAGGCTGTCCAGGGCAAGATGGGTGGTGGAGAACGCCTTTGGCATCCTGGCCAACAGGTTCCAGGTACTTCTCACCACCATGCAGCATCGCCCACAGACCATGAGGAGCATTGTGGAAGCTTGCTGCATCCTGCACAATCTCATGCGCACCCGCTACCCAGTGTTGCAGAACAGGCTTGTGGACCGTCAACAAGGCAATGGGGACATGGAGCCTGGTGAATGGAGGCAAGGACGAAAGCTGATAGACACTGTGGATGTGCAAGGCCCCAATAGAGCTTCATGTGGAGGGAAGAAGCAGCGCAACCTCCTGAAACACTGGTGTAACTCCCCAGCCGGAGCAATGGAGTTGCAAGACAGGATGGTAGATTCTTAATGGAAGCTACCTTCAGCCTGTCTCATCACACTGATGAGATTGTGCCATGTATGTTGAGTGGCCTTACAATTAATAGGGCATTAACAAAGAGTTTTGTTTATGTTGAAATGTGCGGATCAATGATTAAATTGTTATTGATAATAAAGGGCCAGAGGTTTGGCAGACAGGATGGTGGACCATACAGTCCCAGTATGCTTGCACTGGAGGTTTATCCATCCCACAGCTATCCTTACCCATCCCACAGCTATCCATCCCACAGCTATCCTTACCAATCCCACAAGTAGGCAAAGGCTTAACCCTTTTTTGAAAGTTTTCCTCAACACTTTATTCAGCAAAAAAAATGAACCAAGTGTGTGAAGCAAAGATAACTTTTATTAATAACAAACTGTATGACTTTATTCAAAAGCAAAATGACCCAAGTCAAGTGTCTTTAAGCAAAGATAAGGTGAACAGGTGACAACTCAGTCTCTGGCATTCTTTTCAGTCACTCTGAGGCATGCCCATGGTCTCAGCTGTAAAAGGGCCAGGGACTGTGGAGGTGGATGTTGCTGGAGTGCTGGTCTGAGGCACCATTGGGGTGCCTGGCCCTGAGAGTACAACAGAAGATGGTGTGTGCAGGAAGCTCTCAGAGAGCTGACTCAGTCCCGTGAGGTTGAGAGGCACTTCCTCAAGGACCTGGGATGTGAGGCCCAACACTGATGACAGATGTTCTGAGGAAGGGCTTGGCTGTGGGGTGGAGGAAGGAGGAGTGTTGTGGGGTTGCCTGGTCTGCAGCTGGGTCAGGTGAGGCATCTGTGACATCTGTGACGTCTGAGGAACCTGGGCTTGGACTGAGAAGGGCTGCCTCTGCTGTGGGAAGTCCTGGTAGTGGTAGGCTTGGTAGGTGAGGGGCTCCTGAAATCCATGGAAGGGCTGTGACATCGCCTGGGGTGGAGGAGCAGACCTGGAGTGGATAGCAGCAGGTTCAGCTGGGCCTGGAGTGTGGTGCAGAAGAGCTGTGATCCTCTCCTTCATCGCCTGGTACTGGACCTCGGGCATGTCCATGAGGGTCTGGCTCACGTACGTGATGAAGGGCTTGTGGTTGGAGGATGGTTTGTCAAAGTGGACCAGCTGGGAGAGGAGATCTGTGGTGGCTTTTATTGTGTCCCTGATCTCCAAGAGGACAGTGTGGCTCTGTCCCTCCGGTCTGCCTCTCTGCCTGCTTTCTGTGGAGGTGGAGCTGGGTGTGGGTGTGGGTTGGTCTCTGGTGGCTGCTTCTTCTTGCTCCATCTGATGCAGGGGATCCTCCATGTCCTCCGGCATAGGGAGTGCAGCTCTTGGGGGGGTCTCTGTCGTGGGGCCCTCCAAAGACACCTGCCTGGACATAGTAGCTGTCTCCTGGCTGGAAGAGGACTGGCTGTCTGTGGGCTGTCTGAGGGAGAGGGTTCACAGAGGGGCTGCTCCTTGGTGGTGGATCTCACCCTCCAGGAAGCTGCACCTGGCCATGATATAGGTTTCCCGGTCAGTTAGCTTGACAGTGGCCTGCCTGGATCTCTTCAGGTGCAGCTTGCCATACCAGGTGTGCATATACTTCCACCATACCAGGAGGACATGCGAAGTGTAGCCCAGGCTCTCTGCCTTCCCTCTCCACACTGCCTGCTTCTGCTTGGTGTCGTGATAGAGCCTGTGGCCCTTCCTCCACAGGTACTCGTTCTCCCTCAGCCATTCCAGCACCTCCTCCTCATGGTCCTCAGAAATGGAGTACTGTTTCCTCTCCCCCTTCTCCTTTCCTTGCCTCTTCCTCCCTCTGGCAGGGGCTTCAGGGCCTTTAGCAGCAGGGCTTTGAGGGCCTTGGGGCTGGTCCACCACAGCAGCACCAGCAGGAGAAGCACCAGCAGCAGCAACACCAGGAGCACCAGGAGCACCACTACCACCAGCAGCAGCACCAGCAGCTTCAGAGTCAGCGCCAGGGGGTGGATGGTGGTTCTGTCCTTCTTGCCAGAGTTGGTAGGAGTAGGCACAGGCTTCCTCTTCTTCCCTGACTGACGAACCATGGTGTTCTTGCAGGATGTCTCTGGCAGCAGGTTTTTCCTCTGAATGGTGACCTGCTTGCAAGCTGCATCCTTTTATATCAGTGGAGCTTATGCAATTCATCCTCGCCGCATGTGCGGTGAACGCTTTGCATCCGCTAGGCATCCACTATGCATCCTATTGGCATCCGTGATGCATCTGCATCATACACTACGCATCCACAACGCATCCGTTCCTTCTGCTATTCGTCCACTTCACTGTTCTCCCTCAGAAGCCCTGCAGATGTGTCATCCGCTTCCATCTGCTTTCATCCGCTAGGCTTCCAACGAACATCTGCTTTACATCCCCGCTACATCCTCCCCACATCTGCTCCTTTCCGTTGTTGTCTGCTCTGTTTATGCAAATTTGGGGCACTTTTGAGAGCGGATAACAATGGATGGAAAATTTGCTCATCCGCGATGTCCTTTTTACATACATTTTGCATCCGTCGGCCAGTGTGACCTAGCAACTAAGTAAGCAAGTTTGATGGTGTGCATGGCAGAGAAGGAGTGAGTGGACCAGCCAGTGGTGCAATTTGCCAATTCTCCAGCAGGTAGAATCCCACCCCTAGTGAGAGGACATTTTGTGCATGTTTGTCGATCATTTCCAAAAAACGTCAGCTGTGCCAGCCAGACAGCTGAGAAGTGCTGCGCACGGATGCACAGCATTTCAAACTCCTCTTCTTTCCTGCTTTTTCAATCTCACCTGAGCCGCGCAAAACAGCTGGGGTTGAAAAAGCAGGAAATAAAGGATAGCCAAGACCCTGGGAAGGTGGCTGGGCCAAACAGAGCAGCACACACCGAACCAGTTTGGTATCTGCTGCTCTTCAGGTCAACTGGTTCTATAGAACTGGGCCAAACCGGAAGCATCTAACCCCTGAACATGGGCCTCCCCAGCACAGAACAGGTCCCAAGTTCTTCTGGGGTTCAAATAATTGTCATGGAAAATCTAATCCAGATGGACATTTGTAAGTAACTGGAAATGTTGGTTAATCTCTTGGATGGCAAATAAGAAGTCGAGATCTTTGCAGCAGTGAGTAGATGCTCTTCTAGTAAAAGCTAATATAAATTAGTTATGATAAAGAGAACCAAAAAGAGAAAAAAAAACAGATATAAGCTAAAAATGCAAAAAGCAAGAAAATAAACTTTAAAATAATCAGAACACAAGTTAAAGTAATGATGATTGTTTGGGGAAATAATTTTGGATATGGGGTAGACTTGGATAAATGGCAGAAATTATGGAATAGAAATTATAAATTAACAATGTCAACAGCCTGTAAAGAAAATTTATTTAAGATGTTTTACATGTGGCTTCTGCCCCTGGCAAGATTGGCAAATCAGCCAATATAAAGACAAATCAGAGAAATTTTGGAAGTATCATCTGATACCTTGATCATATTAATATATGTGGTGGACATGTACAGAAGCTAAAAGATACTGGGCTAAAATACATAGTTGGAAAAAATAAACCAACACATAGATTTAAAACCTGAGATATTTTTATTGGGGATTTTGCCTGAAAACAACAGCAAAGAAATAACATATTTGATTATTCATGTATTAAGAGCAGCTAGAAATGTATTTACTCAAAATTGGAAAATGAGAAAATTCTGACGGAGGATGAGGTGATTAAGAAAATAATGGAACATGCAGAAATAAGTAGATTAACATTAGCAATAAGAGAGCAAGTTAAAAAGAAGTATTATAAGATTTGAGATTTATTTTATGGAAAGTTAGAAAGTAGAGTAAGAAATTAAAGAACAGAGCAATCATGATATACTGTAATAGATCATTCTGAACAAGATACAACATGAATATAATCTAGTAAGAGTTGGGATTTGCTCACAAGGTTCGCTGGAAACTGAAATTAAAAAATCCTAATGACATAATAATAATGATATAATATGATATACTAATGTTGACTAAAATATTTATTTATTTATTTTGTCAAAGTACAGGTATAAGTATAAACATTGTCATGGATTCATGAAATGATTACATATAAGAAAAATAAAAAAGAAACAAGAGGACAGGGATGGCAGGCACATTGGTGCACTTATGCACGCCCCCTACAGACCTCTTAGGAAAGGGGTGAGGTCAATAGTAGACAGTCTAAGGTTAAAGTTTTTGGGGTTTGGGGAAGAAACTACAGAGTCAGGTAGTGTATTCCAAACATTGACCACTCTGTTGCTGAAGTCGTATTTCCTGCAATCAAGTTTGGTGAGGTTTACCTTGAGTTTGTATCTATTGTGTGCTCTTGTATTGTTTTGGTTGAAGCTGAAGTATTCATTGACAGGTAGGACATTGCAATGTGTAATTTTATATACTATACTTAGATCAGACCGAAGATGGCATAGTTCTCAGTTTTCTAGGTCTAGAATTTCAAGTCTGGTGGCATAAAATATTCTGCAATGAATAGAGGAGTGGAGAACTCTTCTTGTGAAATATTTCTGGACTTTCTCAACTGTGTTAATATATGATACGTAATGTGTGTTCCAGACCGATGAGCTGTATTCAAGTATTGGTCTAGAAATGTTTTGTGTGCTCTTGTTAGAAGTGTGTTGTTACCAGAGAAAAAGCTGCATAGGATTAGGATTTTGGCAATGTGGTTCCATGGGCTCTAGCGCTTAGATCATTAGAGATGAAAACTCCAATGTCCTTGACAGAGTTTGGATCATCAACAAACTCTTGACAATTCAACCTGTATTTTGTTATCTGATTTTTATTTGCCAACATGTAAGACAGAGCATTTATTTGTTGAGATTTGAAGTTGCCATTCTGATACTTAGTCAAAGTCTTTTTGAAGGGTTATATTATCTATGGTGTTGAATAGCTTTACATCATCAGCGAAGAAAATGCAGTTGCTCTTAATATGATCACAGAGGTCATTTATGTAGAGTATGAAGAGAGTTGGTTCAAGAACACTGCCCTGGAGGACACCACTGTTGACAGGTGCAGAACTGGATAGGACACTCCCAATTTTGACCATTTCTTATCTGTTTGACAGGAATGCTTCTTTTTTTTCTTATAAAATTTTTATTGGTTTTAAAATAAACATAAACAAACAAAACATAAAAACATTAATCCATCTTCCATATATATATATATATACATACAGTGTGCTGGTTGGTTTACAAATTGTTTTGTGCTACCATTTCATAATCTTCAATTACAATTACATTATATATCCTCTCATACTTTCAATCAAATATCAAGTACATTAATATCTTTATTAATCAATCATTGACTATACTTTTATCCATTCATGTTTCATAAAATAATCATATTTTACTTAGTTTATTTTATAACTATTCATATTATCATCCCAGATCTATCCTAGAATCATTTTGTAGATATAATTTAAAAAAGAAAGAAAAGAACATACATCTTTACATATTTATTATTTTCTAAAAATTTCATATTTCATTATTATGTTTTATTATCTAACCATTGATAGAATAGATCCCAAATTTTATAAAATTGTTTGTCATCCTGTTGTCTAATTTCAAATGTCAATCTATTCATTTCTGCACATTCCAATATTATCTTAATGGTCTCCTCCTGTGATGGTGTCTTCTCATTTTTCCAGTTTTTAGCAAATACAATCCTAGCTGCTGTTAATACATTTACAATCAGATATTTCAAATCTTTACAAAAATTTCAGGCAAAATTCCCAATAAAAAAATCTCTGGTTTCAAGTTATATGCTTATTTGTCATTTTTTCCAGCCACATGTGAATTTTAGTCCAATATTTTTTAGCGTCCAAACATGTCCACCACATATGGTAATATGAGTCAGATGTCTGATGACATTTCCAACACTTTTCAGACTTATTCTTGAACATTTTTGCTATTTTGTTGGGGGGAAATGCCACCTCTAAAACATCTTATACAAATTTTCTTTATATGCTGTTGACATTGTCATTTTATAATTTTGAGAGCACAATTTTTGCCATTTCTCTAAATCAATCCCATATCCAAAATTCTTCCCCCAGGCAATCATAATTTCTTTAGCTTGTTCTTCTTCTAATTTAATTTCTAATAAATATCCATATAATTTTTGAATCACTTTTTCATCAGCACCTGTCAAAATCTTATCTAAATCAGTCAATTTATCATAAAAACCTTCTGTTTTAAAATCTTTATCATACCTTGATTGTATTTGCGCATATGAAAACCAGTTCATCTTTATACCTTGTTCCTCTAATTTTTACATAGATTTAAGATCACCCTTTTCATTCAGTATTTCACCATATCTAACTGTTTGTTCCTTTTTGAATATTATAGGATAAGAAAATGGTTCAATAGTTGATAACCAGACTGGAATTTTCAAATAACATTGTCTTTTCGTCTTCTGCCAATTTAACCACAGAGACTCCCGTATATAATGTCTTCGGAAGTACCCCTGTGTTTCCGTTCCTTTATGCCATAAAAAGCATGCCACACCAACAACAAATCATGTCCTCCTAATGCCAACAATCTAGTATTTCTTTATGTTATCCATTCCTTTACCCACATCAGTTTCGTAGCTTGATAGTACAACTCCTAATTAGGCAAGCCAAATCCTCCTCTTATTCTAGCGTCTTGCAAAAGTTTTAACTTTATTCTCTCCTTCTTATCTTGCCATATATATTTCAACATGATTTTATTTAAATCTTCAAAATAATCTTTTCCAAGCCTAATTGGAATTGCTTGAAACAAATATAAAATTCTGGGTAATATATTCAACTTGACTGTTGATATTCTCCCTATTTGTGACAGTTGTAAATTTTCCCATTTCGCCAATTCTAGCGCTATCTGCTGCTTAAGTTCAACATAATTCTTCTCTTTTAGTGTACTGCATCTTGCTGTCAAATATATCCCCAAGTATTTGATCTTATTCGTGACCTGAATCTTTGTCTTATCTTTATTTTCAAGTCAGCCATCTTTCCATATGTCTCTATCTTTTCTATCAATTTTGATGCTGTATCTAGTGGATCTTCTAAGATGAAAACTAAGTTATCTGCGAATGCTTGCAGTTTAAATTCTTCCTTTTTAATTTTCATCCCTTTTATATCTTTTTCTTCTCTAATATTTCTGTTTAATACTTCCAAGGTTAACACAAACAACAAAGGTAACAGTGGGCATCCTTGTCTTATTCCCTTTCTTATATCGATAGAGTCTGTCAATTCTCCCTCTATCATTACCTTTGCTGTTTGCTTTTGATATATAGCTTCTATTGCTTGAGTAAATTTTGTAGTAAAGCCCATCTGTTTCAGCAGTAACAACATGAATTGCCAGTTCACATTATTAAATGCCTTCTGTGCATCTAGAAATATCAAAGACATTTGTTTTTCAGGATGAGCCTCATAGTATTCCAAAGTGTCCAAAATTACTCTCATATTGTCTTTAATTTTCTCTTTGGCAGAAATCCATTTTGATCAGGATGAATAAAACTGTTTAAAAAAATTTTAAGTCTTTCTGCCAATATTGAAGCAAAAATTTTATAATCTGCATTTAGTAAAGAAATAGGTCTATAGTTCTTGATTTGTAGTGAATCGGCCTCCTCTTTTGGAATAAGTGTAATATAGGCTTCTAACCGTGTTTTAGGTATCCTCTTCTTCAACATAACTTCATTCATAACTTCTAACAATGGAAGGTTCAACGATTCTTGGAATGTTTTATAAAATTCTGCTGGAAGTCCATCTGCGCCTGGTGCCTTTCCATTATTTTGCTTCTTGAGTGCTTCAGTTAACTCCATCATGGTTATATTGTTTTCTAACATTCTTTCAATCTCTTTAGGTATCTGGGGTAGATTAGCATTCTGTAGACACTGTTTAACTCTTTCCTCATCCATATTCTCCTGTGCATATAATTTCTAATAATAGTCTCGTATGATTTCCTTCTTCTCTTTGCGACCATAGCAAACTTGGCCTTGTTCATCTATTAATTGCAATATTTTCCTTGTTCCTTTCTCCTTTCTCAATTTATATGCTAACCATCTACCTGGTTTATTTGCATCTTCAAAATAGTTCTGTTTAGCACCTCTAATTTTTTGCGCTAGCTCTTCTTTTTCTATTAGACCCATATTATGTTGGGTTATATCTGTTTTTATCTTGATGTCCTTTTTCTGTGGCATTTTCTGTAACTCTTTTTCAAGTCCTTCATACTCACCCTCTAATGCCTTAGAGGCAAATCTTTTCATAGTATTTATTTTCCTTGTATAGTCTATTATCAAGCCTGTGGCATATTCCTTCATTGTATCCCATACATTTTGAATTGATGTAAAGAAAAAAGCCACTTCTTTCTCCATCCACTGTGTAAAGTCTTTTTCCTTTAGAATAGTATTATTTAACATCCATCTAGATCTTCTTCATTGTCTTTTCCATTTAATTGTCATTGGATTATAACCTGCTTAAGTCCTTGTTTCAATGTTTACTTCTTGAATATTGATTAACAATTCTGTTGACATCCATATCATATCTATTGTGGACCATGACAAATGTCTCTTTGAATAGAAAGTGTATTGTTTGGTTTAAGCATTTCTTTCTCTCCATGTACCTTTTAAGTTTATTTGTCCACCATTTTAAAAAAGGATTTAGGGAGGATCTTTCTGCTTTGCTTTGTTGTTTTCTGTGCTGTATAATCCAGTTTATTGTCTACAATTCCATTAAAATCTCCCATCAAGACTATATTAGCATAGTCCAGTTCAATTATTTTCATGTTTAAGTTTTTATACAATTCTTCTTGATTGTCAAGCATAAATTCGGAGCATAAATTGCAATCAGAAGTGTTTTTATATTATTATATATTATTTCCACCATTAGTACTCCTCCATCATCATCAGTATATATCAATTTCATTGGGATAATATCTGTAATATATCAGACCATTCCTCTTTTCTTGCATTGTGTCAAAGAAGTAAATATTTTCCCTAATTTTGGCTGTCTCAGCAATTGTTCATGTTGCTTTTTAATGTGTACTTCTTGTAGACAAATTATATCAAATTTTAATTTCTCTAATTTATGAAAAAAATTCCTTCTTTTAACAGCTGTACTAAGTCCATTTATGTTGATTTTAATTAATTTTTTTCTTCCATGGTTAAATTTTGTAGTTATGTTTAACAGCTCTCATAGATCTTCGTTCGCATTGTTCCTTGGCCTCCTCCTTTCTGCCTACTGCACCTTCTTCTTTTCCAGTTGTCATTTGGTAGTCCTCTTTAAATTTAATTAGTGAAATTTCTTTTTCTGCCTCTTTCTCCTCTTTAAAAAAATTCTGCGTAAAATGATTCAGCTTTCTCAATTGAGTTAATTGTGTATCTCTGTTCTTGGCATGTGAACATTAAATCTTCTGGAATCCGCCATCTATAATTTGCCTCTTTTTTTAGTAACAATTTGGTCAAGAATCAGTATTCTCTTCTCATCTCTCTCATTCTTCTGGGCACTTGTTTCAAGACCACAATCTCCTTATCTTTGTACTTCAATGTTTTCTCTCTTGCCACTTGCAATATTTGTGTTTTAATGGGTTTCTTTGTAAGTCTGATGTGAACTTCTCTTGGTAAACTATTTTTCATCGCATATCTTGTAAAGACTCAATAAACCTCATCTATTTCATCTGTCATCTTCTCTCGAGTTGTTTCCAAAGCTTTGCCAGTATTTCTTTCATTATCTCAACTAGGTTTTGTCCAATTTCTTCCTCTATGTTTAGAAATCTGAGATAAAATTCTGATCTGTCCATCTCCCATCTCAGCATACCACTTTTATCTTGTTGGACCACAGTTAATCTGTTATCAATGTCTCCAATCTTCTTATCTCTTTGTTTACCTTCTTCAATTTCTTGGAGCCTCTCATCATACTTCATCATCATTTGTTGGATGCTCTCCACTTTTTCATCGGTTTTCCCTTTTCTTTGTTCAATATTCCCTGTTCTTTGTTCAATATTCTCTGTTCTTTGTTCAATGTTCTCTATGTTCCCTAATGCTTCTATCCAGTTATGCAGTATCCAGAGATACCATAAGATTTTAGTTTTAGGAGTAGTTTGTCATGAACCACTGAATCAAAGGCTTTACAGAAATTTATGCAGATTACATCTGTTGCTTTGCCCTGATCAAGTTCTGTAGTATATATGTTTCTGCAGTGCAACAGTTGCAGATAACAGGGTAGTTTTTTTCTGAAACCAAATTGTTTATTCGAGAGTAGGTTTCTTGTCTCTAAGTGGAGGATAATGGATTGGTTAATACTTGATTCCATGACTTTACAGGTGACGCAGCATAAAGAGATTGGTCTGTCATTTTCAACTTCGCTGGGATCTCCCTTTTTGAAGATGAGGATGACGGTGGCTTGAGAGCATATGTTTGGCAAGGAGCTGGTCCTGAAATATTTTTCAAAGATTATGTTTCAGGACCAGCTCCTTGCCAAACCTATGTTCTCAAGCCATATATAATAATTCTGCTACAAGTGTTGGAAATCTAAACATGCGCCCAAAGACTGCACAGCCAAGGTGCGATGCCATCTATGCAACAGCAATGAGCACCCAACTGCTCTGCATCCAGACTCTGAACCACCACAGCAGACAACTCCTAACCCTCCTTTGAACAAGGAGCTACAGCATGCTGCGACACCACACTATGTAGCTCAGCATTCCATGAAAGTACAATTGGAGCCAGTGGTGAGTGTCAATTGCATGACAGTATGCAATAACACACCAACCCCTGGCCTGTGTCGTCAGATCGGCTTTGCCAAAGTTGACCCCAATGGATGCCCAGAAGAAGCAGTGAATGTGTATGTAATACTGG
This sequence comes from Laticauda colubrina, assembly GCA_015471245.1. NCBI lineage: Eukaryota > Metazoa > Chordata > Lepidosauria > Squamata > Elapidae > Laticauda > Laticauda colubrina. The sequence continues at coordinate 810,696 of BLBF01000093.1, read as the reverse complement.
ATCCTCAGAGCAATCACTCACTAGCCAGCTCCACATTCTTCGGCCTATTTGATTTTCAGAAGGAAGAAATGGACTTCACGATATTAACGTGCACCACACCAGATGGATGGAGGGGAGGGATGCTACTGGACTCTGTATAGAGTCATGAGATGGAAGTTCCCAGTTCCTACTGTTGCCCGTGTTGGAATGGGATGGTATACCAGATGAACGCAGCCACATTGCAACACCAGAGGTAGATAGCAACATACCTCACCTGAAGCATATAGCTCATCACTTTCCTGCCTTAGTTCCTCAAGCCAAGATTTTGTTCATGCTGGGACAAGATGCCCCTGATGCTTTACCGTACACTGAAGTAATAATAGACCTGAGATATTCACCCTATGCCTTCAAAAAAAACCTGGTTTGGGAGAGGCTCGCAGAAGAGAGAATTAGAATTAGAGAGACAAGGGGTCAAAAAGGGAAGGGAGAATAAGAGGGGGAAGATTAAAATGATAGATAAAATACTCATTGTAATGTAATGGAATGTTTGTTAATAAATAAATGAAATAAAGAGAATGAGAGAATAAATGTGGGAAAGGATGGGAACATTTTAATTGTTATTTAGGAGTTATAAAAAAATAAGTGAAGAGGAATATGAAAGAAATATGAAAAAAGTAAGGAAATATTATGTGTCCCTTCAGCCCATGTCACACTGGCCAAAAGATGCAAAAAGGACACAGCGGATGAGCAAAATGTTCCATCCATTGTTATCCGCTCTCAAAAGTGGCAAAAATTTGCATAACCGGAGCGGATAACACAGACACGGAGAGGATGCAGGGCGGATGCAAAGCGGATATGGAACAGAAGCCCAGCGGATGGAAGTGGATGGGAGTGGATGGCACAACCGCAGCGCTTCCGGAGGGCCTCAGTGAAGCGGATGCGGAACGGAAAGAGCGGATTCACAGCGGACGCTGAATGGATGAAGCAGATGCACAGTGGATGCATAGCGGAAGCCTAATGGATGCCTGGCGTTAATTGCACATGCGGGGAGGATGCATTGCATCAGCCCCGTGGATATAACGGAAGCAGCTTGGAAGCAGGTCGCCATTCAGAGGAAAGACCTGCTGCCGGACACATCGATTGCCTTGCCTGCCCTGCCTGCATGTCTGCCTGCCAGCCTTGCTGCCAGCCTTGCTACCAGCCTTGCTGCCAGCCTCCCTGCCAGCCTTGCTGCCAGCCTGCTGTAAGCCTTGCTGCCAGCCGGTCCACCTGCCAGCCTTGCTGCCTGCCTTCCTGCCAGCCTTGGTTCCTGCCTGCCTGCCAGCCTTCCTGCCAGCCTTCATTCATGTCTGCCTGCCAGCCTTGCTGCCAGCCTTGCTACCAGCCTTACTGCCAGCCTCCCTGCCAGCCTTGCTGTCAGCCTGCCTGCAAGCCTTGCTGCCAGCCTGCCTGCAAGCCTTGCTGCCAGCCGGTCCGCCTGCCAGCCTTACTGCCTACCTTCCTGCCAGCCTTGGTGCCTGCCTGCCTGCCAGCCTTCCTGCCAGCCTTGGTTCATGTCTGCCTGCCAGCCTTGGTGCCTGCCTGCCTGCCAGCCTTCCTGCCAGCCTTGGTGCCTGCCTCCCTGCCAGCCTTCCAGCCAGCCTTGGTGCCAGCCTTCCTGCCAGCCTTGGTGCCTGCCTGCCTGCTTGCTTGCCATCCTTCCTGCCAGCCTTGGTGCCTGCCTCCCTCCCAGCCTTCCTGCCTGCCTTGGTGCCAGCCTCCCTGCAAGCCTTGGTTCCTGCCAGCCTCCCTGCCAGCCAGCAACCCCACAACCATGCAGAAGAACAGCAAGCCTCAGCCATCTGCTGCCAGCCCTGGCAAGAGGGACAGGGCTACCATCCCACCCCCTGGCCCTCACTCTGGTTCTGCTGGGGCTTCTGCAGTACGGGTTCGCTCTTCTGGGGCTGGCGCTTCTGCTGCTTCTGCTTCTGGAGGAACTGATGACAAGCACTCCAGCACCAGCCACCTCCACAGCACCTGCACCCTTCACCCCTGAGACTGAGTGACCAAGAGGAGTGCCAGAGACTCATTTTTGTCTTATAGCTTCTTGTTAATAAAGTCTATTTATGATTCACACACTTGCTTCATTTCTTTTTTTAATAAAGTCTTGCTGGAAACTTTTAGAAATGGTTTAAGCCTTTGCATGCTTGTGGGATGGGTAAGGATAGATTTGGCATGGGTTAGGATACCTGTGGAATGGGTAATAGCTGTGGGATGGGTTAGGATAGCAGTGGGATAGATAAACCTCCATTGCAAGCATAGTGGGACTGTATGGTCCACCCTCCCAGGTGCCACACCTACGGCCCTTTATTATCAATAATAATGTAATAATTATCCACACATGTCAACATAAACACAACTCTTTATTAAACGCCCCATTCATTGTAAGCCAACCAAACATACATGGCCCAATCTCATCCGTGTGATGAGACAGGCTGAAGGAAGCATCCATTAAGAATCTACCATCCTGTCTTGCCACTCCACTGCTCCAGCTGGGGAGTTGCACCAGTGTTTCAGGAGGTTGCGCTGCTTCTTCACTTCATGTGAGGCTCCGTTGTGGCCTTGCACATCCTCAGTGTCGATGAGGTTTCACCCTTGCCTCCATTCACTAGGCTCCATGTCCCCATTGCCTTGTTGGAGGTCCACGAGCCTGTTCTGCAAGACTGGGAGCGGGTGCGCATGAGATTGTGCAGGAGGCAGCAAGCTTCCATGATCCTCCTCACGGTCTCTGGGCAATGCTGCATGGGGGTGAGAAGTACCTGGAACCTGTTGGCCAGGATGCCAAAGGCGTTCTCCACCACCCGCCTTGCCCTGGACAGTCTGTAGTTGAAGATCCTCTCTTCACGGGTGAGGAGTCTGGAGGTGTAGGGCTTCATGAGGTAGGTTGTGAGGGAGAAGGCATCATCCCCCATGATGAAGTAGGGCACATCTTGTGTGTCGTTGGGCAGGGGTTCTGGATCTGGGAAGCCCACGATGAGGTTGCATTCCAGCCCCTCCTTGAGGTGATTGGCGTTGTATACCTGGGCATCTGAAGATGAGCTGTTGCCTGAAGCATTGATGTACATGAACTTGTAGTCAGCATCGACCATGGCGAAGAGGATGATGCTGAAGAAGCCCTTGGAGTTGAAATAAGTGGACCCTGAGTTGGGTGGAGATTTGCAGGCCATGTGCTTGCCATCTATGGCTCCAATGGTGTGGGGGAAGTTCCACTTCTGATACCAGTGGTCTGCAACTTTCTTCCATCCTTCTTCAGTGGAGGGGTACTGGAGGAGCTCCTCCTTGTATTCTTCAATGATGGCCTGTACCACTTCTCTGACCACAATGCTGAAGGTGTTGTGTGGCACCCTCCAGCCATACTGCATGCTCCTGTAGGTGGTCCCGGAGGCTAGGTGGTGCAGAGTGAGTGCCACCTTGAGCCCAGTTTCCATGCTGGGCCGGAAGCTGGTGCTCTGCTTGGTCAACCTGTGTGTCAGCCGATGCACAACTTTGTCAAACATGGCTGGAGGCATCCTCATGAAGTTCTGGAACGCCTGAGTGTCTTCGTTCCTGAGCTCCACCATCAGCTTGTTGTACAGTCCGTCCTCTGCTCTTCTGGTGAACCATCTTCGGACCCAGACTCTTTTTGGCTGCCTCTTTCACAGAGCCTGCAGATGGCTTCGCACTGTTGCAGAACGATGGTGGCTGCCGAAAGGACTTTGTCACAATCCACGGTGGACATGACTGGATGCTGTGGAAGAGCAAGAGGCAAATGAAGGCTGCAGAGGTCTGCACCGCTGGGCTGCTCTTCTTAAAGTGAGATGCAGACGAGTTGCTCTCCCTTTTTATAGGCAGTATAGGTTTTCCGCTAGGCATCCTCTAAGCATCCTCTAGGCATCCTCTAGACATCCTTAATATCCGAGATAGGTCCCCTCTGCAAACGTTTTTTCCATTTTAAACGCTTTGTTTCCGTTCTGCATCCGCTAGGCATCTGTTCTCCATCCGTTCTGCATCCGTTCCGCTTCCTCCCTGAGTCCGGGCGGATGGAGTTGCGCAGATGCGTAGCGGATGCCTAGCGGATATAGCGGATGCATAACAGATGCGTAGCGGATGCGTAGTGGATGCGTAGCGGATGCAGAACGGACGAACTGGATACATTTTCCGCGCAAAAGTTTTTGGCAGCCCAAAACTTTTGGAGTGGATGAAACGTTAATAAACGGATGCTGAATGGATAGATAGGAAGCAAAATGGAGGCAGTGAGTACATCGTGTTTTCGAACGGATGGCAAGGTTTTTTGTCCGTTTTACATCCTCTTTGCATCCGTTCATTCAGTGTGACATGGGCTTTAGGAAGTATGATACTCCATTGAAAAGAAATGTTAAAGATGTTAACGATAATAACTAATATTAATGATAGAGCTTGGAATTTGAATAGAATAAGTATTTTATGTATTATTGTTATATATATATACTTTCTCTTTAAGAACTTAGTGTGTATTTTAAGAATGTACCAAGCAGAATTTGATTGGAAGTTATTTGTTATATTGAATGCTTTAATTGTAAAGGCATAAACTGAAGTTTAAATAAGAGTTGAAAGGACAAAAATTAAAACATACAAAGGTTTCATACTCCAATCAGTAACTACAGGGGTTAAATTTTGTTTAATGAGAAAAGAAAATATGAAATTGAAACAGGACAGATAAAATTATAGATATAATGATTTGAAAGATATTGAAACTTAGAAACAGATGTATACATAATTGAATTTAGAAAGGAATGAGATCATTAAAAGCAAGGATGAGAAAACTCAGGGAAGAGAAAAATTATTGAAAAAATGTTAAAATAGTAATAAGATATGGAATAGAACACAAAAAATGAATATGAAATTAAATTTGTGTCTGTATGGAGAAGTGATAACCCAGGACCATGCTATTCTCAAAAAAGATATTTTCTTTGTATAATGCCTTCTGAAAACTCAAATAAATATTCTACAAAAAAATAATATGTGGGCAAACAATTGATACAGACTCAAGACAAACCGACACAACCTCGATTGCAGAAAATACGACTTCAGCAATAGAGTGGTCAATGCCTGGAATGCCCTACCTGGCTCCATTGTTACAGCCTCCGCTCCTTACAACTTTCACCTCAAAATGTCTACTGTGGACCCCATCCCTAAGAGGTCCTTAAAGATAGCTTGCATAAGCATACCAGCAGGCCTACCGTTCCTGTCTTACTGTCTCCATTTATCTGTATTTACTCGCTTGTTCTTGTTCTTGTTCATATTTATACTTGTTATCTTGTACATGTTTGACAAACTAACAAATAAAATAAAATATTCAATGCCATGGATTACCATCCCTTTCTTCTCCTGCACATGGGGAGGAATGACACAACAATAAATCTGAAAACAATAACAAGAGATTATCAACAGCTGTGAAAGAAAGTTAACAAAATAGGAATACAAGAGTTGTTTGCATCTATACTTTCAACAAAAGGCTGACATCCAATGAGAGAGCAAAAGGTTTTAGGAATGAACCACTGGATTAAAAACTGCTCACACCAAGAGAACTTCTGTTTCCCAAACCATGTCCTGTATAACCTACATGCAGGACTCCTGGCAAGGGATGGATTGAATCTCACAAGAACTGGGAGAATACATTTGGAAAATGACTGGCTTATCTTTAAACTAAAATTGAGGAGGAGGGTAGTCAGTCTTCATTGTTGTGTATAGGAATACTCCAAATACCTAAATCCGATTGGCCGAAAAGGCGCAATAGAATTGGCTATAAAAATACCATCGCAATTGGCCCGCCTGACGGCGGGAAAGCTCAAAGAGCTGTCATTGGCCCTAAGCCATGAGCAGTTGCTATAAAAAGGGCAGCCCCAGCTCTGGCAGGTTCTTCTGTCACAAGTAACTGAGTTGTTATAATAAAGAGCTGTTTCTTGGAACAACGGTCTCACGAACCTTTCTTCTCAGAACAGGACATTCATGACCTTTAGATCCTAATTCCAAGCAAAAACCAGGATGTAATCATGCTGTGGAAGCTAGGACTGTGGGCACAGTCTTGTGTGGAATCAGCTACTTTCTTCAAGACAAATGATCACATTGTAAGTGTTGATAGGAAATGAAAAGACCAGCCAACAGATGTTTTAAACTTCTTTTTCCAATTTTCCAATTTATTTTTCAATTAATAATTATTTTTTCAATTTTCAATTTCAGCTCCAATCAGGATTCATATGTGGAGATGCAAAAGAAAAAAAATCACAAATAGGCCCAACCAATGTTAAATTAGATAGGCTCAAGTTATTAATTCCATTCTTGCCATTAGCTCTCGAGTTAAATGTCACCAATCTAGAATGTCACCAAATGATCTAACTCTGTATGAAATTCTCTGGAGACACGTTCTGAGATTGAAGGGCATTATCTGGGTCCAAAGAGTCATTATCTGGGTATTAACAGATAATAACAGATAATTAGAGTTGGAAGGGTCCTTTTATACATCATCTAGTCCAACCCCCCGACCAAGCGGGAGACCCTACATCATTTCTGACAAATGGCAGTCCAATCTATTCTTGAAGGTCTCAAGTGATGGCGCTCCCACAACTTCCAAGGGAAAGCTGTTCCATTGGTTGATTGTTCTCATTATCAGAAAGTTTCTCGTTATTTCTAGGTAGATATTGAACTATCTTCATCCAGCATCACTTTCTGGACAAGACCTAACAGGAAGGATCACAACCATTAAAGAACAGGGGCCTCAGGGCAGGATTTGGAAATTGTTTTATGAATGTTTTACTAATGTTCTTCTCCAGCTATTCCTATGCGAATGGAGAAATTGATGATCCCCAGAGGATAAATTGCTTCTTGCTGTAATTTCAAAATGCTGGTCTTTGTGACCTCTTCTGTCTTTCAGGTAAACATCAGATTGAAGCAACATGGAAGGGATCTTGCCTCAGAAAAGGATAAATTCCTCAATCACACACATTTGGCACAGGTTTTGGGACAGGCAGGAGCTGTGCTTTTGAATGTACTTTCTCTTCCAGGCGACTCTTGAGTTATCTCTGTGTGAATCAGGAAGGCAAAGAGGATTTCTAATTGTGAAGGTGCTTTGAATTCATCTAATTCCTCTTCTTGTTTTTTTTCTTTTTTTTTAGAAACGGGAAGGGGATTGATTCAGCCCCATAAATTATGGGTCTTCTGCTTCTGTTTTTGATCCTGCTGGTGTCCCGGCTAGTCTCTGTAAAGTTTAGAATGAAGTGTCCACTGAGTTTTGATCACCAGGATGGAGAAAAACCATGGAGCTATTACAGACCAGGAGACCATCACATTGGTATCATCATCACTGGAACAAAAATAGTGCATAAAACAACATTGTCTTTCAACACAGCTCCTCACTCTCAGTTTCATTCGTAAGTCATTCAGTGTGATGGAGTTGCATTTCTTCTATTTGCAATTCTAACACTCTCATTCTCAGAATGCTTGTGAAGAAAAAAATGATTAAATTGGAAAAGCATTTTGGAATTGTTATTAATGATGATGGTGCTAACATGAACATTTTTTACTCTAGTTTATCTTTTGATAGCTTTAGAATACTACGCTACATTTTAAATATTCAAGTGGTCAACAATAATTCCAGGCATCTGCAAAATCTCACACTTGGCTACAACATTCATGACAACTGTTTGAATACACTTCTGAGTTCAGATGCCTTGATGGACTTGCTCTCTACTGGAGAAGGCAATGTTCCCAACTACAGCTGTGGAAGGAAGGACAACATTTTGGCTCTTGTTGATGCAGCTGCTGATGACATCTCTATCCAGATGTCAACATTAGGAGACACCTACAAACTCCCTCAGGTTTGTCAATTTATGTTTATTTATTTTTATTTTTTTTGTAAATTGAATGAGGTGGTGGGTTGATATGTAATAGATCCAACCATATTTTCATATGGTTTTCACCATGTCCATTGTAGGTGTCAGGGTTAGGGATTTGGATCCGTGGTGTTTAGAAGGCCATGTGACATCACCTCATAATGTCATCATCATCATTGCTTTGGGCCTTTTGATTCCTACTTGGGAAGGTGAGGATTGGTTCTGAGTTCAATCAAATGGTTTTCTGTTCAAAAGGAAGGTGGAACAGAGATGGGAAATTTTGTACATAATCTTAAGAAAAACAATATTTTCAATAGTAAACAAATCCAATATTTATGAATAGAATTCATATTCACTATTTTACCTATAGCTGATAAAACACATATGACTTATGAACTTGTAGGGAGCACTATCATTGGGCAACTGTTTTATTATTTTTTATTACAAGCATATTAGCCAACAGGTCAAATATTTTTATCCTAAAATGTTCATGATGAAATCCATCAAAAAAAGCATGAAGAGCAATAATGCAACTGTGAAAGTTTTTCTGAAGTATTTAAAAATATATGCCTAATGGTGGTGTCCTCTTTTGGCAGGTTCATTTACACATATTAATAATTCCTAATCATAAAGCACACAATTAGCAAAACTGTTGTTACACTGGCAGCATCACCCCATTGGAGAGAGAGAGACAGACAGACAGAGTCAGAGACAGAGAAAGAGAGAGGGGGAAGGAGAGACAGACAGAGTGAGATAGAGAAAGACAGAGAGACAGAGAATGATGGCGAGACAGACTGATAGACAGAGACAGAGAGAGACAGAGTTGTATTAAAAATGGAATAAAAAGTAATTATAGGCCCATAAGTCTAATCAATGTTGTGGCTAAAATACATGTTAGGATCCTTTTGAGTAACATGAGAGTGGTTAGAATAACAAAGAATTTATTGTTGAAAAACAAGCAGGCTTTAGACAGTGTTTCACCTGACAAACAGCCATCAGTATATCGTCCTCAACAATACTAAGTTTAACAGATAAGAAATAATCAGAGTTGGAAGGGACCTTGTAGGTCAACTAATTTACTTGGAGAAAACCAGGCAGTGCAGTACCTCAGGATTCCATCATCTTAGGCTCAATGTCTAAGTATTAGTATTACATTAAATCTATGGAAACTGGCAGTCTCCCCAAATTCTGTCTTTTAGAAGAGGCAAAAATTCAATTAAAGGTTTCTTGAATTGTACAACTGACAAATGGTATTAGAAGCCATGATCTTCCTGACTTTTGTGCAGTTTGGTGCAAAGACATCAGATATTGAAGCAGAGAAAGACACACACAGTCATACTCAATAAGGATAGTGCATTGAAATAGATGTGTTTCTACAAATGTACTTCCAAATTAGTAAGTATTTCCATACAAAAGTGTCTAAACATCTAAAGATGAGAGTTACTTCAGATGAGATTTGAGCATTGGGAACAATGGTTAAATATAAATAATTTAACCAATACTCTTGTTATGAAGAGACTTGTATTTGACAAGTTCCAGAGAGAGAGAGAGAGAGAGAGAGAGAGAGAGAGAACCCACATTGCATATTAGACAAACAACCTATTTGGATCCTTATATTAAAGCAACATGTCTTCTGTTTGGTCAAAGTTATCAAAAAATAAAAAATAAAAATATTATCAAAATGCATTCAATGCATTCAATTCAAAATGCTCTTTATCTGAACAAAACATTTTCATTGATCTATGGACCTGTGGGTCTGATGCCGTAAGTTGTAAGGGTGATAAAGAAATATCATTGGCACTCTTTATACTTATTATTTTAAACTTATGGGTTTTATGCTATTGTTATGTACAGTCTTCCAAATGTTATATTGTTTTTAATTTTTTATTTTCCTGTGGGTTAATCAATGGTAAACTATTCTAGTTTAACAGCTTCTATCACAGGGCAGTAGCTCTGTTGAATTCTACTCTATGGTGCAGTGTCGGAGGTTTTCAATTCAATGTGTGGAGTATGAAGGATATGTGTTTGTTTTTATTTTTATGCTCATGATATGCACTGAAGATGGTGTTTGCTTTTGTTTACGAGGTTCAAAGACAATAAACTAAACTAAACTAATAAGTTCATGAGAACCAAGTTGGATTTGTTAAAATCTGACCCCAAATATAACATAGACTTCTTCATTGCTTTTTCAGATCAATTTTGAATTATTTTCCGATTCGCTGCATGATAAAAGTCAGTTGCCCTTTTATCATCGGCTTCTCCCCAAAAAAGGCATCCTCTACCCAGGAATTGTCCAAGTGCTGCTCCATTTCAGATGGACCCTTGTTGGTCTCTTTGCTTCAGATACAGAAAATGGAGAGAATTTCATGAGGACTTTTAGTCCTTTGCTTGTCAAGAAAGGAATCTGTGTTGTTATATCACAATATTTCTCAACAGCCCAATTTACAGCACTCCGCAGCGATGCCCTCTCTAAGTGGAGACAAGTCAATGTTTACATTCACTACATAGAATATGGTGCTGTTTTGGAAAGAATTCTTCCTTTTCACTTAATACTTAGGCATTTGCCTGGACCCATTGAAGGGAAAATCTGGATCACGACACTCGTAGGTTTATTTCCGCTGAGATACCACAGCGCTCTCAAGTATGTGAATAGCATCTGGACTGTTAATTTTGAGAAAAAAAAGCAGCCAATAAAGGATGCCTTTATACCTCGTTTCTCTTCCTATCTACCCTCTGAACATAAGTCATTTGTCTGTTCTTTTTCAAAGTACCTCTTTTCTGTCAAAGGACGGAAAAGATGCACTGAGAAATCACCACTAGAGACCCGAAAGAAAAAGAACATGGTATCGACCATAAATTTCCACCGCTATTACAGTGCCATTAAGACTCTGGCCCATGCCTTGAATGATGCGTATTTCTCCAGATCTAAGAGGTTAATGAAGAAGAATGAAAAGGGTTTGGGGCCTCCAAGGCTGCAGCCATGGCAGGTATGGGGTCACAACAAGGACTTTGTTCCTTTGGTAAATCAGCAGAAAATCAGTGAAGAGATGGCTGGATTTCTCTGCTTCTCTGGCTCAACACTAAAAGTCCTTTTAAGATTTTTTTTCCCCTGATTCAGAATCTTCTTGACTGTAACTGAATTATTTTTTCCATGCCTACTGTCTAGAAATAATATCATACATTTCTTAAGTGTGTGTGTAACATCTTTCAGTTATTCCCCATTAAGAGCTTCTATTAGCTGAAAATAAATCAACAAATCAATCAATTAATAAATCAGAATAGCAGTGCTGAAAGGGACCTTGGAGGTCTTCTAGTCCAATCCCATGGTCAAGAAGGAGACCTTGTACCATTTCAGACAGGTTGCTGTCCAGTCTGTTCTTAAAAACCTCCAGTGATGAAGCACCCATAACTTCTGATGTTCTTACCCCAGTTCTTACCCCTGTATCTCTACTTAATTAGTTTTAATTAGTTTTATTTAGTTTTAATTAGTTTTCATGCATTGTTTCCTGTCATGCCTTCTAGTGTTTTTGAAAATAAGTTGATTTCCTCTTCTTTGCTAGTCAGTTAACTAAATTATGTAGGAAGCACATCACAATAGCAATGGGGGATTTCAACTACGCTGACATCAACTGGGAGACAAACTCTGCAACAAGTAGAAGAACCAACAGGTTCCTGACAAACCTATCAGAAAACTTTGTTTCCTAAAAAGTAGACAACAAGGGTTTCCACCATACTGGACTTAATTCTCACAAACAGAGGTGAAATGATAGAAGGTGTTGAAGCTACAGGAATCTTGAGGGGAATGATCATGCAATATTGGAATTCAATATTATGCAAGCACAAGCAATAGGACCAGTCAAACTAGAGTCTATGACTTTAAGAGAGCTAATTTCAATAAATTTTGAGAAAGCTTGAGAAAGATTTCATGGATGAGACCCTTCAAGGGGAGAACAATTGAAGAATCTTTAGAAATTTTGAAATGAGATTATAAAAGCCCAGTCTGGCATAATACCAATGAAGAAGAAAAATTACAGCTACCAAAGGAAACTAGCATTTCTGCATGAAGAACTCTCTGACAAATTGAAAGACAAAAAGGACAAGTGTAAAAAGTGGAAAGAAGAGGACATAACTTAAGGCAGATTATCAGCAAATAGCACAAGCCTACACAGATGAAGTGAGGAATGCTAAGGTTTACAATGAACAAAGGCTTGCAACAAAAGTAAGAAGCAACAAAAAAAAGCTTCTTCCAACATGTTAAAACAAGAAAAACATTCAAGGAAAAAATTGGTCCATTTGTGGGAGAAAGTGGCAAGAAGGTGACAAGCAACAGGGAGAAAGAAGAACTATCTGTCTTTCCACAAAGGGAAAAAAGAACCCAACCTATCAAAAACGGCACCACAAAGAACAGATTAGGGACACAAGTTAAAATAGGGAAGAAAATTTCCTTTTTTTGAAGATAGTGGCAAAACTTGTTCTCCATAGTAAGAATTTTTGCAAGTTCGACCACGGTAAAATAAAAATTCCATTTAGAACCGATGTAAAGGGATAAGTTACCAAATTTGTTGCTTTTGAAATTCTTTTATATTCCCATTCTAGTTCCATCCCTTTCTGAAGAAGAACGAGTTTTGCAATTTTTCTCATTACAAATTGTACTTGGACCAAAATGGAGATTTAACAGCTGATTTGAAGTTCATTAGCTGGGTGTTTCTCCGCAAGAAGAATTTCATAAAAGACCAACTCCTGAGTTTTGAAAGACAGAGAATTATTATCAACCAAAGTCATCTGTCATGGCTAAAGTTGCACAACAGGGTAGGAGAAATATTGATGTCTTTTCTCTATTTTCCAAAAGGTTTTGACCCATTTAACTGGGAAAAGCCCCATGATTTAGTGTTGAAATGGGGACACTGCGTGAAATTAATCTACCATGGATAGGGATTATGCTTTGCTTCCTCCTTCTCCTCAAAAACCAAACAAGAAGGCACATTTGTTGACCAGTTCCTGAGTTCAGGTTTGGACTGAATCAGATTAAATTGAATAAAAAATAGTTTTATTCCAGTGAGAAATAAACATTGGAATTAGGATTTATTTTGCACCGATTGGGCCGGTGTCCTATGAAAGGGCAAGGAAAGACATTGTTAACCAACCCAGATCTGACCAGATTTATCCATGGCAATCTTTCACTCCACTGAGATAGTGAAATAGGCCCTCTGCTCCTATGAAGGAGGTCCAAGAATTTTTTGTCAACATAGTATCAAAATGATTGGACTTCTGAGAGTCCAATCCTGACCCAGAAAACTGACCCAGAAAACTGAACCTGTCAGGGTTCCAACAGAGGCCCGAATTAAATCATCAGTCTCAAGCCAATCTTCAAAAGAAATACAATTTTTTAATAAGAGCTTCATGCTGGCATGGACCTGGTGGAGCCGACTCTGACCTCAGTTAATTCACGCTTTGCCTCTGTTTCCACATTCTCCTTTGGGTTTGTATTGTAAGAGGGTACTTCATCTAAAAACCCATTGAATGCAATTGTTGATATTGATTGTTAAGGCCTGGTCCCACTGCACTTATGGATGCAAAGAGGATGTAAAATGTTAAAAAAAAGCTTGCCATCCATTGGAAAACGCTATGCATCTGTTGTGTACTCATTGCATATGTGTTTCATATGCTGTATCCATCGAGCATCTGTCCACTGCGATTTCATCCATGCAAGAAGTTTTGAGCTGCACAAAACTTTGTGAACGGATGAACTTTCCGCCGTGTACGATGTAAATCAGCGATATATGAGCAACAGACGTTCTATGTCTGTTATCATCCATTAAACATCCGCTGTATCCTCTCTGCATCCTCGGGGCATCCTCGCAACCCACATCTGCTGCAGCTGAAAACGGAAAGAGGGATGAAAGAAAAGGTACATGGAACGTCTATACATCGTTAGTAGCATGGAAATAGAAAGGATGTGCAGTGAACGGTGTGCATCCGATATACATCCATGGGGCATCCCCTTTCTTTCCTTTAGGCATACGTGATGCATCTGCTTCATCTGCTATGCGTCCACTTTGCAATTATCTCCTGTAACCCCTTCAGAAATGTCATCCCCTTCCATCCGCTTTCATCCACTTGGCTTCCGCTGAACATCCATTTAACATCCCGGCTACATACTACCCACATCTGTTTTTCCGTTCTTTTCCATTCTGTTTTTGCAAATTTTCACCACTTTTTGGAGTGGATGACAATGGATGGAACCACCCCCAAAATTGTGCTCGTCCGCTGTGTCCTTTATGCCTATGTTTTGCATCGTATAAAGGCCAGTGGGAGTGGGCCTTTATCTATCTTAAGTCACTCTGGGGGGAGGGAACAAAGGCTCCAAATTTGACTGGTAACAAATATGAGTTTGTTCCTCTATCCCAGTTGTTTTTACTTAATTGTAGACCTTGTCTTGTACAACTAGCTGGACCTTAGACATTCCCACATATGTTCTGCTGCAAAAGATTCCTGATTTATACTTGGTGAGGGACACATTCTCATAATCTTATCTTTACTTCATATCACTACAGTATTAAAAACCAAGCAGTCACTTCTATTTCAAGAACATGTCATCATGTCAGGATGGTTAGTGCTATCCTATTATCTTTGGAATTCCTTCTGTTTGTACTTAGTCTCTTCCTCAGTCCAAATGTGTAGGAAAATGTCCTCCTGGATTTGTCAAGCAAAAGCGAGAAGGAGAGCCATTTTGCTGCTACAACTGTGTTCCTTGTCCAGAGGGGACTATCTCCACACATAAAGGTGGGTGAAAGCTCTTTTGGAAGTGGATTCATCCAGAATAATTTTTGCTGTTATTTCGATAACAGATAATCAGAGTTGGAAGGGACCTTGTAGGTCATGTAGTCCAAA
>BLBF01000093.1:682926-710940 GCA_015471245.1 Laticauda colubrina | reverse complement strand
ATAGCATTGTTTCCTTTCTTTTGAAGATGAATCAATTGACAAAGTGCAGTGGATATAGGAAGCTTTACGTCTTCATTAAACACTTTGCAGAGAAATCTTATACGTGCTCAGTGACCAAGGATGCCTTTTTGGTTTGGAGACGGTGCAAAGAAACAGATGAACTGGAGACTCTGTCCCTAGAACAGGTGAGTCAGATCCTTTGCTTAGACAACTGTTATATTTACGAGGCCATCTGGGCTGTGGCATGGGCCTCACACGCAGCCTATCTTTCCAGATCCAAGAGGACAAAGACAGAAGGCAGTAAGACGTTGGAATTTTCAAGGCTGAAGGCTTGGCAGGTATTTCTTTCCTGATAGGTGCATCTGTCCTGCAGCCAGAATTCATTTTGGGATTGTAAGAACTGGACAGCTCTTCTGGAATATAATATCACTTATTTTGAATATGAAAAAAGGAATTAATTTTCAACTTTCCATTCCTCTCCCTTTGGGATTCCCTTCATTCCTTTCCCTTCTGTAGCAAGAATATTCTACTTCTAAATTGGTTGTTAAAAAGAATGCTACAAGCCACCTTTTCCCTCAGTCCAATATCTCTTAATGTCCTGCTTCTCTTTGCAAGCAAGCAATCAGAATAGAGCTTGGGAGTCATCTAGTCCAACCTCCTGATCAAGCAGGAGACCCTATAGCATGTTGAAGCTCTTCTTAAAACCTCCAGTGATGAAGCACCCACAACATCTGAAGGCAAGCTCTTCCACTGGTTAATTATTCTCACTGTTAGGAAGTTCTTCATTAATTCCAGGTTGCTTCTATCCTTGATCAGTTTCCATCCATTGTTTTTTGTCTTACCTTTCAGATCTTTGGATAAAAGTTGACCCCTTCAGTTTTGTGGCAGGCCCTCAAATACTGGAATATTGCTATCATGTCACTCCCTGGTGACAAACAGTAGAAAATTGATCCAGGGCATGCCTCCTTAGTCCCATAAGATCAGCTATAGGGGAAATTCTAGAGACTCTAAAAAGAGTACAGAGTAGACCAACAAAGAGGATTAGGGGACCAGAGGCTAAAACCAGGGGTGGGATTCTTTCCACCAGTTCGCACCCATCGCTAGAACCAATTGTTCACATTCTAAGCAGTTTGGAGAATTGGTTGTTAGAATAAATTACTGGCCTAATCCTGTAAGGAAGGCAGGAAGGAAACATTCTGGTGTTGCTTACAGAAACTGCCTCTCCGTTAACCCTCATTACATTCTTGGCAGGACTAGACTTCCTGTCTCAGGAACCACTCTGGAGTTTTTTTCTCCTCCTTTGCTGGTACTTTGCTTGTGTGGAGTGACCATGCAAAGTTACAATGGCACTGAAAAAAGTGACTTAGGGCAAGAACTAGGTATGTCTAGTTTAAGGAAAAGAAGTACTAGAAGAGACATAATAGCAGTGTTCCAATATCTCAGGGGCTGCCACAAAGAAGAAGAGGGAGTCAAGCTATCCTCCAAAGCCCCAGAGGCCAGGACAAGAAGCAATGGGTGGAAACTAATCAAGGAGAGAAGCAACTAAAGGGCCTGTCACATTGGCCGACGGATGCAAAATGTTTGTAAAAAGGACACAGCTGACGAGAAAATGTTCCATCCGTTGTTATCCGCTCTCAAAAGGGCCCTGAATTTGCATAAACAGAGCAGACAACAATGGAAAGGAACAGATGGGGGGAGGATGTAGCCAGGATGTAAAACGGATGCTCCATGGAAGCCGAGCGGATGGAAGCGGATGGGAGCGGATGGCACATCCGCAGGGCTTCCGGGGGAGCACAGCAAAGTGGACACGCAGAGGAAAGAGCGGATGCAGAGCGGATGCCAAGCGGATGAAGTGGATGCAGAGCGGAAGCCTAACGGATGTCTAGCAGATGCCTAGCGGATGCAGAGCGTTCACTGCGCATGCGGGGAGGATGCATTGCGTCAGCCCTGTGGACATAAAGGGAAGCAGCTCGCAATCAGGTCACCATTCAGAGGAAAGACCTGCTGCCAGACACAACTCCAGCCAGCCAGCCAGCCAACAACCATGGGGAAGAACAGAAAGCCTCTGCCATCTGCTGCCAGCCCTTGGCAAGTGGGACAGGGCCACCATCCCACCCCCTGGCCCTGATTCTGCTTCTGCTGGGGCTTCTGCTGCTCGGGCTGACTCTTCTGATGCTGGAGCTTCTGCTGGGGCTTACTCTGCTGGTGCTGCTCCTGGTGCTGGGGCTTCTGCTGGGGTTTACTCTGCTGGCGCTGCTTGTGGTGCTGCTGGTGGTGCTGGTGGTGCTGGTGGTGCTGGTGGTGCTGGTGGTGCTGGTGCTGCTGGTGCTCCTGGTCCTACTGGTCCTACTGGTCCTACTGGTGGTGCTGGTGCTTACTCTGCTGTTGCTGATCCTGGTCCTGCTGGTCCTGTGGCGCTGCTGGTGCTCACTCTGCTGCTGCTGATCCTGGTCCTGGCACTGGAGGAGCTCCTCCAGGTATTCTTCGATGATGGCCTGCACCACTTCTCTGACCACAATGCTGATGGTGTTGTGTGGCACCCTCCAGCTGTACTGCATGCTCCTGTACGTGGTCCCGGAGGCCAGGTGGCGCAGAGTCAGTGCCACCTTGAGCCCAGGGTCCAGGCTGGGCCAGAAGTTGGTGCTCTGCTTGGTCAACCTGGGTCTCAGCTGCTCCACAACTTCATCAAACATGGCTGGAGGCATCCTCATGAAGTTCTGGAATGCACGAGAGTCTTTGTTCCTCAGCTCCACCATCAGCTTCTTGTACAGTCTGAACTCTGTTCTTCTGGCGATCCATCTTCGGACCCAGACACTTCTTGGCCACCTCATTTTTTTCGCGTAGAACAGGTGAAAGAGCCTGTAGATGGCTTCACACTGTTGTAGAATGATGGCAGCTACCAAAAGGAGTGTGTGATGATCCATGGTGGAGATGACTGGATGCTGTGGAAGAGCAAGAGCCAGATGAAGGCTGAAGAGGTCTGCACCACAGGGCTGCTGGACTGAAAGTGAGATCCAGGTGAGTTCCTCCCCCTTTTTATAGGAAATATAGGTTTTCTGCTCGGTGTCCTTTTGCATCCTTGAGACTTCCTGCAGACATCCTAAATATCTGAGATACGTCCCCGATGTGAACGTTTTTTCTGTTTTAATGCTTTGTATGCGAGCTGCATCCACTTTCATCCTTTCTCCATCCATGCTACTAACGCTTTGTGTCCTTTCCACGTCTGTTTCGCTTCCTCCCTGTGTCCGTTTTCCGCTGGAGCGGATTTGAGTTGCGTGGATGTGCAGCGGATGCCTAGTGGATATCGCGGACACGTAATGGATGATGACGGATGTCGAACAGATGTTCCCCATATGCGTTGCGGATGCAGAACAGATGCGTTGGATACATTTTCCGCTCAAAAAGTTTTGTGCAGCTCAAAACTTTTTGAGCAGATGAAATGTCAGTGGACGGATGCTGGACAGATCGAGAGGATGAAAAACGGACGCAGTGAGTACAGAACGGAAGCATCACGTTAACCAACGGATGGCAAGTGTTTCTCTCCATTTTACATCCTCTTTCCATCCATTGGTGCTGTGTGACAGGGGCTTTAGAACTAAGGAGAAATTCCCTAACAGTTGGAATAATTAATCAGTGGAACAATTTGCCTCCAGAAGTTGTCAATGCTCCAACACTGGAAGGTTTTGTTTGTTTGTTTTTTTGGATGCCAAGATGCCCATTGGCATTGTTTTCTTTTCTTTTTTTAATTGATTTTAAAACAAACAAAATCAAACAAAACATAAAATCATAAACTATCTTCCATATATATACATACAGTGTAACGGTTGATTTACATATTTTTTGTGCAACCATTTTGTAGTCTTCTATTACAATTACATTATATATCCTCTCGTTCTTTCAATCAAATATCAAATACATTAATATCTTTATTAATCAATCATTGACTATACTATTTTTCATTCATGTTTTATAAAATAATCATATTTTACTTAGTTTATTTTATAACAATTCATATTGTCTCCCCAGATCTATCCCAGAATCATTTTGTATATATATATTTTTAAAAAAATACATGTTTACATGTTTATTTTTTTCTAAAAATCTACATATTCCACTACATATTCCATTACAGGCAAAATTCCCAAGAAAAAAATCTCTGGTTTCAAGTCTATATGCTTATCTGTCATTTTTATCAGTCACATGTGAATTTTAGACCAATATTTTTTAGCATGTGCACATGTCCACCACTTTTCGGATTTATTCTTGAACATCCTTGCTATTCTTGTCGGGGGAAAGTGCCATCTGAAAAACATCTTATACAAGTTTTCTTTATATGCTGTTGACAAAATTTTATCATTTTGAAACCACAATATTTGCCATTTCTCTAAGTCAATCCCATATCCAAAATTCTTCCCCCAAGTTTCTTTAACTTGTTCTTCTTCTAGTTTAATTTCTAATAAATATCCATATAATTTTTTAATCACCTTTTCATCAGTACCTGTCAAAATCATATCTCAATCAGTCAATTCATCATAAAAACCTTCTGTTTCAATATCTTTATCATACCTTGATTGTATTTGCGCATATGAAAACCACTTCATTTTATACCTTGTTCCTCTAGTTTTTGCATGGATTTAAGTTCATCCTTTTCATTCAATATTTCACCATATCTAACTGTTTGTTCCTTTTTGTATATTATAGGATAAGAAAATGCCTCAATAGTCGATACCCAGACTGGAATTTTCAAATAACATTGTCTTTTAATCTTCTTCCAGTTTAACCACAGAGACTCCCATATATAATGTCTTCTAAAGTACCCCTGTGTTTTCGTTCCTTTATACCATAAAAAAGCATGCCACCCCAACAACAAATCATGTCCTTCTAATGCCAACAATCTAGTATTTCTTAATGTTATCCATTCTTTTACCCACATCAATTTCGTATCTTGATTGCACAATTCCCAATTCGGCAAACCAAATCCTCCTCTTGTTCTAGCATCTTGCAAAAATTTTAACTTTATTCTCGCCTTCTTATCTTGCCATATATATTTCAACATGATTTTATTTAAATCTTCAAAATAATCTTTTCCAAGCCTAATTGGAATTGTTTGAAAGAAATATAAAATTCTGGGCAATATATTCATCTTGATTGTTGATATGCTCCCTATTAGTGACAGTTGTAAATTTCTCCATTTCGCCAAATCTGATGCTATCTGCTGCTTAAGTTTAATATAGTTATTCTCTTTTAATGTACTGCATCTTGCTGTCAAGTATATCCCCAAGTATTTAATCTTATTCGTGACCTGGATTTTCAGTAGGTCTACTAATTCTTCCTTTTGTCTTGATAACATGTTCTTTGTCAGAATCTTTGTCCTGTATTTATTTATTTTCAAGCCGGCCACCTTTCCATATGTCTCTATCTTTTCCATAAGTTTTGGTGCTGTTTCTAATGGATCTTCTAAGATGAAAACCAAATCATCTGCAAATGCTTGAAATTTAAATTCTTCCTTTAATTTTCTTCCCCTTAACACTTCCAAGGTTAACACAAACAACAATGGTGTCAGTGGGCATCCTTGTCTTGTTCCTTTTCTTATATCAATAGAGTCTGTCAATTCTCCCTCTATCATAACTTTTGCTGTTTGTTTATGATATATAGCTTCTATTGCTTGAGTAAATTTTTTAGTGAAGCCCATCTGTTTCAGCAGTTACAACATGAATCACCAATTCACATTATCAAATGCCTTCTGTGCATCTAGAAATATCAAAGCCATTTGCTTTTCAGGATGAGCCCCATAATATTCCAAAGTGACCAAAATTACTCTCTTTGGCAGAAATCCATTTTGATCTGGATGAATAAAACTGTTTAAATATTTTTTAAGTCTTTCTGCAATATTGAAGCAAAGATTTTATAATCTGCATTTAGTAAAGAAATAGGTCTATAGTTCTTGATTTGTAATGGATTGGCCTCCTCTTTTGGAATAAGTGTAATATAGGGTTCTAACCACGTTTTAGGTATCCTCTTCTTTAACATAAGGTCATTCATGACTTCTAAGAATGAAAGATTCAACGATTCTTGTAATGTTTTATAAAATTCTGCCGGAAGTCCATCTGGGCCTGGCGCCTTTCCATTATTTTGCTTCTGAAGTGCTTCAGTTAATTCCATCATCATTATCTTGCTTTATAACATTGTTTCAATCTCTTTAGGTATCTGGGGAAAATTTGCATTCTGTAAATACTGTTTAACTCTTTAACTCTGTTTAACATATTCTCTTGTGTGTATAGTTTCCCATAATAATCTCGTATGATTTCCTTCTTCTCTTTACTACCATCGCAAACTTGGCCTTTATCATCTATTAATTGCAATATTTTCCTTGATTCTTTCTCCTTTCTCAATTTGTATGCTTTCCATCTACGTGGTTTATTTGCATCTTCAAAGTAATTCTGTTTAGCCCCTCTAATTTCTAACATTGTTTCAGTCTCTTTATGTATCTGGGGTAGATTAGCATCCTGTAAATACTGTTTGACTCTTTCCTCATCAATATTCTCTTGTGTGTATAATTTCTCATAATAGTCTCGTATGATTTCCTTCTTTTCTCTTCTACCGTAGCAAACTTGGCCTTAATCATCTATTAGTTGCAAAATTTTCCATGATTCTTTCTCCTTTCTCAATTTATATGCTAACCATCTTCCTGGTTTATTTGCATCTTCAAAGTAATTCTGTTTAGCACCTCTAATTTTTTGTTAGTTCTTCTTTTTCTATTAAATCCATTCTATGTTTAATTATATCCATTTTTAACTTAGCATCCTTTTTCTGTGGCATTTTCTGTAACTCTTTTTCAAGTCCTTTATACTCATCCTTTAATGCCTTAGATGCTGATCTTTTTGTGGTATTTCTTTTCCTTGTATAATCTATTATCAATCTTCTGGCATATGCCTTCATTGTATCCCATATATTCTGGATTGATGTATCTACTTTTTTGTTTTCTCTAAAGAAAAGTGCTTGTTCTTTCTCCATCCACTGTATAAAGTCTTTTTCCTTTAAAATGGTATTATTTAACGTCCATCTAGATCTTCTTCTTTGTCCTTTCCATTTAAGTGTCATTGGATTGTGGTCTGCCCAAGTACTTGTTTCAATATTTACTTCTTGAATATTAGTTAACAATTCTGTTGACATCCATATCATATCTATTTCTTTCTCTCCATGTGTCTTTTAAGTTTATTTCATCCACCATTTTAAAGAAAGTTTTTGGGAGAGTCTTTCTGTTTTGCTTTGTTGTTTTCCTTGCTGTATAATCCAGTTTATTATGTACAATTCCATTGAAATCTCCCATCAAAACTATATTGGCATAGTCCAGGTCAATTATTTTCATGTGTAATTTTTTGTAAAATTCTTCTTGATTATCATTCGTGGCATAAGTTGCAATCAGTAGTGTTTTTGTATTATTGTCTATTATTTCCACCATTAATATTCTTCCATCATCATCAATATATATCAATTTCATTGGGATAATATTTTTAAAGTATAAAACCACTCCTCTTTTCTTGCATTGTGTCAAAGAGGTAAATATTTTCCCTAATTTTGGCTGTCTCAGCAAATGTTCATGTTGCTTTTTGATGTGTACTTCTTAGAGACAAATTATATCAAATTTTAATTTCTCTAATTTATGATAAATTTTCCTTCTTTTAGCAGCTGGATTAAGTCCATTTATATTAATTCTGATTTTTTTTTTCTTCCATGGTTAAATTTTGTAGTTAGGTTTAACAGCTCTCGTAGATCTTGGTTCGCGTTGTTCTTTAGCCTCCTCCTTTCCGCCTCCTACACCTTCTTCTTTTCCAGTCATCATTTGGTAGTCCTCTTGGAATTCAATAAGTGAAATTTCTTTTTCTGCCTCTTTCTCCTTTTTAAAAAATGATTCAGCTTTTTCAATTGAATCAATTCTACATCTCTTTTCTTGCCATGTGAACCTTCTGGAATCAGCCATCTATAATTCACCTCTTTTTTAAGTAGCAATTTGGTCAAGAATCGGTATTCTCTTCTCATCTCTCTCACTCTTCTGGGTATTTGTTTCAAGACCACAATCTCCTTATCCTTGTATTTCAATGTTTTCTCTCTCGCCACTTACAGAATTTGCGTTTTAGTGGCTTTCTTTGTAAATCTGATGTGAACTTCTCTTGGTAGACTATTTCTCATTGCAAATCTTGTAGGCTCAATAAACCTCGTCTATTCCATGTGTCATCTTCTCTCGAGTTGTTTCCAAAGCTTCGCCAGTATTTCTTTCATTATCTCAACTAGGTTTTGTCCTTTTTCTTCCTCTATGTTTTGAAATCTGAGATAAAATTCTGATCAGTCCATCTCCCATCTCAGCATACCACTTTTACCTTGTTCAACCACAGTTAATCTGTTATCAATGTCTCCAATCTTCTTTTCTCTTTGTTTACCTTCTTCTTCAATTTCTTGGAGCCTCTCATCATACTTCATCGTCAATTGTTGGATGTTCTCCACTTTTTCATCATTTTTCCCTGTTCTTTGTTCAATGGTCTCTGTTCTTTGTTCAATGTTCTCTGTTCTTTGTTCAATGTTCTCTATTCTCTTTTCAATATTCTCTGATCTTGTTTGAATATTTTGAATTCCTTGCATAATCATCTGCAGGGTGATTTTTTCTTGTTCTTTTTCTTGCTTTAACATTATCTGTATTGAGCATTGTCCTCCAGATGGTGGAGAGGAGGAAGCAGAAGTTGAAGAACCAGGAGCTGTTAACTTCCTACTCATTTTGGAAAATTCAAAATGTTCAAATTCTTCTAGACCTTAATCCAGTTGTAAAATAAGCAGCTACAATTCCAAGTAAAAGAAGTGAAAAAAAACCCCAAATAGTAATAATAATTAAAAAGAAAAAAAGAAAAAAAAAGATTTTTTCAGGCTCTTGTATGCCTTAATTCAATCGATTAGTTAAATGACATTAAAAATTCAAAAGAAAAAGAAAAAGAGCATAAGGACATCATAAACACAAAAAAAGGAAAAGTTATAAAGTCCCTCAAAAGGCAAAAAGGTGGAGAAAAAGGCTAAAAAGAAAAAAGAAAGGAAAAAACTCTTCAGGTTTTTCAACACTTTAATCCAATGAAGAGATCTCAAATATAAAATAAAAGATACATAAAAATGGACCAAAAAGAAACTAGTATGAAAAATAGACAGGTTCCAGAAAGCCAAGTTCCAAAAAGCCAAAAGTCCAAATATCTATTACCAGAAAAAAAGATAAACTGATGAGAGGGGATAGCACAGCTTAGAAAAAAATAAAAAGAGTACACTACACTTTGTTTAATTATCCAAGGCTCTTATCATAATTCTCTTCTCTCTTCTCTGAAAACTTATCACCTTTTCTTTTCCTAAGTTTCAGCACCAGACTCCAGCTGTTGATAGAAACCCAGAAGAACACCTGCAATAACACTTTCCCATGCTCTTCCCTCAATCTTATCAACCAGGCAATGTCCTTGAAGCAAAGTCTCAATTCTTTCTCAGCTTTGTCTGGTGAAGAAAAAACAGAATACTTCCAAGCCTCTAGTTGGCAGTGCAACAAAGTTTCTTTAGCTTTCTCTTTTCCCCTCTCCTTTTCCAGGCAAAATGTAATAAGGATTAACTGAAAAAGAAAAAAAAAAGTATTTTAAAAATAACTACAAAGGAATCTCAAGCTCTACATGTTATAAAATCAAAATAAATAACTAGAAGAAAAAGAAATCAGCCCAGTTTCAAAATATAAAATCATATATAAAAATCCAGCAATAAGGAAAAAAGAATTATTACAATGACATCCTTGATTAAAATTGCCACCTAATCACTTCTGGCAAAACTTTTAGAGATTTTTTCTTTTCTTTAGGGTATCCTTTCAAGTCTTAAACTATAAAAAAAAAAAGGTTCTCATCAAACCGGCACACTCTCTTTTTCTATTCCCTTCCATCTCGGAGCTGTCCCAACTTCAGCAGCTTTAATGGCTGCCTCTTTGCTGCTGGCAAAAAGAGCTTCTCCTGGATCTACCAGGGACTTTGCGGTATCCCTGAGATTGACAGGACATGCTGTTTACAATCGCCATCTCTTCAGGACGGTTTAGATCCAAGTGGACCGTCCAGGAGCAAAGATATCGGCAGCGATCTTGGACCTCCAAGATCACATGCCATATCGTCGTGACGCCAGCCCCTTGTCTCCAGAACTGAACCCATTCTTTTGACTTTCCAAAAGGACTAGTTTCTCTGCCAGCCAACAAGATTTCAACTTATAGGCATCCTGTAAATCCAGTATATTACTATTAATAAGTTTCATATTAATAAGTGCCATGTGAAAGGAAGTTTACCTAGACTGAGTAAGTGGTTCATTATTTACCTTTTACATTGTAGGTTCCCATGAAAGTGATTCATAGTACACAGAAAATCATTCAGGTCCAAATACTTCTCCCACTTTCATAGAGTATTAGAAATATGATTGTTTTAGAAAATGTTATTTTTGTTTTCTTCCTGTGGTAATGTTAAGAAATAAAGCGTGCATCCTTTCTCCAAGAAAGTATTTTTTGAAAGTAAAAGGACGTAATATAAAACCAATCCTGCTTTTGTCTTTTCTCAGATTCAGAAAAATGCACCAAATGTTCAACTGATGAATATCCAAATGAGAACCGAGTCCAATGTAGTCCTAAACTTATATCCTTCCTGTCTTATGAAGAACATCTGGGCATCATCTTGGTCTCTTTTGCTCTGCTCTTGTTCCTAACCACAGGTCTCATTTTAGTCATTTTCATTAAATATCTAGAAACTTCCATTGTTAAAGCCAACAACTGGGACCTCTCTTACATCTTACTGGTCTCCCTCCTGCTTTCTTTCTTATCTTCTTTACTTTTCATTGGTCAACCAGAGAAAGCTACTTGCCTTCTCCGACAGTGTTCAGCATCATCTTCTATTTCTTCTCTCTTGGCCAAAACAATAACAGTGGTGCTGGTTTTCCTAGCCACAAAACCAGGAAACCGAGTGAAGAGATGGTTGCGGAAGAACTTGGGCAACTCAATCATTCTTTCTTGTTTTGTTATCCAAATTATCATCTGCTCCATCTGCTTGGGAATTTCACCCCCATTCCCTGGCTTTGACCCACACTCTCAGCCTGGAATGATTATCTTGCAATGCAATGAAGGCTCTGTTGTCATATTCTATGTTACCCTCAGCTACATGGGCTTTCTGGCTGCCATTTGCTTCACAGTAGCTTTTCTGGCCAGGAATCTGCCTGGGGCTTTCAATGAAGCCAAACTGATCACCTTAAGCATGATGGTCTTCTGCAGTATATGGGTGACTTTTGTGCCCATGTACTTGAGCACCAAAGGGAAGTACATGATGGCTGTGCAAGTCTTCTCCATCTTGGCCTCCAGTGCTGGGCTTGCTGAGATGGATTTTCAAACCCAAGTCCTATATTATCATTCTGAGGCCAGACATGAATACAAAGGAAGAGCTTACAACCAGAACAAATATATAAATGTGAAGAAGAGGATTTTTCACTTTCAACATGCTCCAACAGGCCAAAAGTAGAAAATGGCTTGTTTTAATACAGGAGCTGGGCCATTGTGCTTGAAATAATTGAAGTGTGACCTATCCTTGCAATCCAATAGAATTGTAAATTGGCTGCTGAGCTCTCCTGAATAGTTGGATTACCATATCTGTCCTATCTCCTAAGCCTGTGATTTCTAATGCTACACCACAAATATTTGAAACGTGATTATCATTCAACATGAATCTTGGTTATATGCCAGAATTATTTTTTTGGCAGTTTTCTCTCAAAGTTCTGTTATTTTTATTTTATCATAGTTTATATCCAATTGGGTTTCTTTGTAGTGTAGGACTCAACATTTCAGCATCATCACTAAATGGAAAAAAGAAAGAATCCTCCCAGCCAAATTAGGAGGAAGATAATCTAACTAATCTAACTCATAAACTAATACATTTTATAGTGGTCAAACAAGAAGGGAGCTAAAATATAAAGTCAATAGATTTCTACAAAATAATACATACAGAATGAAATGATTTAATGTCACATGGATATGGTGTGAGAGAATGAAGTGAGATCCAGGATCGCTCAGGATGCTGCACTCCTTTTAAAGAATGTGTCATGCCTCTGGATGTTACTGTCATTTAAATCATGAGTTTCTAGCTTGATTTTCAAAACTTAAAGAAAATTTATTAGGAGTAAACATGCCAGCACTGTCTGGGTGTAGCCAACTCTGAGATACATCATTCATTGTCACCTTGACTCTGGTTTTCCCCCACCCCCTGGGTGTATCATAATTCACTAGACACCCAAGAGAAAAGAAAGAGCATCTCGATACCAAATGATCACCATGTTTACAGTATCATTAAAAGACTCTGGCCTATGCATTAATTTCTGCATATTCATCTAGATCCAGGTGGATAAGGAAGGCAAGTGAGGAGAGGTTGGTGCATCAAAGTTAGTTCCTTTGAAGAAAGAATACAAATGACAGGAAGAAGAACCTCCTCAGCTTCTTAGTGCTACAAAAAACCAACAAGTTAGGCAAATCTAACTGCTGGGGGGCATAATGTTCCATGGAGAGAATATTATGAGAGATAATGCTGCTTTCCTTGGATGAAACCAAAAGTCTCTCTCTCTCGCTCCACCCTGAGAATGGAGCTGGAGATGGTATCCTGCGATCCCAAATAAAGAATGATCAATCGGTAGCAAAATGGGTTGGGGAATTTTCCTGCAGACTTTTTTTGGGTCTCTGGTCTGTGGGATTTAAAATTTAAAATAATGAGTTTAGTGGTCTCTGAGGTCCAAAAGGTTGGCAACCCCTGTTCTAAAGCACTGTAAAGCAGTATATAAGTCTAAGTGCTATTGCTATATCACTTCTAGAACAAACACATCTGAGAAGTATCTTATGAGGACTTCATCTGATGCCCTCAGAGCCTAATTGGGAATTTATGCAGTTGGTTCATTATCTAAAATCAGGGCAAATAATTATTAGTGTAAAATTAATGCTGAAAAAAAAAAAAAACCTGACAGACCCCCAAATCTGTTTTTGTTAGAACAAATAAAATTTCATTTAAAGACCTCTTGGCTTGTACAACTGACAAATTATATTAGAACTTTGATTTCTGTGTGTTTTGTACAACTAGAGCTAAAAAGATTGATGCACAAAGAATTGAGTGTATCTCAGCAGAGAAAGATATAAGCTATCCTCAGGAAAACTAACACACTGAAAAAAATAATTAGCTAAATTATTCCTTTGAAAATTTACCAAGTATTCCAAAGCAGAAATAACTCAATATCATAGGACCATATTAACTTCAACAATATTTGAGCAGCTGGACACAGTTTTTAAATACAGAAGATAAAATCAAGTTCCTTATAATGATCAGACTGCATCTGTAGATTGTAGACTGTATCTGTATTGTATTTGTAGAATTCCAGAGATATAGGACATAACAGAACTATTATTTGAATGTCAAAAGTAAAACAAAGAGAGTGATCAGTATCTTGGAATGCCCAATAAATAAATATCCTATTCATATCCTTATGTAAAAACAATACATTTCCTGTGTGGACAGAATACAAAAAATATATATTTAATAATTCCATCTATTTGAATAAAATAGTTCAGTTGAAATGAGGATATCTGGATCTTATTACAGTAAATCCTAGGGGCGATACAGAAATATGATTTTTATTCTTTAGCAATGTTCTTTTGATTTAAATTGTTTCCTTTATTCTATTTTTATCAAGGGTCTGGTTCTGCTCTTTATAGTCTGTATTTTGATATGGCCAAAAGACTAATCATCAATAAATGACACTCAAATGTCTTTGACAACCAATGTGGATTTATTAAAAGGTACTATTTTGGACTTGATCTGACACCCAATTATAATATAGCATCCCTTATTGGTTTTTCAGATGAGTTATGCAACTGGTTCAGCAGATCTTATTGAGAAAAATCAATTCCCTTTTTTCCACCGGATGGTGCCCAAAGAAGGGATCCAGTACCCAAGAATTATCCAATTTCTCCTCCATTTCAGATGGACCTTGATTGGTCTCTTTGTTTCAGACACAGAAAAAGTCTTTCCCAATCCTCTAATTGAATGTTATATCCAAAAATTTTCATCCATACAATCATTGTCTGTTTTACTACCTCCTCTTCCGTATCAAATTTTAGGAGTTAGTTGTAAATTTTGGATATTCATTTTTCTTCTGGTCTAAATAAAATGTTATCGAGCTGTTGGGGGCTTAATTCTACACCAAATTCTTCCTTATGTTTTTTATATTTTGTTTGCACCTGGAAGTAGGGCCATCAATCTAATTTATTTCCTTCTTCCTTTAATTTTTTATTTGTTATTAGGTTCTCCTGTATTTCCAATAATTGGTTGTATCTGATCATTTTAGAAATATCCATGGTATTTGGATTGAACATTGCTTCCATAGTTGAAAGCCAACTGAATATCTTAATATAATGTTTTTATTTCATTTTATGCCAGATCTCTATTAGTGCCTCCCTAACATGTGAATATGTCTTTTGGTTTCTCTCCAATAGGATGCCGTGCTATCCAACTTACAGGTCATGTCTTTCTAACGTTAGTATTCTCCTGATTCTTAAAGATATCCAGTCTCTAATCCAGGTTAATGTTGCCACCTGTTGAAATAACTCCAAACCAAGTAGTCTGAAACCACCTCTGTATCTATTATCCTTCAATAGTTTTAGTCTAATTCTAGGCTTTTTACCTTTCCATATTAATTTTGTGACTATCTTTTTTAGTACCCCATAGAATTTTTCATTTACTTTATGGGCACAGTCTGGCATATCTTGGTAGCAAATTCATCTTTATTGCAGCAATCCTTCCTACTAAGGAGACCTGCAATTTTCCCCATATTTCCAAATCCTTCTTTGGTTGGTTAATTAACCCATCATAATTATCTTCTTTTAAGGATGAATATTTTGCTGATAACCAAATATCCAATATTTAATTTAAGTTAAATTATTTAATTTTATTTGTAATTTGAAGTTACGTTTCTTTTTCTAATTCTTTATTTTTGACGGACTAAAAGATTTTTAACTAACATTTTAGTTTTAGTTTTATTAATTTTAAGATCCACTACTCTACCACATTCCTCTATTTCATTCAGCAATATTTTCCCAACCTCATTAGGATTTTCTACAAAAAAATACCATATTGTCAGCAAATTCTTGCATGTTATACTCTTCCTTTTTTATTTTAGTGCCTGTAATTTTTTCTTTATTACTAATTTGATTTAATAAAACCTCTATTGCAAGTATAAATATCAGAGGTGAGATCGGACATCCTTGTCTCACTCCTTTTGCTATGTGAAATTTTTCTGTGAAGTCCCCATTGACCATTACACTGGCTTTCTGCAGACCTGCCAACCCCTGATAAAGGAAAATCTGGAGACCCATTAAAAAAAATCTGGAGATTCCATAAAAAATAGTGAGATTCACGGTCACGTGAATAACTAACCAATCAGAGTGTGTTATATCCGGTGGTAGAAAAAGCAAAATGGAGGCGCCCAGAGTAAAAAGAAATGTGCTGTATGTATATATGACTGTATGATAATATCGATATTGCATGATCTGAGAAGTGGCGTCATGTCGTTTGTGTGAGAATCAGATTTATGCGCGTATAAGCGCATAAGACCCCCAAGTTTGAAAAAAAAAAAGCATTTTAAATTTGGCGTGAGATTGAGGAGCCTTGTCGTGAGACCGTGAGACATGCCAAAAAATCGTGAGACTCATGGCAGAACCATGAGAGTTGGCAGGGCTGTTTCTGATTTGAATAAATTTCCTTGATCATTTCTACAAAATTTAGTCCAAATTTAATCTCTGTCATCTGATGCAAAATGAGTTCCCCATTTAAATTGTCAAATGCTTTCTGTGCATCCAGAAAAACCATCTCTGGATGCACTTCATAATATTCCAAAATATTCGTTACGATCCTGGTGTTATTCCTAATTTGTCTTTTTTGGGAGGAAATCATTTTGATCTGGATGTATTACTTCATTCAAAACTTTTTTTCAATCTTTCTGCCATGATAGTCATTAGTACTTTATAGTCAGCAACTAGCAGTGAGATTGGTCTGTCATTCTGAATTTGGGAGTGGTCCGTACCTTCTTTCACTATCAGTGATATATATGTTTCTCTCCATGACTTTGGTAGTTTTGTGTTTAATAATGCTTCGTCATACAATTCTAACAGCAATGGTTGCATTGTTTCTCGCAAGGCTCCATAGAAATCTCCCAAAATGGCGTTTAATTGTTTTTCTGTTCAGTAATTGCTTTTTCTAATTCTATCTGTGTTATTTCCTTATCCAAAAGTTCGTTGTTTTCTTCTGAAATTTTTCCTTTTCAAATATTGTTCTACCTTATCCCTCTCGATTTGATCCCATCTGTATAGATTTTCATAATATTTTTGTACTATACATTTTTTTTTCCTCCGGGAGATTTCGGGGGATCCCATTTTCATCATATAATTATTGAATTAATTCTTTTCCCTTTCCTTTTTTAACTTATAAACTAGCCATCTTCCTGGCTTATTTGCTTGTTCAAAGAAATTTTGCCTGACCAATTTTTTTTTTTTTTGCATAATCCTCCTGGTTTAACAAATTCAAATTATGTTTAACAAAATCCCTTTCTTTTCTAATTTTATCACTTTGCAGTTTTTCTTGCACGGTTAATTCCAATCTTTTTAATTTTTCCTGTAGTTCATTTTGTTGTTTCCATTTATTTTTATATATTTAATGATATATGCTATCGTAATCCCTCTTATATAAGCAAGGTATCTTAATTTCTTAAAGCCCATGTCACACTGCACCAACGGATGGAAAGAGGATGTAAAGCCCATGTCACACTGAACCAACGGATGCAAAGAGGATGTAAAATGGACAAAAAAAATTGCCATCCATTGGTTAACGCTATGTATCCGTTCTGTACTCACTGCCTCCATTTTGCTTCCTCTCTATCCGTCCAGCATCCGTTTATGGACGTTTCATCCACTCCAAAGGTTTTGGGCTGCCTAATGTATCCAGTTCGTCTGTTCTGCATCCGCGATGCATCTGCTAGGCATTCGTTACACATCTGTTATGCATTCGCTATATCCGCTAGGCATCCGTTTCGCATCCGCGCAACTTGCATCCGCCCGGAAGCAGGGAGGAAGCGGAACGGACGCGGAATGGATGCAGAACGGATGCCTAGTGGATGCAGAATGGAAACAAAGCGTTTAAAAAGGAAAAAACATATGCAGAGGGGACCTATCTCGAATATTAAGGATGTCTACAGGATGCCTAGAGGATGCCTAGAGGATGCCTAGCAGAAAACCTATACTGCCAATAAAAAGGGGGAGCAACTCGCCTGCATCTCACTTTCAAAACAGCAGCTCAGCGGTGCAGACCTCTGCAGCCTTCATCTGACTCTTCCTCTTCCAAAGCATCCAGTCATGTCCACTGTGGATTGTGACAAAGTCCTTTTGGCAGCCACCATCCTTCTGCAACAGTGCGAAACCATCTACAGGCTCTGTGAACTCTACTACGGGAAGAAAAGGAGGCACCCAAAAAAAGTCTGGGTCCAAAGATGGTTCACCAGAAGAGCAGAGGATGGACTGTACAACAAGCTGATGGTGGGGCTTAGGAAAGAAGAAACTCGGGCGTTCCAGAACTTCATGAGGATTCCTCCAGCCATGTTTGATGATGTTGTACAGTGCCTGACACCCAGGTTGAGCAAGACAAACACCAACTTCCCACCCAGCCTGGAACCTGGGCTCAAGGTGGCACTCACTCTGCGCCACCTGGCCTCAGGGACCACCTACAGGAGCATGCAGTACGGCTGGAGAGTGCCACCCAGCACCATCAGCTTTGTTGTCAGAGAAGTGGTGCAGGCCATCATCGAAGAATAAAAGGAGGAGCCCCTCCAGTGAAGAAGGCTGGAAGAAAGTTGCAGAGCAGTGGTATCAGAAGTGGAACTTCCCCCACACCGTTGGAGCCATCGATGGCAAGCACGTGGCCTGCAAAGCGCCAGCCAAGTCGGGGTCCACTTATCACAACTACAAGGGCTTCTTCAGCATCATCCTCTTCGCCATGGTCGATGCTGACTACAAGTTCATGTACATCGATGCTTCAGGCAACGGCTCATCTTCAGATGCCCAGGTATACAACGCCAGTCACCACAAGGAGGGGCTGGAAAGCAACCTCATCATGGGCTTCACAGATCCAGACCCCCTGACCAACGACAAGCAAGATGTGCCCTACTTCATCGTGGGGGATGACGCCTTCTCCCTCACAACCTATCTCATGAAGCCCTACACTTCCAGACTCCTCACCCATGAAGAGAGGATCTTCAACTGCAGGCTGTTCAGGGCAAGACGGTTGGTGGAGAATGCCTTTGGCATCCTGGCCAACAGGTTCCAGGTACTTCTCACCAACATGCAGCATAGCCCAGAGCCCTTGAGGAGGATCGTGGAAGCTTGCTGCATCCTGCACAATCTCATGTGCACCCACTACCCAGTCTTGCAAAACAGGCTTGTGGACCATAAACAAGGCAATGGGGACAAGGAGGCTAGTGAATGGAGGCAAGGGCAAAACCTGATCGACACTCAGGATGTGCAAGGCCCCAACAGAGCCTCACGTGAGATGAACAAGCAGCGCAACCTCCTGAAACACTGGTGCAACTCCCCAGCTGGAGCAGTGGAGTGGCAAGACAGGATGGTAAATGCTTAATGGATGAATCCTTCAGCCTGTCTCATCACATGGATGAGATTGGGCCATGTATGTTGAGTGGCCCTACAATGAACAGGGCATTTAATAAAGAGTTGTGTTTATGTTGACATGTGTTAATGAGTGATTATATTGTTATTGATAATAAAGGGCCATAGGTGTGGCACCTGGGAGGGTGGACCATACAGTCCCACTATGCTTGCACTGGAGGTTTATCTATCCCACAACTATTACACATCCCAAAGGTATCCCTGCCCATCCCACAGGTATTACCCATCCCAAAGGTATCCCTGCCCATCCCACTGCTATCCTTACCCATCCCACAAGCATGCAAAGGCTTAAACCATTTCTAAAAGTTTCCACCAAGACTTTATTAAAAAAAAGAAATGAAGCAAGTGTGTGAATCACAAATAGACTTTATTAACAACAAGCTATAAGACAAAAATGAGTCTCTGGCACTCCTCTTGGTCGCTCAGTCTCAGGGGTGAAGGGTGCAGGTGCTGTGGAGGTGGCTGGTGCTGGAGTGCTTGTCATCAGCTCCTCCAGAAGCAGAAGCAGCAGAAGCCCCAGCCCCAGAAGAGCGAGCCCGTGCTGCAGAAGCCCCAGCAGAACCAGAGTGAGGGCCAGGGGGCGGGATGGTAGCCCTGTCCCTCTTGCCAGGGCTGGCAACAGATGGCTGAGGCTTGCTGTGCTTCCGCATGGTTGTGGGGTTTCTGGCTGGCAGGGAGGCTGGCAGGAACCAAGGAAGACAGCAAGGCTGGCAGGAAGGATGGCAGGAAGGTTGGCAGCAAGGCTGGCAGGCAGACATGCAGGCAGGGCAGGCAAGGTAGTCGTTGTGTCTGGCAGCAGGTCTTTCCTCTGAATGGCGACCTGCTCCCGAGCTGCTTCTGTTATATCCACGGGGCTGATGCAATGCATCCCCCCCCGCATGTGCAATTAACGCCAGGCATCCGCTAGGCTTCCGCTCTGCATCCGCTGTGCATCCGCTGTGCATCCACTTTATCCGTTTAGCGTCCGCTCTGCATCCACTGTATCCGTTCCGCGTCCGCTTTGCTGAGGTCCCCTGGAAGCCTAGCGGATGTGCCATCCGCTCCAATCAACTTCCATCCACTGGGCTTCCATTCCACATCCGCTTTGCATCCACCCTTCATCCTCCCCTCGTCCGTGTTATCCGCTCCGGTTATGCAAATTTTTGCCCCTTTTGAGAGCGGATAACAACGGATGGAACACTTTGCTCGTCCGCTGTGTCCTTTTTGCATCCGTTGGCCAGTGTGACCTGCGCTTAAAACCGAGAGAAACACTTGCCATTCATTGGTTAATGCGATTCTTCCGTTCTGTACTCACTGCCTCCGTTTTTCATCCTCTCTATCCGTCCAGCATCTGTCGAATGAGGTTCCATCCGCTCAAAAGGTTTTGAGCTGGTCAAAACTTTTTGAGCAGAAAATGTATCCAATGCGTCCATTCTGCATCCACAATTCATACAGGGAACATCCGTTCTACATCCGTCGTCATCCGTTACGCATCCACTATATCCGCTAGGCATCCGCTGCACATCCGCGCAACTCTAATCCACTCCAGCGGAAAACGGACACAGGGAAGAAGCGAAACGGATGTGGAATGGACACAAAGCGTTAGTAGCATGGACGGAGAAAGGATGAAAGCGGATGCAGCATGCATACAAAGCATTAAAACAGAAAAAACATTCGTAGAGGGGACCTATCTCAGATATTTAGGATGTCTGCAGGATGTCTAGAGGATGCAAAAGGACATCTAGTGGAAAACCTCTATCTCCTATAAAAAGGGGGAGTAAATCACCTGGATCTCACTTTCAGTTCAGCAGCCCTGCTGTGCAGACCTCTTCAGCCTTGCTCTTCCTCTTGCTCTTCCACAGCATCCAGTCATCTCCACCATGGATCATCACACACTCCTTTTGGTAGCCACCATCGTTCTGCAACAGTGCAAAGCCATCAACAGGCTCTTTCACCTGTTCTACAGGAAGAAAAGGAGGCAGCCAAGAAGTGTCAGGGTCCAAAGATGGATCGCAAGAAGAGCAGAGTACGGACTGTATTACAAGCTGATGGTGGAGCTGAAGAACGAAGACCCTCGTGCATTCCAGAACTTCATGAGGATGCCTCTAGCCATGTTTGATGAAGTTGTGGAGCAGTTGAGACCCAGCTGAGCAGCTGAGCAGCTGAGACTGACTCTGTGCCACCAGGCCTCAAGGACCACGTACAGGAGCATGCAGTTCAGCTGGAGGGTGCCACACAACACCATCAGCATTGTGGTCAGAGACGTGGTGCAGGCCATCATCAAAGAATACCTGGAGGAGCTCCTCCAGTGCCCCTCCACTGAAGAAGGCTGGAAGAAAGTTGCAGAGCAGTGGTATCAGAAGTGGAACTTCCACCACACCGTTGGAGCCATAGATGGCAAGCAAATGGCCTGCAAAGCTCCAGCCAAGTCAGGGTCCATTTATTTCAACTACAACTCCTCTTCGCCATGGTCGATGCTGACTACAAGTTCATGTACATTGATGCTTTAGGCAACGGGTCAGCTTCAGATGCCCAGGTATCCAACACCAGTGACCTTAATGATGGGCTGGAATGTAACCTCATCATGGGCTTCCCAGATCCAGACCCCCTGCCCAATGACACACAAGATATGCCCTACTTCATCATGGGGGATAACGCCTTCTCACTCAGAACCTAACTCATGAAGCCCTACACTTCCAGATGCCTCATCAGTGAAGAGAGGATCTTCAACTACAGGCTGTCCAGGGCAAGGCGGGTGGTGGAGAGCGCCTTTGGCATCCTGGCCAACAGGTTCCAGGTACTTCTCACCACCATGCAGCATCGCCCAGAGACCGTGAGGAGCATCGTGGAAGCTTGCTGCATCCTGCACAATCTCATGCGCACCCGCTACCCAGTGTTGCAGAACAGGCTCGTGGACCTCCAACAAGGCAATGGGGACATGGAGCCTGGTGAATGGAGGCAAGGGCAAAACCTGATAGACACTCTGGATGTGCAAGGCCCCAACAGAGCCTCACATGAAGGGAAGAAGCAGCGCAACCTCCTGAGACACTGGTGCAACTCCCCAGCTGGAGCAGTGGAGTGGCAAGACAGGATGATAGATGATTAATGGATACTTCCTTCAGCCTGTCTCATCACACTGATGAGATTGGGCCATGTATGTTGGGTGGGCCTACAATGAACAGGGCATTTAATAAAGAGTTGTCTTTATGTTGAAATGTGTGGATCAATGATTACATTGTTATTGATAATAAAGGGCCATAGGTGTGGCACCTGGGAGGTTGGACTATAAAGTCCCACTATGCTTGCACTGGAGGTTTATCTATCCCACAGCTATCCTAACCTATCCCACAGGTATCCCTGCCCATCCCACAGCTACTATACATCCCAAAGGTATCCCTGCCCATCCCACAGCTATTACCCATCCCAAAGGTATCCCTGCCCATCCCACAGCGATTACCCATCCCAAAGGTATCCCTGCCATCCCACTGCTATCTTAACCCATCCCACAAGCATGCAAAGGCTTAAACCATTTCTAAAAGTTTCCAACAAGACTTTATTTAATAAAATAAATGAAGCAAGTGTGTGAAGCAAATATAATCTTTATTAATAACAAGCTGTAAAAGAAAAATGATCCAAGTCAAGTGTCCAAAGCAAAAATAAAGTCAACAGGTAGCCACCCAGTCTCTGGCACTCTTCTTAGTCACTCTGAGGCATGCCCAGTCTCAGGGGTGAAGGGTCCAGGTGGCTGCTGCTGAAGTGCTGGTTTGAGGCCTCATTGGGGTGCTTGGCCCCGAGAGGACAACATGGGATGGTGTGTGGAGTAAGCTCTCAGAGAGCTGGCTCAGTCCTGTGATGTTGAGAGCCCCTTCCTCCATGATATGGGGTGTCAGCCACAATTCCGATGACAGATGTTCTGAGGCTGGGCTTGGCTGTGGGGTGGAGGAAGGAGCAGTGTAGTGGGGATGTCTGGTCTGCAGCTGAGCGAGCTGAGGCTTGGGTGGCATCGGTAGCGTGGGTGGCATCTGTGGCATGGGTGGCATCGGTGGCGTGGCTGGCATTGGTGGCGTGGGTGGCATCTTTGGCATCAGTTGCACTGGTGGCATACGATATACCTGTGCCTGGACTTGGAAGGGCTGCCTGTGCTGCTGGAGCTCCTGGTAGCCGTATCCTTGGTAGGTGAGGGCCTGTGGAAAGCCTTGGAAGGGCAGTGACATCACCTGGGGTGGAGGAGAAGGCCTGGACTGGATGGGAGCAGGTTCAGCTTGATCTGGAGGGCTGTGAAGAAGATCGGTGATCCTGTCCTTTACCACCTGGTACTGTGAATCCAACATGTTCATGACGGTCTGGTTGACAGAGGTGAGGAAGGGCTTGCTGTTGGAGGATGGGGCATCGGTGTGTACCAGCTGAGAGAGGAGATCTAAGCTGCTTCTGATGGTGTCTCTTATCTCCAGCAGGACAGTGTGGCTCTGCCCCTCCTGTCTGCCTTTCTGCCTTTCTGTGGAGGTGGAGCTGGGGGTGGATGCGGGTTGGCCTGTGGTGGAAGTGCCCTCTCCTTCCTCCCACTGCATCAGGGGGTCCTACATGCACCCCACCACGGGTAGTACAGCTGTCAGGGGGTTCTCCATCATGGGACGCTCCATAGATACCTGCCTGGAGACAGAAGCTGACTCTTTGCCAGAAGAGGACTGGCTCTCAGCAGGCTGCCTGAGAGAGAGGGTTGTGAGAGGGGCTGCTTCTCGGTGGTGGATCTCACCCTCCAAGAAGCTGCACTTAGCCATCATGTAGGTCTCTCTGTCCGTCAGCTTGACCGTGGCCTGGCCAGATTTCTTAAAGTGCAGCTTCCCGTACCAGGTGTGCATGTGCTTCCACCAGCCGAGTAGCACCTCCGAAGTTTAGCCAAAGGCTCTCCGCCTTCTCTCTCCAAGCAGCCTGCTTCCTTTTGGTGTCTCGATAGAGCCTGTGTCCCTTCCGCCAAAGATATTCATTCCCCTCAGCCATTCCAGCATCTCCTCCTCATGTTCCTCTTCTATGGTGTATTGCCTGCTCTCCCGTTCACACGTCTGCCTCTTCCTCCCTCTGGCAGGGCCATATGGGCCCTCATCAGAGGGGCTTCCAGTTTGTAGGGGCTGCTCCTCCATACCAGCAGCAGCAGCAGCAGCAACAAAAACAGTAGCAGCAAAAGCAGGACCAGCAGCAGCTTCAGCAGCAGCACCAGCAGCAGTGCCAGCAGCACCAGCAGGACCAGGAGCACCAGCAGGACCAGCAGGACCAGGAGCACCAGCAGGACCAGGAGCACCAGCAGGACCAGCAGGACCAGGAACAGCACCAGCAGAGGAAGCACCAGCAGAAGCACCAGCACCAGGAGCAGTGCCAGCAGAAGCTCCAACACCAGAAGAGCGAGCCCAAGAAGCAGAAGCCCCAGCAGAAGCAGAGTCAGAGCCAGGGCGAGGGATGGTGGCCCTGTCCCTCTTGCCAGGGCTGGCAGCAGATGGCAGAGGCTTTCTCTTCTTCCCCATGGTTGTTGGGTTGTTGGCTTGCTGACTGGCTGGCTGGCTGGAGCTGTTTCTGGCAGCAGGTCTTTCCTCTGAATGGTGACCTGCTTGCGAGCTGCTTCCCTTTATATCCACAGGGCTTACGCAATGCATCCTCCCCGCATGCGCAGTGAACGCTGTGTATCCACTAGGCTTCTGCTAGGCTTCTGCTAGGCTTTTGCTAGGCTTTCGCTCTGCATCCGCTTCATCCGCTCGGCATCCGCTCTGCATCTGCTCTTTCCGTTGTGCATCCACTTTGCTTTGCTCCCCCGGAAGCCCTGCAGATGTGCCATCCGCTCCCATCCGCTTCTATCCGCCAGGCTTCTGTGGAGCATCCGCTTTCCATCCCCTCTACATCCTCCCCCCATCTGTTCCTTTCCGTTGTTGTCCGCTCTGCTTATGCAAATTCGGGGCACTTTTGAGAGCGGATAACAATGGATGGAACATTTTCTCGTCCGCTGTGTCCTTTTTACAAATGTCTTGCGTCCATCGGACAATGTGACAGGTCCTTAAGCACTAATTGCTACAACGCAAATAGCATTGCATACATCTGCAATGCACATATTTTTTACCAGTAGATTTCATTTATGCATTTCCCTCTGTCAAGAAATTGATATTTGAAATTAATATTTTTGAATAGGATTCAAAATAGCTTTGCCTATGAGTTGGTATAAATCCTTTATTTAAAAAGTAATGTTTTGTCATTTTTGTCTGCATGTAGCAGAACAGATGATCAATGGATTGGGATAACGTGTTCATGACTACTCGATTTTATGTAGAACATTGAAAAAAAATTGAATACAATTTTACAAATAAATTTTATCCACTTAATTATCACACCATCCAGTTCTTGACTAAGTAAATTCCTACTCAGGAGGTAGTTTTTAATAATTCACTGCAATCAAATTATATCAGAAGCATTCCCACAATCTATTAAGGAAGTTTAATAATATGTTGGAATGACATTGGTGATGAAGGAAGTGATGCTGCCCAGGAATGATAAGATAAGAGGTGGGGAAATGATAGCTGCATAAAGGGTAGACAAAGAAACTTGGAAAGGTCCTCCCTTAAGTTTTCAGACTTAAAAATGAGTTGTTGGGAGATAAGCACTTTCAGACTTGTGAGATTCTATTAATGTAGCCTTATGATAAAGTAGAATTAGCTCATCTGGTGTACCTGGGAGAAGATGAACTTGACCAATTACTGAATGACAAGTCCATGCTTTGTAGCAATCACCTTTTCTTTTCAAGTAGTTTATGAATGACATCTCTGTTTGTTTGTTTGTTTATTTGTTTGCAACCTGCTTTTGAATTTTCCTTACAATTGAACATTTTTAACAATTGTTTATTTTGTCAATCTATTGCATCTTTTGAAGATATTAATACATTTTAATTCTCTCATCTAGGCATAATTACAAGTTAAACAACTGTAGAAGGAAGTTTCAAAAATGAAAGAACCACGTGGGATTCAAAAACAAAGTTTTCTTATTTTAAATTCCTGTATGTTTCTATTTTAGTTTCATCCCTTTCTGGAAAAGAATGAGTTTTGCAATCTTTCCAGCTATAAAATGTACTTGGACCAAACTGGAGAGGTCAAGGCTGATCTGGACATCATGAGCTGGGTTTTTCTCCCCAATGAAGAACCCATCCATGAGCAACTAGGGAGTTTTGAAAGACAGAGACTTACTATCAGGGAAGATGCCCTTTCATGATTAAAGTTGCTCAACAAGGTGGGGAAAATATTGGGGACTATTCTTTATTTGCCAAAGTCTTTGTGGGATAAGTGGGATAAGTTGAGTCTTTGAGTAGGATAAGTTGAGTCACCAAAGAGGATGAACTTCACTAAGAGTTGAATGTTGGGCGTTGTCAGGCAGTGCTCCATTCAAAATCCAAGAAAGAAATACTTAGACTCTTTAATTTAGAGAGAAGTTATCTTTTACTGAAAGTGAAGTGGTAGCAACCATAGAATTCTGAATCTGAGAAATTAGGCGTGTAAATCATATATACAAAATGATGGAAGTGTTCCCACCCCCAATAGTTCAGATGAAACTTCCAATTAGAAATTGTGAATATGATCATGTGTGCATCTTCAGGTGATGATGAGGCCTCTGTCCGTTGATCTTGGCATACTTTGATAATGGGTTGCAGTTGTGCAGAGAAAAGAAAGCTAAGCGAGAAATAGAAACCTAACTCTGAAGTATGCTTTCCCCCTTTCATTTACACAACAGAAAATGTAACACCTCCAGCTCAATTCCCAGACTCATCCTGCTCTCCCTTCCTCCCCGTTTCTTATGACAGCTGAAAGATGCAAAGCGATAGTAGAGATCTTCAAGGCTGACCGGCGTACAATCCATATAGATTTATTTAAAAGGCTTGGGAGACTTCAGTAGCATTGACCAATATGGCCTTCATTTCTGGAGAGTCTCACTCTATCCAGGTCATGGTTGTCCCAAAGGTGCTTTTCAAGGGGCAACTGGACTTTCTTTTTCTTTTTTTTCTGTTGAATGAGTTCTGCTTCTCATCCAAGAAGCTCCTTAAAGCCCATGTCACACTGCA
Source organism: Laticauda colubrina (assembly GCA_015471245.1). NCBI lineage: Eukaryota > Metazoa > Chordata > Lepidosauria > Squamata > Elapidae > Laticauda > Laticauda colubrina. The sequence continues at coordinate 684,082 of BLBF01000093.1, read as the reverse complement.
CCAACGGATGCAAAGAGGATGTAAAATGGACAAAAAAGCTTGCCATCCTTGGAAAATGCGATGCATCCGTTGTGTACTCACTGCGTACGTGTTTCATACGCTCTATCCGTCGAGCATCCGTCCACTGAGATTTCATCCGCGCAAGAAGTTTTGAGTTGCACAAAACTTTTTGAGCGGATGAACTTTCCTCCACGTATGATGTACATCCGCAACACATATGGGCAACAAACATTCTATGTCCATTGTCATCCATTACACATCCTATGTATCCTCTCAGAATCCTCTGGGCATCTGCGCAACTCACATCCGCTCCAGTGGAAAGCGGAAAGAGGGAGGAAGCGAAAGGTACGTGGAACGTCCACACAGCGTTAGTAGCACGGACATAGAAAGGATGTAAGCAGATGCAGCTCGGATATAAAGCATTAAAACAGACAAAATGTTCGTATATGGGATGTATCTCAAATATTTAGGATGTCTGGAGGATGCCTAGAGTATGTACAAGGACACCTCGCAGAAAACCGACATTTCATATAAAAAGGGGGAGGAAATCACATGGATCTCACTATCAGTCCAGCAGCCATGGTGTGAAAACCTCTTCAGCCTTGCTCTTGCTCTTCCACATCATCCATTGATGTCCACCATGGATCATGGCACACTCCTTTTGGTAGCCGCCATCATTCAACACCAGAACCAAGCCCTCTTCAGACTGTTTCACCTTTTCTATGCAAGGAGAAGAAGGAGATGTCCAAGAGCTGTCTGGGTCTGAAGATCGATTGGGAGAAGAGTGGAATTTGGACTCTATGACAAGCTGATGGTGGAGCTGAGGAATGAAGACCCTCATGCATTACAGCACTTCATGAGGATGCAACCAGCCATGTTTGACGAAGTTGTGGAGCGTCTGAGACCCAGGTTGACCAAGCCAAGCACCAACGTTCGTCCCAGCCTGGACCCTGGACTGAAGGTAGCACTGATTCTGCGCTACCTGGCCTCTGGGACCCCATACAGAAACATGCAGTATGCCTGGAGGGTGACACACAACACCATCAGCATTGTGGTCAGAGAAGTGGTGCAGGCTGTTAGGGATAACATTGTTCACCCTAACTGGTTTAGGTGAAATAATAACTATGAATCATAGTTAGTGTATGTTAGAGTGTAT
>BLBF01000093.1:633710-657926 GCA_015471245.1 Laticauda colubrina | reverse complement strand
CAACATATCCCACTCCTTGTCCCATGCCATATTCCTCGCCTTTGGTTACTTTTCTCTCTTTCAATCTTTCCAGTTTATATATGTCCAACCCAATAATATGTCCAACCCAATTATCTGCTAGAATCACATTTCTGCCTGTCAATCACTGCCTTAGAACTGGAATCCCAAATTTTCACATTTCATACAGTTAAAAGAAACATTTTCCCACATCTTACTTTAAGGCAAGGTCACATCGGCCGACGGATGCAAAATGTATGTAAAAAGGACACAGCGGATGAGCAAATTTTCCATCTGTTGTTATCCGCTCTCAAAAGTGCCCTAAATTTGCATAAAAAGAATGGACAACAACGGAAAGGAACAGACATGGGGAGGATGTAGCGAGGATGTTAAGTGGATGCTCAACAGAAGCCGAGCGAATGGAAGCGGATGGAAGTGGATTGAAGCGGATGGAAGCGGATGGAAGCGGATGGAAGCAGATGGAAGCAGATGGAAGCGGATGGAAGCGGATGGAAGCGGATTGCACGTCCACAGAGCTTCCTTGGGAGAACAGCGAAGCAGATGTGCAAAGGAAGGAGCGGATGCCAAGTGGATGCCGAGCGGATGATGCGGATGCCGAGCGGATGATGCGGATGCATCATGGACACCTAGCGGATGCCTAGCAGATGCCTAGCGGATGCCTAGCAGATGCAAAGCGTTCACTGCGCATGCGGGGAGGATGCATTGCGTCAGCCCCACGTATATAAAGGAAAGCAGCTCACAAGAAGGTCACCATTCAGAGGAAAGACCTGCTGCCAGACACATCTTCAGCCAACAACCATGGGGAAGAAGAGAAAGCCTGTGCCTACGCCTGCCAGCCCTGGCAAGAAGGACAGGACCATGATCCCTCCCCCTGGTGCTGACTCTGCTTCTGCTGGGGCTTCTGCTGCTGGGGCTGCTGCTGCTGCTTTTTCTGCTGCTGGTGCTGACTCTGCTGGTGCTGCTCCTGGTGCTGGTGCTTCTGCTGGTGCTGACTCTGCTGCTGGTGGTGGTGGTGCTACTGCTGTTGCTGCTGCTGCTGCTGCTGGTGGAAGTGGTGGTGTGGTGGACCAGCCCCTAGAACCTCAAAGCTCTACTGATGAGGGCCCAGAAGGCCCTGCCAGAGGGAGGAAGAGGCATTCGCGAGAAAAGAGAGAGAGGAGACAATACTCCATTGCAGAGGAACATGAGGAGGAGGTTCTCAAATGGCTGAGGGAGAACAAGTACATCTGGAGGAAGGGACACAGGCTTTCTCGAGACACCAAACAGAAGCAGGTGGCTTGGAGAGAGAAGACAGAGTGCCTGGGCTACACTTCGGATGTCCTCCTGGGGTGGTGGAAGGACATGCACACCTGGTAAAGGAAGCTGCACCTCAAGAAGTCTGGCCAGGCTGCGGTCAACCTCACCGACCGGAAGACCTATGTCATGGCAAAGTGCAGGTTCTTGGAGGGTGAGGTCTGCTTGTGGGATGGGTAAGGATAGCAGTGGGATGGGCAGGGATACCTGTGGAATGGGTAATAGCAGTGGGATGGGTAAGGATAGCAGTGGGATGGGCAGGGACACCTGTGGGATGGGTAATAGCTATGGGATGGATAAGGATAGAAGTGGGATGGGCAGGGATACCTGTGGGATGGGTAATAGCTGTGGGATGGGTAAGGATAGCAGTGGGGTGGGCAGGGATACCTGTGGAATGGGTAATAGCAGTGGGATGGATAAGGATAGCAGTGGGATGGGCAGGGATACCTGTGGAATTGGTAATAGCAGTGGGATGGGTAAGGATAGCAGTGGGATGGGCAGGGATACCTGTGGGATGGGTAAAAGCTATGGGATAGATAAGGATAGAAGTGGGATGGGCAGGGATACCTGTGGAATGGGTAATAGCAGTGGGATGGGTAAGGATAGCAGTGGGATGGGCAGGGATACCTGTGGGATGGGTAATAGCTACGGGATGGATAAGGATAGAAGTGGGATGGGCAGGGATACCTGTGGGATGGGTAATAGCTGTGGGATGGGTAAGGATAGCAGTGGGATGGGCAGGGATACCTGTGGAATGGGTAATAGCAGTGGGATGGGTAAGGATAGCAGTAGGATAGATAAACCTCGAGTGCAAGCATAGTGGGACTGTATGGTCCACCCTCCCAGGTGCCATACCTATGGCCCTTTATTATCAATAACAATTTAATCATTCATCAACACATTTCAACAAAAACACAACTCTTTATTAAATGCCCTGTTCATTGAAGGGCCACTCAACATACATGGCACAATCTCATCAGTGTGATGAGACAGGCTCAAGGAAGCATCCATTAAGCATCTACCATCCTGTCTTGCCACTCCACTGCTCCAGCTGCGGAGTTGCACCATTGTTTCAGGAGGTTGCGCTGCTTCTTCCCTTCACGTGAAGCTCTCTTGGGGCCTTGCACATCCCAGTATCTATCAGGTTTCGCTCTTGCTTCCATTCACCAGGCTCCATGTCCCCATTGCCTTGTTGGTGGTCCATGAGCCTGTTCTGCAACACTGGGTAGCGGGTGTGCATGAGATTGTGCAGGAAGCAGCAAGCTTCCACAATGTTCCTCATGGTCTGTGGGCAATGCTGCATGGTGGTGAGAAGTACCTGGAACCTGTTGGCCAGGATGCCAAAGGTGTTCTCCACCACTTGCCTTGCCCTGGACAGCCTGTAGTTGAAGATCCTTTCTTCATGGGTGAGGTATCTGGAAGTGTAGGTCTTCATGAGGTAGGTTCTGAGGGAGAAGGCGTCATCCCCCACGATGAAGTAAGGCACATCTTGTTTGTCGTTGGGCAGGGGGTCTGGATCTGGGAAGCCCATGATGAGGTTGCATTTGGGCCCCTCCTTGAGGTGACTGGCATTGTATACCTGGGCATCTGAAGATGACCCGTTGCCTGAAGCATCGATGTACATGAACTTGTAGTCAGCATCGACCATGGCGAAGAGGATGATGCTGAAGAAGCCCTTGTAGTTGTGATAAGTGGACCCTGACTTGGCTGGAGCTTTGCAGGCCACGTGCTTGCCATCTATGGCTCCAACGGTTTGGGGGAAGTTCCACTTCTGATACCACTGCTCTGCAACTTTCTTCCAGCCTTCTTCAGTGGAGGGGCACTGGAGGAGCTCCTCCAGGTATTCTTTGATGATGGCCTGCACCACATCTCTGACCACAATGCTGATGGTGTTGTATGGCACCCTCCAGGCGTACTGCATGCTCCTATACGTGGTTCCGGAGGCCAGGTGGTGCAGAGTCAGTGCCACCTTCAGCCCAGGATCCAGGCTGGGCCGGATGTTGGTGTTTGCCTTGGTCAACCTGGGTGTCAGCCGCTCCACAACTTCGTCAAACATGGCTGGTGGCATCTTCATGAAGTTCTGGAATGCACGAATGTCTTCGTTTCTCAGCTCTACCATCAGCTTGTCATATAGTCCGTACTTGGGTCTTCTCGCGATCCATCTTTGGACCCACACACTTCTTGGATGCCTCCTTTTCCTCATGTAGAACAGGTGAAAGAGCCTGAAGAGGGCTTCGTACAGTTGTAGAATGATGGCGGCTACCAAAAGGAGTGTGCGATGATCCATGGTGGAGATGACTGGATACTGTGGAACAGCAAGAGCAAGAGCAAGGCTGAAGAGGTCTGCACAGCTGGGCTGCTGGACTGAAAATGAGATCCAGGTAATATCCTCCCCCTTTTTATAGGAAATATCGGTTTTCCACTTGGTGTCCTTCTGCAACCTCTAGACATCCTCCAGACATCCTAAATATCCGAGATACGTCCCCTCTACAAACGTTTTTTCGATTTTAATGCTTTATTTGTGAGCTGCATCCACTTACATCCTTTCTATGTCCATGCTACTAACGCTGCGTGGATGTTCTGCGTCCATTTCGCTTCCTCCCTGTTTCCGTTTTCCGCTAGAGGGGATGTGAGTTGCGCGAATGTGCAGCGGATGCCGAGCGGATACAGCGGATGTGTAACAGATGTAGAAGGTTTGTTTTACGTATGTGTAGCGGATGTAGAAGGGACCCGGCAGAAAGTTCATCCGCTCAAAAAGTTTTGTGCAGCTTAAAACTTTTTGAGCGGATGAAATCTCAGTAGATGGATGCTGGATGGATAGAACCTATGAATCACACACACAGTGAGTACAGAACGGATGCATTGCGTTAACCAACGGATGGCAAGCATTTTTCTCCATTTTACATCCTCTTTCCATCCATTGGTGCAGTGTGACATGGGCTTTAGAAGCAGGGACCCTACTCTTAACTTTAGACATGTTTCAAAGGTACTGATTTCTCCCTTAACATTACAAGACAGGCAGCACTAGAGTTCCATAGTGGTATCAACCAAGAGTGGCATCAAATTCTGTGTTATCTTCCCCCACAGTTTCTGGAGACAAGAGACCATGCTGAAAAACAAAGATCTTGAATTATCTGCTTTAGCTTCACTTTCTGGACATGTTCTGACAAGAAGGAACACAATCACTACAGAACAGTGCCCTCAGGGGATATCTGTGATTTTTCTATATCATATTTTTCTCCAGTTACTCCTCTGCAGATGGAGACCTTGAAGAAGTTCAGGATTCCCAGAAGAGAAGTTTCATCAACCTGGTCTTTGAGCTATCTTCCACTACTTATCCAGTGATTGTTTCAATGTAAACACAAGACTGAAGCAACATGGAAGGGATCTTGTGTCAGAAAAGGTTAAATGCTACAATAACCCTCTCTTTACAACATGTTTTGGGACTGGTAGGAGCTGTGCTCTTGAATGTGCCTTCTCTCCTTTCCAGATGAAGCTTGATTTGTCTCTGTCCCATTCAGAAAAGCCACCGGCATTTTCATCTCCTGAGAATCATTTAGATTCTTCTAATGTTTCTTGTTCTTATTCAGAAAAAGCAAAGGGATTGATTCATCTCTATGTATTATGGATTTCCTCCTTGTATTCCTGAGGCTGCTAGTGTCTCTTCCAATCTCTGGGAACCTTATAATCAAGTGCCCACTGAGTTTGGAACATCAGGATGGAAAAAAACCATGGAGCTATTACAGACCAGGAGACCATGTTATTGGTATCATCACCACTGGAACAGAAATATCACATACAATATTGCTTTTCAACAAAGCTCCTAATAACCAGTCTGACTTGTAAGTCATACAGTGTGATGAATGTGTGAATTCTCTCCATCTGGAGCTCCAACACTGTTTTTCATTTCTTCTAATTTCATTTGCTCCTATGTCACAAGACCTGTCCATTTTCATGAATCTTTTTGATTTCCATGATTTCTCCCCTTTATCTTATTTTGTGGAAGAGACTCAGATCCCCAAATGGGGCAGAAAGAAAACATGAAAGAAGTCCACATTATTTTCCTCTCTCTTCCAATCCTGAATCCATGCCTTTTTTTTCCATAGATTTCTAACCTACTCACTTCCCAAATCTTATAGGAATAGATCAGAGGTGGTATTCAGCAGATTCTGATCAGTTCTGGAGAACCAGTAGCAGAAATTTTGAGTAATTTAGAGAACTGACAAATACCATCTCTGATTGGCCTGCCCCCATCTATTCTCTGCCTCCTGATTCCCAGCTGATTGACTGGGTCTTCTTTTGTTGCCCTAGACAGGAGAACGGAGCTGGAAAGCAGGTTAGTGGGATGGGGAGGAAATGGGATTTTGCAGTAACCTTCCCCCAGGAGTGGGTTGGGAATGGAAATTTTTCAGTATCCTTCCCCATCAAGCCATACCCACCAAGCCATGCCACACCTACCAAGCCATGCCCATAGAACTGGTAGTATTTTTTTTTTTTAAACCCACCACTGGAATTGACCATTTATTTTTAGAATGGCTTTTCTGGGTCACTTATCAAAAATCCTATTCCATTTATGATGGTTTTGTTTGAATGATTGAATTATTTTGCAATGGTTCCCAGGCCAAGGAAAATTGGTACTAATACACATTATGGTGGATTTGTGATACTTAACCCTGGCAGGAATTGTCTCCATCTTATCTAACCATCATTAAAATCAAATTTTGATGAGTGACAATAGTTTGCTGCTGGTTTGGATCAATATTGGCTTAATATTCAAGAGGCTTGTGGAGAAAAATAATGTATTAAATAGAAAGAGATATTTTGTTATTGGTCTTGATGATGGTGATATTAACATGAACATTTTTACACTAGTTTACCTTATGATGGATCAAGAATAGCATACTTTATTTTCAATATTCAAGTTGTCAACAAGACTCCCCAGATCTTGCACAATTTGACACTTGGCTACAACATCTATGACAACTATTTGAATGCACGTGGCACCTCAGATGCCTTGCTGGATATCCTCTCTACTGGAGAAGCTAATGTTCCCAACTACAGCTGTGGAAGGAAAGACAACCTGTTGACTCTGGTTGATGGTGCTGAAAGGGACATCTCTATCCAGATGTCAACATTAGTCAACCCCTACAAAGTCTCACAGGTTTGTATGTTTATTTCTCTATCTGGTAAATTAAGTAGAGTGGTGGTGGGTGAGTGATAGAGCCAAGCATATCTTGTCTATGGAATTTTCTACAGAGGGAGCAAGGACCAAAGCAGACAAATCTTCTTATAACACCAACCTTATTGCTTTGGGGGTTTCTACCTCACACTTGTGAAGTGAGCAGAGGCTTTGTGTTCAATTAAAAGGAACTTCTGGGCAACTGGAAGTTAAGCAGTGAAAGCTCATGTTGTCAGCATTCCAGAAAAACAAACTCCAACTCCACATGATCTTAGACAAAATAATGACAATTTTAATTTTTCAGATTCATGAAAAGAATCCAAATGAATTATCCTATCTACTGTTGATAAATCAAATGTTCTATGTCTTTTACTGTCTTTTACTGATAAGAAAAGTCTTATCACTTTTTCAGATTAGTCTTGAAATTGCTTCAGAGGCTCTGAATGAAAAAAGTCAGTTTCCTTTTTTCCACTGGACATTCCTCAAACAAGGTTTTCAATACTCAGGAATTGTCCAACTGCTCCTCCATTTCAGATGGACCCTGATTGGTCTCTTTGCTTCAGAATCAGAGAAAGGAGAGAATTTCATGAAAACTTTTACTCCGTTGCTTGTCAGGAATGAAATCTGTATTGTTATATCACAACAATTCTCAACAACTACACCCATAGAATCTTTCAGGGAAGCCGTGTCCAAGTGGAGAAAGGTCAATGTCTTTGTTCATTTTGCAGAATATGATCCTATTTGGGACAGAATCCTTCCTTTCCATTTAACCCTTGAAAGTTTGCCAGGACTCATTGAAGGAAAAGTCTGGATCATGACAGGTTTAGGAATGTATGAAATAAGAAAGAACAAACTTCTCAAACACATCCATAGTATTTGGAATTATAGTTTTGGGCTAAACGAAAAGCCAAAAGATGATGCCTTTGAACCCTATTTATTTCTAAACCCTCAGTTTGAAGATCAGTCTTTTGAATGTTTGCTTTCAAAGCACATCTTTTCTGTCAAAGGCCGGAGACGATGCATTCAGAAATCACCTCTGGGAACCCAAAAGGAAGGGAGCAAGTTCCAGATCACAAATGATGAACATTATTATAGTTTCATTAAGACTCTGGCCCATGCCTTGAATGCTGCGTATTCCTCCAATACCAGAAGGAAAAGGATGGAAGGCAATGAGAGGTTGGGCACTCCAAGGCTACATTCGTGGCAGGTGGCATAAGTTCCATTTAAGAATATAAAGGAGAAGGACAACCTTCTCAATGTACTTGTACTAAAAAAAAGGCCAAATGATTTGGCCAGTCTCATCACTTGAGGAAATAATGCCATACCACAAAATGTCTAAGCCACAAAAGATATGTTTTGATATTAACCACTTCTGATTTTAAAATGTTTTATGCATTTTTAAATAAATTTCTCTATGTATGGTTTTGTGGTTAGCATCATAGAATTTTAACTTTGAAAATTATAACTTCTATAAATTTGAAGGAGAATCTGAGACCATCTAGCCTAACCCCTCCTGTCTGCAGGAAGTCCAGTTAAAGCTTTCCTGACTAATGGTTGCCCTAACTTTGCATTAAGGCATTCATGAAGGGGAGACTGAACTTATCTATTTTACTAGCTCAGTTCTAAAATTGTTCCTCCCTCTATGATGTTGCTACTCCCATTCAGCCAGAATCTCCTCTCTTGTGACTGAGTTCATCTTACCATGTCTGAATAACAGTGAGAAAATATTAAACCTCTGAGTAACATTTTTCAGTTGTTTGAAGTATTGATCTCCCCAAACCAGAACATTCATTTTTCAGATATTCTTTTTTTAACTGATTTTCTATTAAATACATTTCTTTATCAACTGAGAGATTTTGTAAGTTGGAGAAGTTGCTCCCAGATTTGTTGTTATGAGACCCATAAAAAAATGATCCAGGTTTTTGTCTAATGTTTTCAATGTCAATCTATCCATTTCAGCATAATCTTGTGTCTTCTTGACTATTTCTTCATCTCGTGGTATATCTTCATTTTTCCAGTACTGTGAGAAAATAATATCCTCACTGCTGTTAAGATATGTAATATTAAATACATACTTTTCTTATCAAGTTTTTCTGATGTTATACCTAATAAAATAAATAATATATAATAATACAATAATACTATCTGATAAATAATAATATGTAATAAAAATAATTCAGGTTTGTAAACTACATGTTTTCTTGTCATCTCTCCTAGCTCACCTGTGTATCTTTACCCATTTCTTTTTTCTTTTTTTGGTTTGACAGAAGTCCACCACAAATGACAGAATGTTCCCATTTTTTGGTTACATTTCCAACATTTGCTAGAAATATTTTTAAACATTTTAGCTAATCTAGCAGGTGGTAGATGCCATCTATAAAACATTTAATATAAATTTCCTTTATAAGAAGTCACCATTGTTAATTTATAATTTGTTTTCCATAAGTTTTGCAGATAATCAGTTTGTTGTTTTCTAGGAGTTTATGAACAATCTGTTGTTGTTGTTGTTGTTGTTGTTGTTGTTGTTGTTCTTTTTATTTGTCACCTGCTCTGGAATTTTCCCTGTAATTGATCAAATGTGTCAATATATTTTGTCAGAAAAATTCTGTCAATATATGTTTGAAAATTTTGTTTCACTTCACTTATGAAAATACTGGCAACACTTTTTCTTCTAATTAAGCATTTGTTGAACTTGGATAACTATATTTGCAAGTTAGACAGCTGTACAAGTAAGAATCAAATGTGAAAATATCATGTGGAATAAGAAACTTATAAATCCTTAGTAAGATCACACCTAGAATACTGCATGCAGTTTTGTTCACTATATTATAAAAAAGATGTTGAAACTCTAGAAAAAGTGCAGAGAAGAGCAACCAGGATGATTAGGGGACTGGAAACTAAAACATACAATGAACAGTTACAGGAACTGGGCTTGGCTAGTCTGGTGAAGAGAAGGACCAGGGGAGACATGATAGCAGTGTTCCAATATTTGAGAGGCTGCCACAGAGAGGAAGTGGTCTAGCCAGTGGTGGGATTCAAATAATTTAATAACTGGTTTTCTGCACTAATGATTTTCTTCCAACAAACAATTCACCAAACTACTCAGAAAGTTAACAACCGGTTCTCCCGAACTGGTGCAAACAGGCTGAATCCCACCACTGGGTCAAGCTATTTTCTAAAGTGCCTGTAGACCAGATAAAGAATAATAGATGGAAAATGAACAAGGAGATATTTAACCTGGAAATAAGGAGAAACTCTCTGACAGTGAGAACAATCAAGCCATGGAACAGAAGTTGCCCTCAGAAGTTGTGGAAGTGCCATCACTTGAGACTTTCAAGAAGAGATTGTATTGCCATTTGTCAGAAATGGTGTAGGGTCTCCTGTTTGGGTGGCAGGTTGGACTGGATTACCTCTAAGGTACCTTCCAACTCTGATTATCTGTTATCTGTTAGCTTTTAAAAATGCTGGATGTTTCCATTCTAGTTTCACCCATTTCTGGAGAAGAATGAGTTTTGCAATCTTTCCTACTTTAAACTCTACATGGACCAAAATGGAGATATAGCAGCAGATTTGGTTATCATGAGCTTGTTGGTTTTCCTTGAAAAGGATCCCATGACCCTGCAATTGGGGACTTTTAAAAGACAGAGATTTATGTTCTACCAAGATGCTATGTCAGAGCTAAAGTTGCTCAATAAGGTGGGTGAAATGTTGGCATTTTTCTGTTTTCAAAGCTTTAGCATCCATTTCAAATGGGCTAAGCCCATAATTATCATGGTGGGTGACTTCACTGAGAATTGAATGTGGGGAATAGAAAACCTACAGTTTCCCTAGACTGCTTAGGAGGCTTCAGAATGCTGAGTAAGGGAATTAACACTAATCTATAAATCCTTAGTAAGACCACATGTAGAACACTGCATCCAGTTTTGGTCACCACACTATAAAAAGATGTTGAGATTCAAGAAAAAGTACAGAGAAGAGCAGCCAAGATGATTAAGGGACTGGAGACTAACATATATGAACGGGGAACTGGGCTTGGCTAGTCTAGTAAAGAGAAGGACCAGGGGAGACAGGATAGCAGTCTTTCAATATTTGAGGGGTTGCTACACAGAAGAAAGGGTCAAGGTATTTTCTAAAGCACCCGAAGACAAGACAATGAATAATGGATGGAAACTAAACAAGAAGAGATTTAACCTGGAAATAAGGAGAAACATTCTGACAGTGAGAACAATCAACCCATGGAACAGCTTTGCTGTTATGGAAGTGCCATCACTTGAGAATTTCAAGAAGTGATTGGACCACCATTTGTCAGAAATGATGTAGGGTCTCCTGCTTGGGCAGGGGGTTGGACAATGACCTATAAGGTCCCTTTCAACTCTGATTATCTGTTATCTGCTATTCATGAAGGTGATCTTCAGTGTCAGGGTTCCAAGTAATATACCCACTGCAAACAGAACTCCGAGGCAGGTCAGTTCCTCAAAGAACAGTTTTAATTGGAGATGTCATCTTGGCATAGACTTTTCACCTCATTAAAAAGTGAAATTTTCCTGATCCCCCAAACAATAAGTCACATTGTCCTATCTGGGTGCTGGCTGGTTGTCTGGTTATTTTTCTTCTCCTCCTCTAGCCATCCAGCTCTTGGAATATCCTTGACTCATAAAAGTACTATTTTGTTTTAGCTACAAAATCCCAGTTATCTCTACATTCCCCACTCCTTGTCCCACAGCGATGTCAAGCCTGAAGCTATGTGAAGAAAAATCCCTATAGAACAGGGTTATTAAATGCCTGGTCCATGGGCAGGATGTGTCACGTGTTGGCCACGCACACACATGGTTTAGTCCTGATATATCACGTAATGCCACTGTGACAATGTGTTTTCTTGCAAACATTTCATTACCAAGCAAGGTAACATCATCATAAACGTCTGCAAGAAAATTACCAGAGAGTAGTAAGGACCCCAAACTAGGCAGTCTGTTTTAGCTTAGGTTCACCAGCCTAGCAACCATATGATCTGAAGAAATAAATAAACAAATAAACAAAGAATGTGACCTTAAAAGTTGACAGCCCTAATTTATAATGAATTTTTCCCCTTTATTTCTTAACTAGAAGTTGATTTTTGACAATTTTCAAAGAGGAGCAGTTTGTAATATTTTATATACCCCTGTTTTCTTTCTTCATCATACTTTTATAATATTTTCATAAAACTAATCAAATAAGAAAATAATACACCTTGAAAAATACATTTTATTCCAAAATTTAATATGAATTTATCACCAAGCTTTAAAATCATGGATATATGAAGAATGAGGGAATGCATGTTAATATATGGACATGAACAGGAATCCACTGGTTGTCAATGTTGAAATCTTTTGCTCAATTCTCCAGCTTCATTAACTAGAAAAAATATTTTATTGCAGCATGAAATAGTTAGAGATTTCATATTGACTCAAGTGAAGCCTAAAGGTTATTTGTCTAATGTTCATCTCTTGCACTACCATTTTCCATGGATGGTGAGTCCTGACATTTTTTCTCTGGCATTTCTTCTTTTTCTGCTTAGTCTCTGCCTCAGTCAAGGTGTGTGGAAAATTGTCATCCTGGATTTGTCAAGCAGGTTCGGGAAGGAGAGCCAGTTTGCTGCTATGATTGTGTTCCTTGTCCAGAAGGGACCATCTCCACTCAAGAAGGTGGGTGACACCAAAGAAAAGGGCAGGCTTTGTGGAACTAGATCCAGAGCATTTTCAGGAAACTGCAAGTTAAATGATAGATTGAAGCTCAGCTGTTTTCTCCTTCCTTATCTAAAGGGAAGAAGAGCCAAAAAAAAAATGGGCAAGCTTCATTATTATTAGGGAAAATATATCTTCTGCTTTTTAGTTTGTACATCTCCTTCCACGTTTACCTTGCGAGGAGCATCTGAGTTCTTGGAAACTTGAGGAATTGTCTTATGTCCATCTCCTGGAAGGTTTATTGTGTTGAAATGAATTCGAAATAGACCTTCTCTCGAGGATAGCAGAGAAGGAGTCACTAGTTCACAAGGTGGCAAGGGGACAGTTATGGGTCACCTCATTACACCCATGTTACAACTGTTCCCAATAACTTTTCCAGATTATTTTCAAGTCCAGCTTTCTCTGACAACCAATGAAATTTCACAAGATACAGTAGGCATTCTGAATGTAGTATATTAAAAGTGCCATCTTCCAGAGTTTAGGAAGTTTTACTAGAAAGGTTAATTCATTCATTATTTAACTTTAATAATGTAGCTTCCTATGAGGGATCTGCACACTACATAGGAAATCATTTAAGTCCTACATTTTCTCCCAATTTCAAAGACTACTAGAAGTGTAGCATTTTTTAAAAAAAGAAAATTATATACTTCTCATTTTGTTTCTGTAAAAATGTTGAGAAATGCATCTTGGAAAATGCTCCTGTTATTAATTGTTGTCCCAAGAAAGGTAGTGCTTGAAGAGTGAAAGGATGGATATTAAAGGATTTTAAAAAAATTTTCTCAGATGCAGAAAAATGCACCAAATGTCCAGATGATAAATCTCCAAATGAGGACCGAGTCCAATGTATCCTCAAAGTTATAACTTTCCTTTCTTATGAAGAATATTTGGGTATCATCCTGGTCTCTTTTGTCCTGCTTTTGTTCCTAATAACAGCCTTTATTTTAGTCATATTCCTTAAATACCAAGAAACTCCCATTGTCAAAGCTAATAACCAAGATCTTTCTTACATCCTCCTGGTCTCCCTCCTGCTTTGCTTCTTGACTTGTTTTCTGTTCATTGGTCAACCAAGGAAAACCACCTGCCTTCTCCAGCAAACCGTTTTCAGCGTCATCTTCTCAGTTGCCATTTCTTCTCTCTTGGCCAAAACAATCACAGTGGTGCTGGCTTTCCTGGCTACAAAACCAGGAAACCAAGTGAAGAGATGGCTGGGGAAGAGCTTGGCCAACTCCATCATCCTTTCTTGTTCTGCTGTACAAATTATCATCTGTTCCATCTGGCTTGGTATTTCTCCCCCATTCCCTGACTCTGACTTCCACTCTGAGCCTGGAATGATCACACTGCAGTGTAATGAAGGGTCTGTTGCCATGTTCTACATCACTCTTAGTTACATGGGCTTCTTAGCTGTCATCTGCTTCACTGTGGCTTTCCTAGCCAGGAATCTTCCTGGGGCCTTCAATGAAGCCAAACTGATCACCTTCAGCATGCTGGTCTTCTGCAGTGTCTGGTTGAGTTTTTTGCCCACCTACCTGAGCACCAAAGGGAAATATATAGTGGCTGTGCAAGTCTTCTCCATCTTTTCCTCCAGTGCTGGGCTGCTTGGCTGCATCTTCATCCCAAAGTGCTACATTATTATTCTGAGGCCAGACCTGAATACAAAGGAACAGCTTACAACCAGAAGAAATATAGAAATGTGAGGCAGAGTAATTTTAAATCTGAACATTTTCCAACAGTCCACAGCTAGAAAATGCTCCCAGCTGCTCTCCATACATGAGTGGCCAATGATCTTGCTTGAAATAATTAAAATGTGTTTGGAAGACAATATCCCCAACTTTGTAAGTGAAATACTTTTACCTTTGCAAAAGAGCTCCTTTGCCTAGCTTTAAATATAAATCACATCGTATTTCAGGCAAATCACATGGTAATTCAGGCAAAACAAAAACATTTATTAAAAAGCGAGCTCAAGTTTTTTATAGGGTGTAGAAACAAATGATACATACATTTACAATATGTGATGCAACAGAAAGCAAGCAATCAAACAATAAAAGACACTGGTTACATATGATGCTTAAACAATGGAAACTTTTGTTCTACATAACATTCCACAAGTGGCAAATTTATCAATTACATTATTTTTTTCCAGTACGGTTTGCACTATCTTAAAGCTTGCAAATGTATTCAAGTGGTTTCAAGTCTATTTATAGGGCACAGAAACAAATCTTACATACAGCACATTTGGTGTATGTAATACCTCAGAAAGCAAGCAATCAAGCTATAAAAATTAATTTTATTGTTAATATTTTTTTTTATTTTGGTGTTGAATATTTAATCTTGTTTTTTCTTGATTGTAAACCACATAGAATCACCTCTTGTCAAGTTGCCTTTGGCCAGCTTTACATGAACCCTTTTCCATGCTCCTCCTTAAAAAACACACTTTGCATAATGAAGTTGCTCCAAATGACCAATTTCATGAAGAGTCAGCAGATTCTTCAAAATTAGTAGAAAGTGAATATCTGGACATCATGTCAGAATTAATTCAGTTGTGCTTGCAGATAGATTATCTGTCAGCATTCCAACTAACCAATTCCAAACCTATAAACTCCGAGACAAGCATTTCCTCAAAGTTCCATTTTATTAGAGTTGTCATATTGGCATATCTGGGAAAACCCGAATATGAGGGTTCCAGGTTTTCCCTTCCTAAAAGTAAATCAAAGATCCATCCCCTGCACCCACCAGTCCATCACATGGCCCAATCAAATTATTGACCCAACTGGAGACATTCCCCAGCCACTCCTCTCCTCTCCAAGTGCAGGGCAACATGTCCTTGACTCTCTGAGAAAGAATGTTGTTGGGTCTAATCTTCTACCTCTCTATGAAATCCACCCTCAAAAAATTACCAGGCACTAAATGTGGCAGCCTCAAATCTTTCAAGTAGCTAAAGGCCAGAATCCATAGTAACAAACCTATTATCATGCCTACAACACCTCAGCCTATGTTTACTGCTGAAAAAAAACTTCTACTGAGGAACCCATGCAGATTGAGGATGCATGGCCTAAACAGATTAAACAGATTAGACAGATAATCAGAGTGGGAAGGGACCTTGTAGGTCATCTACTCCAATGCCCCACCCAAGTGGGAGACCCTACACCATTTCTGACAAAAGGCAATCCAATCTCTTCTTGAAAGTCTCAAGTGTTTGACAGATGCTGAGATAGTTTGACAGATGCTGAGAAGGCACAGAGCCTGGGAGGAGGGGGGGCTTTATTTATACAGTGGTGGCCTGGGACATAGGGCAGCAAAATACCCTATCAAGAAATCCAGTTCAGCCACTTGGTTTAGATTTAGGTGGGCTACTAAACTGGGGCAGGTTCTTGCAAATGAAGCCCAAAGACTATCTCCTACTCCATCAAAACACTAAGAGGTTTTAGTGCCATTGAAGATACCAAGGAAGTCCATTTTGAAAACCCTGACCATGTTTGATTGTGGGATTACAACTAACTTCTTGGACTTCCAGTTTGTAGTGGTTGATGTCATTCCTACATACACTAGTGGTTAAATTAATTGATGACCATTCACTATAATCCAGTACTATGGCTTGAGCTACGATTCTGTTGAAAATTTCCTTCCTTTGCCATTCATTTTGAAACCCCTACAATGCTTCTAAAATGCTTCTTGTTTACCAAGCTGGACTTTAGGGGTGCTTCTACAATGTACTTTGTACCAAATGTCTTTTCGCTCTGAAGCTGGATGGAGTAGTACCAGCAAACCATGACTGGCCATCTCAGTGGAGGGATCTTTTCTGTAATAATAGCTATCTTGAAAACACAGCATTTCAACAAATATCCATATCCTGAAAATGTTGGGTAAGTCATCCTTCTGGAAGTGGCATTATTGCCAGTCCACTCACACATGATTCCAAAACCTCTGAGTATTTCTCAAGTTTTTATCATGTCTGTTTTGTCAACTCATAAAATATTTAACTGGTCTTTTAAGAGTTGCCAGCAGAAAGGGAGAAGGAACTAGTACATCCCTCAAATGCTTTCATAGATAATTTCCAGGCAACCGAAGTTTCTGGTGTGCAAGATTATAACTGGAGAGCAATACTTGGCTATGGATGTGTCCCATTGGAGAATATACATCCCAGAGGTGATGGAAAACCAGGGTCAAAGGTGAAATGAGTGATGTGTCTCAGAGTTGGCTATACCCAGGTAGCACTGTCATGTTCACTCCTAATAAACCTTCTTTAAGCTCTGAAAGATTTAGCTAGAGGCTCATGATTTAAATGGGGCTTAATACCAACATGCTTTGCCTGTCCCCTTTAGTGAATTACCATCCTATTCTGCCTGTAGTAGAAATGGTTAGGATGTTTCAGTGCCAGAAACATAGCATAGGTTGATCGTAGGATAAAATGAGTGGTGGTATTCTACTGGTTCAGCCTGGTTTTGGCATACCAAAGATCACTGAAGACTGAATTAGTTCTCTCTGAGGAGTTGTCGTTGGGCCCTCCTGCCTGCCCGAGCTTCCATACTGACCTTTATTCCCTGCTTTTGGAGAGCAGCTGCGTTGCACAGCACAGCAGATTGCCATGCATCAGCTGCTGAAGCGACAGGGAGCATGCAAGATTGCAGGAGGTGAGTCAGATGCATCTGCACAAAGTGTGTGTTTCGTGTGTGCATGTGCACAAAGTGTGTGCACATGCACAAAGTGAGCCCACCAAGCCAGGCCCACCGAACTGGTGGTAAACTATTTTGAAATGGACCACTGGATAAAACCCATGATTGGAGCACAGAACTGGAAGATTATCATTTGTTCAAAAGAAACAGACTCAAACAACAGAGTTGGAGGGGGGGTTGCATCCTATATAAGGAATTATTACACCTTCATAGATATATACAATACTAGGAGTGAAAACCTTCTTGAAAGTATTTGAGTAAATATTACAGGAAAAAGAAACGACTTTACTGTTGGTATGTACTACAGGACACCCAACCAGCTGGAGGAAATAGAAAAACTCTTTGCTTATAAGTTAGCTGAGGTGTGCAGGAAACAAACCACTGTAGTAATGGGGCGCATAAACTAACCTGACATCAACTGAGAAACAAACTCTGCAGGGAGTGTGAGATCAATTTCATCGTTCAAAAGGTCGACAAAAGAGGGACAGCTGTACTGGACTTAATCCTTTCTAATTGGAATGAAATAGTTGAGGAAGTAGAAATTATAGGAACTTTGGGGGAGAGCAACCATAGCCTATTTCTTGATAAGACAGAAAAATATGGAGAGAAAACCATCAGATAGATTTGCAATTGCTGACTAACCATACCCCATATTGGTACCCCATAACACATACCCCAAGTGCACAGTATTCGTAAGTGACAGATTGACATGTTCTGAATTGTGCCATTCTTCTTTCACATGTTCTTCCTCTCTCTATCACTCTATAATCTTGTCTTTCCCTCTCTCTATCTCTCTGTAAATGTGAATTAATGAAACGCTGTTCGGAGAGGATCGGCTTGTTATACTCTCTGATTATGGTTACTGTTTTTGCTTTTGTTGTAATTGTAGTTCGTAAGTTTCCTCATGATGCTCGTCCCCTCTCTTTCCTCTGCTTCCATGTCATTTGCCTCGCCAATCATCCTAATTGCTCAGTCCTGTGTATTTCACATTGTATCAAGTTACAATTGTTACTGGATATTTGTTATACTAACGATTTTGAATGAATTTTGAAGAAGAAACTGACATATCACATATAGTAGATTGTAAATATTTCTTGCCCAAAGAATTAAACACCTATATGTATACTGCCTTACAGTGCCAACATGACCGATTTAACTCTGTTTTAAGTTTTTTACATATCAATGCTCGCAGTTTGCCCAAAAATTATGATAATGTAATCACTTTGTTATCATCTCTTAATTTTAATTTCTCATTTATTGGTGTAAGTGAAACTTGGTTGAATAATAAATCTCCACTGATATTCGATATTGACGGCTACTCTTTGATTCGCTCTGATAGAGCAAACCATCATGGAGGTGGCGTAGCAATGTACGTTGCGAATACATACTCATTTACTGTACGGCATAATTTGTTTTGTGTAAACTCTAATGCTGAGATTTTATCTGTTGAAATTGAAATTCCAAATTGAAAGAATATAATTGTTGTAGTTATTTACCGACCGCCAGATGCAAGCGTGGATTCATTTTCTGATGATTTTGAAATTATATTATCTAAAATTAGTACTAGTAATAAGATAGTATGTGTAATGGGTGATTTTAATATTGATTTATTATCTGAAAATAACAACTCACAAAGATTTTGCACTTCATTCTAATTTTTTTCACTGTGTTATTGATAAACCGACAAGGATTAGTGCGCAATCATTATCTTTAATTGATAATATATTTATAAATACAAATATAGTGCAAAACCAATCAGGTATTCTTTATAGTGATATCTCGGATCATCTCCCCATTTTTTGTATCTTATTTGAAGTACAAAGACATTCTAAGAAAATAAATAAGGGAAAATTATGTAGGCTTACAACGGAAAATATCAACTGTCTGAATGATGCTCTATCATCAGTAACTTGGGATGACATACTTGCTTGTGATGATGTGGATAAAGCATATGAATTATTTTGGAATAAATTTTATTATTATTTTGATAAGAATATCCCATTGCGAAACAAACAAACAGGAAGTAAAAGAATAAGAAATCCATGGATTACAAGAGGTATTTTACAATCGATATTAAAGAGAAATGAATTATATAAGTTGCAATTAAACGATCATTCTGATGGAAAGGTATATGAATATAAACGGTATAGAAATAAATTGACAACAATATTATGAACGTCGCGTAGATTGTATTACAAAAATCAATTTGAGAATGCACAAGGAAAAATGTCTTCCACGTGGAAAATTGTGAAAGAAATATTAGTGAATAATAAGCAGAAAATCATTCCTAAAATACTGAATGTTAATGAATATTGTGTTAAATCTTCACAAAACATAGTTAATGCCTTTAATGAGTTTTTTGTAAAAATTGGTCCTAATCAGGCTGAGAAAGTCGATAGTCATGGAACAAATTTTCATCAATATCTTACTAATTCATGTAATCATTCACTGTTCTTAACGCCTACTGATCATATAGAAATTATGTATATAACTTAATCTTTGAAATCAAATCATTCTACTGGATATGACGAAATCAGCACTGTTTTGCTGAAACAGATCACTGAATCGATTATCCCTCTTTCCCATATTTTTAATCTTTCTTTATTATCTGGAGTATTTGCTACTCCATTCAAGGTAGCAAAAGTTATTCCTGTGTATAAAAAAGATGATTCTTCAAATATTAGTAATTACCAACCCATTTCTTTGTTACCCACATTTTCTAAAATACTGGAAAAAAATTATATATAATAGACTAGACAGTTTTTTAACTAAATATAATATTCTGAATCCTGATCAGTATGGGTTCAGGAAATCACATTCAACTGATCTAGCGCTTATGCAATTATATGATCAAGTATCAAATGCCTTAGCTGATCGAAAGCATGTTATTAGTGTCTTCATGGATTTAAGCAAGGCATTTGATACTCTTAATCATTCCATATTGCTATCAAAGCTACATTTCTATGGTATAAGAGTAACTGCTCTGAAACTAATTGCAAGTTATTTAAATGACTGAAAGCAATTTACATGTTTTGATTTCTGTAATTCGGAAATATTATCGATTAAATGCGGCGTACCACAAGGGTCAATTCTTGGGCCACTATTGTTTTTATTATATGTCAATGATTTACCTAATGCATCAAGTTTATTACAATATGTTATTTTTGCTGATGACACTAATGTATTTCTCTCAAATTCAGATTTTCAATGCCTCATTAGATCCTTAAATAATGAATTACCAAAATTGTCACAGTGGTTTAAAAGTATATTATCTTTGAATTTACAAAAAATGAATTATATACACTTTAAACATCCAAGGAAAATGATTGGCTGTGATACTGAATGTATTCTGAAAATAGATGGTTTTCCTCTTGACAGGACAACATCCACTAAATTTCTTGGAATTATAATTAATGAAACTCTTAGTTGGAATGATCATGTGAAATATATTTCATTTCCTATTGCTCGTAATGTTGGAATATTTTGTAAACTCAAACATTGTTTAACTTTGGATATTTTGATTATGCTTTATAATGTACTTATCCTACCATACATTTCTTATTGTAATATGATATGGGCAAACTCGGTGTCTGCCAACAATATTATATTAAAATTGCAAAAGAAAGCTATTCGTATATGTGTAAATGCTGGTTATAATGATCAAACAGATCCCTTATTTTTTTCTTTTAAGACCTTAAAGGTAAATGACATCCACACTTTACAAACTGCACTTTTGATGTTCCGCTTTAATACCGATTTATTACCTCCTTCATTTATCAATATGTTCCAGCTGAACTCAGAAAACCATTCCTATCCAACAAGGAATGCAATGGATGTACATTTAAATAACCCCAAAACATTCTTAGCACACAAATCCATACGATACACTGGCCCAGATATTTGGAACAAACTTCCACTTGAGTTATGTAATACCAAGTCTATTTATTCATTTAAAAAAGTGTTAAAGAAAATGTTGATCTAACAGTATCAGTGATATTTTCTGTAGAAACATTTAACGATTCATTCTTTATTCATTGTTGTATCTATTGTTTTTCTCTTTTTGAGATCCTGTACACGCGGATGCACTTGCAGTATACTGTGTTCCTCTGATTTAACTGGGATTCATTCCTTCTCTGTTGTTTTATTATTCATGTTGTGTCGGGCAAATCATGCTTTACTATAATATTATGTCTTGAACGAACAAGTAGAATTCTATGTTTTATAGATGATTGTTTTTGTTTTTTTCTCTTCTTCTCTCTCTCATTCAGTGTAATTTTTATATGACAAAGGTAACATTTATCATGTGAATACATCACTGTAATTTACTAGCATAAATATGTATATGCATGTACATGTCTAGGTATATAGGTATGTCGAGTTGATTTGGCGAGGCTAATATCGGGAAGTTTTTATTATCTCCTCCCCTTCTATTCTTCTCTTTCTCTCTCTTCCTTTCTTTCTCTCTCACTAACCCTTATTCCACGAGCATCATGTTGGACCCTTTTGTTTTTGTTGTAATGTTATTCGTTATCGCTTGCCAAATAGTCAAGCTTTGTGCTTATTTTTGGCAATCATTTTGTATTGTTTTGTATGTTTTTGTATGTTTTGTATGTTTTATAAACAAACAAACAAATAAATAAATAAATAAATAAATAGATAAATAAATAAATAAATATGTAATTCTCAATGGAGCCCTAGAAAAAGTCTAGAAACCTCTGAAGACAAATTGCTTCTCACTGTCATTATCATCATCTTAGTGTTTGCTACAACTTCCTTGACTTTTCCAGTGATGGCCTTTGATGTAAACATCAGACTGAAATAACAAGGAAGGGATCTTTTATCAGAAAAGGATAAATGCCTCTGTGGACAAAAGTTCTGGGACAGGCTCTTCAGTGTACTTTCCCATTTATAGATGATTCTTGGTTTCTCTCTTTTTGAATCAAGAAAGCCACTGCATGTCTATCTTGTGAGAGTGTTTTGAATTCATCTAGCTCTTTTTGTTTTTATTTATAGCAGGAAATAAATTGAACCAGCTCCTTCAATAATGGACCTCCTGCTTCTGCTGCTGCTGCTGCTAGTGCCCCAGCCAGTCCCTGGGAAGCTTAGAATGAAGTGTCTCCTGTATTTCAAGAACCAAGGTGAAAAAAAGACGTGGAGCTACTACAGGCCAGGAGACCATCTCATTAGTATAGTTGTCACTGCTACAAAATTATCAGATAGAATGTTGTCTTTCAACATGGCTCCATATCATCAGTCTCAACTGTAAGTCATCCATTCCCTCTGTTTGCAATTCTGTCTCCATTTCTTATTTCTCTTGCTCTTATGTTACAGAATTGATCTAATTTCTTGAATTGGTTTAATTTCCATGTCTTATTTTGCGGAAGAGACTCAAATCAAAAGATGGGATAGAAAATTATTCAAAGAAGTTCAGATTATTTCCCTCTCCCCATCCAATCCTATTGGTCAGTTGAATACTTAGTTTGGTTTAAGATATGATTGAAATGGTTGTAGTTAGCCAGGCATAACCCATTTTCGTACATTTTAAATTGTTCATTTGTAATCAATTCCTAATATTTATAATAATAGAGAATTACTTGTTTGTTTTTAGAGTTGCTTTTCTGAGTCACTTATGAAATCGCCTCTTTTTGTGATGGATCTACTTTAGTGCTTCAATGATGTTGGCTCCTGCTTACTGGAGTGATGATGAAAATTAGTACTGCTGTAATTTAAAGGTTTATTTGTGATTCTTAACCCTGGTGGAGGACTATCTCCATCCCATTTTCTCAACACTCACAAATAGTAAATGATGATGGTGACTAATTTTAGTGCCTGATTTTGGATCACTATTGACTCAGTAGGCTTATGGAGACAGAGCGGATTATATTTAAAAAAAACCTATTGTGGTGTTTCTATTATTGGTGATAGTCATAACTTGAACAATTTTTTCACAGTACTTTATCTTATGATACATCAAAAATTCCAGGCTTCATTTTCAACTTTGAAGTGGTCAACAGGAATCCCCAACTCCTCCACAATCTCGCATTGGGCTACAATATCCATGACAAATATTTTAACACATTTGACACTTCAGATGCCTTGCTGGACATCCTGTCTACTGGAGAAGCTAATGTTCCCAACTACAGCTGTGGAAGGAATGACAACCTTTTGGCTCTTTTGGATGTAGCTAAAAGGGACATCTCAACCCAGATGTCAACATTAGGAGGTCCCTACAAAGTCTCACAGGTTTGTATGTGTGGTAATGTGAGTGTGGGTGGTAGTGGTGTGTGGGCAAGAGATGCAGCTGTCTTTTCTATGGAATTCAAGTGCTGCTTCTCACCATGGCCATTGGAGGTGTCAAGGCTGGAGATTGGGACATTTAATATGGAAGAAACAAGGATGCAAACACATACACTCTCATCACACCATTGTCATTTCTTTTGGGTCTTCTACTGTGCATTTGTGATGGTGAAGAAAAGCTTTTTGTTCCATCAAAAGGTCTTCTCTACAAAACTATGGGGCAGTAGTGATGGGAAGCTGATATTCCATGCATGATATCAGATTTATTTTATATATAAAATAAAAAGGGCCGAGAAATTATTGGACCAAAAAAAACCTGTTTCTGCCTTGATAGATGTTAAGGGCCTGTCATGTAGGCCGACGGATGCAAAAAGTATGTAAAAAGGACACAGCGGAAGAGAAAATTTTCCATGCATTGTTATCCGCACTCAAAAGTGCCCCAAATTTGCATAAAAAGAGCAGACAACAACGGAAAGGAACGGACGGAGGGAGGACGTAGCCAGGATATTAAGCGGATGCTCCATGGAAGCCAAGCAGATGGAAGCGGATGGAGGCTGATGGCACATCCGCAGGGCTTCTGGGGGAGCACAGCGAAGTGGACGTACATCGGAAGGAACAGATGCAGAGCGGATGCCTAGCGGATGACGCAGATGCAGAGCAGACACCTCGCGGATGCCTAGCGGATGCCTAGTGGATGCAAAGCGTTCACTGCACATGTGGGGAGGATGCATTGTGTCAGCCACGTGGATATAAAAGGATGCAGCTCACAAGCAGGTCACCATTCAGAGGAAAGACCTGCAGCCAGACACATCTCCAGCCAACAACCATGGGGAAGAAGAGGAAGCCTGTGCCATCTTCTGCCAGCCCTGGCAAGAAGGACAGGGCCACCATCCCACCCCCTGGCCCTGACTCTGCTTCTGCTGGGGCTTCTGCTGCTCGGGCTGACTCTGCTGGTGCTGGGGCTTCTGCTGGTGCTGATCCTGGTCCTGCTGGTGCTGCTGGTGCTGCTGGTGCTGCTGGTGCTGCTGGTGCTGCTGGT
>BLBF01000093.1:598293-608373 GCA_015471245.1 Laticauda colubrina | reverse complement strand
TAATAATAATAATAATAATAATAATAATAATAATAATAATAATAATAGCAGTGGTATGGCAAAGTAGCAACAAAGGTGCATTGGAAGATTTGCAAGAAATATCATTTGCCTGTAAGCAAGAACTGGTGGGATCCTAAAATAGAAAAAGTAATAGAAAATTAAAAAGTTAAGTTGCTCTGGGACTTCAGAATCCAGACAGACAGGCACCTGCCACATTACACCCCAGACATAAGAGTTGTTGAAAAGAAAGACTGGATAGTGGATGTGGCAATAACTGGAGACAGCCAAAGAGAAGAGAAAGAACTGGAGATGATAACAAAATACAAAGACCTACAAATACTTGAACACCATAGGCATTGACAAATTTGCCATCAGTCAATTGCAGAAGGCAGCTTTCCTTGGAACAACATCTATCCAGCGGTGATATCTGTAACACCATCAACCATCCAGATTTGCCTATCCCAGGTCCTTGGTAAGGAATCAATAGGTAGACAAAAATGCCAAACCCGGTCTGAATATCTGGCTGACTGTGCAGTGAATCCTTATAATAATAAAGTTGATTTTTTTCCTTTTTCAGATCAGTCACGGTTTTGATTCCCAGGTTGTGAGTGATGAAAATCCTTTCTTCTACCCAATGCTCCCTGCTGAAGGAGCCCAGTATCCAGGGATGGTAAAACTGGTCCTCCATTTCAGGTGGACTTTGGTGAGTCTCCTTGCTTCAGACACTGAGAATGGACAAAGGTTCATGAAGACGTTAACTTCCATGCTGGTCAGGAATGGCATTTGTCCAGTTTTATCACAAACCTTTGCTCCAGCTTCTTGGATTGTGAACTTAGACTGGCATTTATACTGCAATTGGAGAAAGGTGAAGGTCTTTATTTATGGTACAGACTTGACTTCATTCAATGCAGGTGCAACACTGTTGGATCAGGTTTCTCCTTGTTTCCAGGTTAAATCTCTCCTTGTTCAGTTTCCATCCATTATTCCTTGTCTGGCCTATAGGAACTTTACTTACCTTCAACTGCAGACCCTGTGAATAAAACAGCTGAGGCATGGAAAATTGCTTTGCCGCACAAATCAGTTGTGCTCTTAAAAAAATGAAATAAAGCCACAAAGAGAAAATCAGAATGTTGGAAATGTATAAAGAAACCCAGTATATTTTTTCACATGTGGTGGACCTGCCCAAAAGCAAAGGAATTCTGGAATAAGATAAAGATCTGGCTACAGGAAATAATAAGTCCAAAGATTGTACCCAAACCTGAATTGTTTTTATTAGGGATAAGTAAAGAAGACTATACAAAAGAGATTGAATGTTTAATGAAACACATTTTAACAGCAGTTGGGATACTGCATGTCAAAATTGGAAATTAGATAGTGCCCCCACAGATGATATGATTATATAAAAAAGTAATGGTTTGCTCAGAAATGAACAAATTCACAATGGAATTTCAGGAGAGGGAAGAAAAAGAAAACTGTAAGGTCTCAGAAAAATGGTATGTCTGTTTAGACAACAGAAAGAAAGTAGAAATGCTAAAGTATAATTGTAAATGGTGTATAGATATGTATGTACAGGAGAATGGTATAACTGATGTCACAAATAACTTCAAAAATGTACATAGAATTTGTTTTTAAAGGTGAAAATTTAATAAAATTTATATTTAAAAAAAGGAAATAAAGCACAGGCAAAAGCAGGGACGGGCAGGTGAGCCCACATGCTTGCTGGAGCGAACCAGTTTGGAGCCAGCTGATCATTGGAACTAGGGGTTTGCCTGAACCAGTCTGAACCGGGAGAATCCCACCCCTGGTCCTCTCTTATCAATGAAGAACGAAGTTTTATTATGGGAGTTGAATGAATTAAGGATGAATCTATCAAATGAGAGAAGAATCCGAGCAAACACATCCCTTCCTGGTACACTCCTAATGCAGACTGGGCATCTCTGCAGGTTATTTGCAAGAAGAAAATGCCACACTGAAGTGAGAGGAGGAGCAGCATAAGAGATAAATAACCCAATGATTCCTTTCAGTAGGTTATTCTTTGCTATGAGTATAAGAATACTCTGGGGACACAGTGGCTCAGTGGCTAAGAAGCTGAGCTTGTCAATCAGAAAGGTCGGCAGTTTGGTGGTTCAAATTCCTACCACTGTGTAATGGAGTGAACTCCTGCTACTTGTCTCATCTTCTGCCAACCTAGCAGTTTGAAAGCATGTAAAAATGCAAGTAAAAAAATAGGGACCACTTTGGTGGAAAAGTAACAGTATTCTGTGGGCCTTCAACATTTAATCATGCCAGCCACATGACTGCGGAGATCTCTTCAGACAATGCTTGCTCTTCAGCTTGGTAACACCCCATAGAGTTGGAAATGACTAGCATTTATGTGCAAGGGGAACCTTTTCCTTTATCTTTTAAGAATGCTCTATTAGGGTTAGATTTTGGATTTATGGGTCTGAAATAAAATACTTGACTTTTTTTCCCCTTTTTTGTTTTGTTTCCCAGATTCTGAGTGATAAAAATCTGCTTCCTATCTTCTACCCAATGCTCCCTGCTGAAGGTCTTCAATACCCAGGGATGGTGAAGCTGGTTCTCCATTTCAGATTGACCTTGGTAGGTCTCCTTGCTCCAGACACCGAGAATGGACAAAGGTTCATGAGGATGTTAACTTCCATACTGATAAGAATGGCATTTGTCCAATTTTATCACAAATCTTTTCCACAGCTTCTAGGAAGTCCTTCATAGACTGGAATTTATACCTCAATTGGAGAAAGGTGAATGTCTTTATGTATGGTGCTGACTTGCACACATTCCATATAGGGGTTTTAATTATGTACAATATATTTGGAACACTTACTGAATTTCTTGAAGGAAAAGTCCTGATCACCACATTACTCTGGGACTTCAGAATTTATTTGAAAGATAACTACTTTCCCACTCAATACATTTGTAATATTTTTTTCTTTCTTATGAAGAGAAATCAAAAGACAAAGTATGGTGGTTACCAGCAGTTTGATTCTTTCATGTTTCTTCTTGCAAAGGAATCCTTCCTGTGTTCTTATACCAAAGATGCCTTTTTGGTCAAAGTCTGGCTACGGTGCAGGGAAAGAGAAGAACTGGAGACTCTGAGGAAAGAGGAGATGGATCCAATCCTAGTTCTGGACAGCCATTTCATTTACAACACAATCTTGTCTGTGGCATGGGCCATAAATGCTGCTTATTTATCCAGACCCAGGAAGACATTTAAAGGTGTTAACAACATGAAAACTCCAATGCTGAAGACATGGCAGCTATTTCTTTCCTATTGCACAGTTGCCAATTTTATTTTTGTTTATTAAATTAATTGACCTCCCATCATATCATAGGATAACTCACTGCAGTTGAGAATCAATTTTGCCATTGTAAGCTGGGTTATTATTCTGACAATAGGAGTAATTTATTCTCAACTTACTTATATACCACTTCACAGTGCTTTACAGCCCTCTCTAAGTAGGTTTCCAGAGTTAGCCTCTTGCCCCTAACAATCTGGATCCTCATTTTACTGGCTTTGGAAGGATGGAAGGTTGAGTCAACCCGAGTCTGGTGCAGTGGTGGGATTCAAACTGTTTTACTGCTGGTTCATTGGGCATGGCTTGGTGGGCATGCATTCCCTGTGTTTTCAACAGCTGATGCATGGCAATTTGCTGTGCTGCATGATGCAGCTGAGCTTCAAAAGCAGGAAATAAAGGTTAGTATGGAGCTGGTGCACATGGACAAGCCCAGCAGCTGATCATCAGAGCAAACCAGCTCACTCCCAGATTATCTTTGGAGCTACCAATTCAGCTGAACCGAGCTGAACTGGTAGAATACCACCACTGGCCTGGTGGGATTTGAACTGCCAAATTGCAAGCAGGCAGCCATCAGCAGAAGTAGCCTGCAGTACTGCACTCTAACCACTGTACCACTGAGGTTCATTTTCTTGTTACACTCCTTTTTAATAGCTTCTTAGTAAATATATTGTTTTGCCTCCACCTCTTTCTTTACATAAAATTGCAAGGAGGTGACCTTAACTGATAAAAAAGATCACATTTCACAGTGAAGATCTGCGGTTTCTTTTCCATGCCAAGTGATCCATCTTCATCTCCAATGCAGAGTTTCACAAACACAATGTACTAGTAGAGTAAAGCCCCCCATAGTCATCCTCAAGGTAAGCAAAGATTTTTCTTTTAGTGATCTGCCCATTGACAAGCAAATCTGCAAATCACCAAAAATGGCCTGAAAATGGCCCCAAAACAGCCTGAAAATGCCCCCAAACCAACTAGAAAATGACCTGAAAACAGCCCCCAAAATGGCCTGAAAATGGCCCCAAAACAAGCTGAAAAATGAACCAGAGCAGGGCCAGCCAATGGTGGGATTAGGCCCAACTGGCTGAATCCTACTTCTGCCTTTGAGGTGAGTGACTTGGAGGCAGGTGTGATGAGTGACATCATCCACCCAATCAAATGACCCCGCCTACCCAGCCAGAGAACTGGTTGTTAAAAAATTTTCAGCCCACTACTGGATACTTCCCATTGGTTTTCTGATCTCTGCAGTGACAACTATGAATGGGAAGAGACAAAGGGCATCACCTTTGTTTAGAAAGCCATTCTTGATCCTTCTAATGAGATATTTATGGAATATTCCACAGGACAGATCCTCTTGCCCTAGAGCTTTCTCTGTCCTGGGTAACACTGTCCATTTTTTTTTCCTTTACAGCTTCATTCTTTCATTCAAACCTTTCAGTTTTATAATAAGTCCATTGATGGAGTATATTTGGATGGGAATGGAGATCTGGTAGGAGATGTGGATATTATAACCACAGTTTTCTCCAATAAGTTTGTAAGCAAAGTGATATTTGGGAGTCTAGAAAGACAGGGATCCTTAGATTTCAGCTTCATAATCTACAAGAATGCTACTGCAAAGATGGAAGTGCTGAACAAGGTGGGGAAATATTTTATTGTATCCTTTCAATAGTTTTAACCAAGAAGATTGCAGAGTTGGGGCAGGAAAAGTTGTCTCAGTTATCCCAGAGAAGAAACAGCTTCTATAGTTAGATGTTCAGGAATCAATGAGAAAAAAACAATATCCTTAACTATACCAATTAAGTGTTTATCAGTCTTCTGCAAGGGAATTAGGTTTAAGTCATGATTTTTTACCAAAGTAGAAAATCAATTCAACATCCCCATGATTATTAGGAATTTAAACTATTTCAGAATGGGAAAACATAGAAGTAGGCAAACCCAAAGCAGCCAATTCAGTTCGATGAGCTCAAACTTGTTGGGATGCTTCAAATTAGTAAAGCTTTTGTAAACCTTGAACTGGAGATCCCCATTTTTTTTACTTTTCACTTCTTTTGGAAAATACAATCATTCATTTTGTGGATGTTATTACTTTCCCTCTCTCTGCCCAGACCTTGCCCCCTTCCAGGTATGTGGAAAGCTGCCCCCCCCCCCCCGGTTCATGAAGGTGGCTCAGGAAGGGAAGCCCATCTGCTGCTACAATTGTCGTCCTTGTGCAGAAGGATCCATCTCCACCATGGAAGATGGGTGACATGGAAGGGGGAGATTTTGGGGAGGACCACAGATCTTGGGATTTTCCACAAAATAGCATTTGGAAAGGTTTGGCCAGATTGGGTCCCACCTCTGAGTCTTGATCAAGATATATATTTATGCCATAGTGGATTATAAGAAATTATATTGGAGGTTCATCTGATATAAAGGTCAAGCAAACAGGGATACAAGTCATGGATAAAGATGCATGATAAGTCTGTATTGAGCACTGTAAGACAGATGACATCTCTTCCCCTTAACCTTTTATTTGATTTTATTTTATTTATTTCATTCATTTATTTGATTTGATTTGATTTGATTTGTCAATCGCTTACAAGGTAAAAGATATAACATGAGTAAGAATACAGGAAATAGGTACGAATAAATGGGGACAATAGGACAGGGAGAGTAGGCACTATGGTGCACTTATGCACGCCCCTTGCAAACCTCTTAGGAATGGAGTGAGGTCAACAGTGGTTAGTTTGAGGTTAAAGGAGTGGGGGTTAGAGGATGTAACAACAGAGTCAGGTAGTGCATTCCAGGCATTGATCACTCTGTTGCTGAAGTCGTACTTTCTGCAATCAAGTTTGAAGCAGTTTACATTGTGTTTATACCTGCTGTGTGCTCTTTTATTGTTGTGGTTGAAGCTGAAGTAGTCACTGACTGGCAGGACATTGTAGCAGATAATTTTGTGTGCTACACTTAAGTCTAACCATAAACGGCGTTGCTCAAGGTTGTCCAAGCCCAAAATCTCAAGACTGGTGATATAGAGTATTCTGTTGCAAGCAGAAGAGTGTAGTACTCTTCTCATGAAATACTTCTGGACTTGCTCAGTTGTATTGATGTGTGATATGCAGTGTGGATTCCAGACTGATGAGCTGTATTTGAGTTTTGGTATGGCAAAAGTTTTGTTTGCTCTTATCAGCAATTTGATATTTCCGGAGGAAGAACTTTGTAAGATTAGATTTACAACTCTTAATGCCTTTTTGGCAATTCTGTTACTATGGCACTTAGATCATTTGATATGAGAACTCCAAGATCCCTGACAGAGTGAGGATAATCAACGAAGTCAGATCTGCCTAGTTTGTATTTGGTGTACTGACTTTTTTTTTACCAATGTGTAGGATAAAGCATTTGTTGATTGCAGTTTGGGGTTGCCAGATGTTTGACCACTCAGACACATAATCAAGATTGCTTTGAAGCATAGTAGCATTGTCAGTGGTGTTGAATAGTTTTACATCATCTGCAAAGAGGATGCAGTTGCTTATCAGGTGATTGCAAAGGTCATTTATATAGAGTATAAAGAGTGTGGGTCCAAGAACACTGCCTTGGGAGACTCCGCTGTTAACTGGAGCAGGGTTTGATATAGCTCTCCCTATTTTTACTATTTGTTGCCTGTTGGATAGGAATGTAGTAATCCACTTTTGGAGTGATCCAGAAATGCTGAAACAGTTTAATTTTAACAGTAGTTTGTCGTGTACCACTGAATCAAAGGCTTTACAGAAGTCTGTGTAAATTGCATCTATAGCTTTACCCTGGTCAAGTAGAATAGTCCATATGTTTTTGCAGTATAGGAGTTGTAGATTGCAGGACAATTTTTTTCTGAAACCAAATTGTTTTTTGGAGAGTAGGTTGTTTCACTCTAAGTGGAGAGTGATGAATTGGTTAATGATTGATTCCATGACTTTGCACATGACACAACACAGTGAGATTGGTCTGTAGTTTTCAACAAGGCTGGGATCACATTTTTTGAAGATAGGGGTGACTGTGGCTTAGGACCATAGGTTTGGTAAGGAGCTGGTTCTGAAAGTTATCACATATATAATGCTAAGGAGTTCTGCTATGGCAGAGAAGAGCTTTTTTTAAGAAGTATGTGATTAATCCATCAGTGCCAATAGATAGGGATGGTTTTAGGTTTCTCGTGCCTTTTCTATGTTATCTTATGTCAAGTCAATATGTAGCAGGTCATTATAGTTAGGTGTGGTATGACTAGGAAATGTGGGGCATGAACCATTGCTGTTTACAAAGACTGAACTGAAGAATGTGTTGAAGAGACTGGCAACAGCTTCATTGTTGCAGTATTTCCCATTTGGTCCTTTTAGAGGTGGGATGGTTCTTGATTCTTTAAGTTTGGTGTTAACAAAATTGTAGAAGGTGTGGGTGGATTTTGTACATCAGAGATTTTCCTCTTGCTTGCAGTGGTAATTTGTGCATGCTGCCTTTATCTGTCAGCATAGGATGTTGTATTGGTTTTTAAAGTTTGCTATGTAGCTAGTTTTGTTTTTCACCATAGCAATCTTTTTTTTTTATTGAAGTTTCCTTATTGTTATGGGTAATGTGTTTTTTGTTTTTGTTTTGGGGGGTTATTAATGGTACATATAATTTAATGACTCTTTCAAGTTCAAACAAGAATATGTTAGCATAGAACAGAATGTGCCAATCAAGAGATGATAGATCAGCATCTATGAGATCATAGCTGGCTTTTTGAAGTTGTATTTTGGGGACCCATCATTATGATTTTCTTTGTGAGGGTATAAATTGAGAAAAAAGTTGATCATACTGTGGACATTGTTTGAAAAGGGTTCTTGTATTTGTCGGCCATATATTGAGTTTGAGTTGTTCTATGTTTCCATATTTACTTCATTGCTCTGAAGAGTGAGAGTTCCCAGATTCCAAAATATGACAGAACTTTGATCAGTCCTTTGTGGGAGGATTGATGAGAAT
This sequence comes from Laticauda colubrina, assembly GCA_015471245.1. Lineage (NCBI taxonomy): Eukaryota > Metazoa > Chordata > Lepidosauria > Squamata > Elapidae > Laticauda > Laticauda colubrina. The sequence continues at coordinate 600,094 of BLBF01000093.1, read as the reverse complement.
CTTGCAAGTGTCCATGTCTATGGGAAGTCTTTAATCAAAGGATTTATTTCTTTGCTAAAGGAGTCTCCTAGAGTGTCTTTGCTATGCTCTTCATTCTCATGGTTGTGGTTGAGGGACTGGGCAGCCTGATGTAATAATCCTTTGACTGTACCATCTGTTCAGATGGTGCCAATTTTTTAGTAAAGGCCCTGTCACATCGGCTGACGGATGCAAAAAGTATGTAAAAAGGACACAGCGGATGAGAAAATTTTCCATCCGTTGTTATCCGCTCTCAAAAGTGCCCCGAATTTGCATAAGCAGAGCGGACAGCAACGGAAAGGAATGGACGGGGAGAGGATGTAACCAGGATGTAAAGCAGATGCTCCACGGAAGCCTAGCGGATGGAAGCAGATGGAAGCGGATGGCACATCCGCAGGGCTTCCAGGGGAGCACAGCGAGGCAGAAATGCAACGGAAGGAAAGGATGCAGAACTGATGCGGAGGGGATACAGCGGATGCATAATGGAAGCCTAGAGAGATGCCTAGCGGATACCTAGCGAATGCCTAGCGGATGCAAAGCGTTCACTGCGCATGCAGGGAGGATGCATTCCATCAGCCCCGCAGATATAAAAGGATGCAGCTCACAAGCAGGTCACCATTCAGAGGAAAGACCTGCTACCAGACACATCTCCAGCCAACAACCATGAGGAAGAAGAAGAAGCCTGTGCCATCTGCTGCCAGCCCTGGCAAGAAGGACAGGGCCACCATCCCACCCCCTGGCCCTGACTCTGCTTCTGCTGGGGCTTCTGCTGCTCGGGCTGACTCTTCTGGTGCTGGGGCTTCTGCAGGCGCTGCTCTTGGTGCTGGTGGTTCTGCTGGGGCTTGCTCTGCTGGTGCTGCTCCTGGTGCTGGGGCTTCTGCTGGGGCTCACTCTGCTAGCGCTGCTCCTGGTGCTGGGGCTTCTGCTGGGGCTCACTCTGCTGGCGCTGTTCCTGATGCTGGTGCTTCTGCTGGTGCTTACTCTGCTGGCACTGCTCCTGGTTCTGGTGCTTCTGCTGGTGCTTACTCTGCTGGCGCTGCTCCTGGTGCTGGTGCTTCTGCGGGTGATAACTCGGCTGGTGCAGCTCCTGGTCCTGCTGGTCCTGCTGGTGCTTACTCTGCTGCTGCTGATCCTGGTCCCGCTGGTGCTGCTGGTACTGCTGGTGCTGCTGGTGCTCCTGGTACTGCTGGTGCTGCTGGTGCTGCTGGTGCTGCTGGTGCTGCTGGTGCAGCTGGTGCTGCTGGTGCTGCTATTGCTGCTACTGTTGTTGTTGCTGCTGCTGCTGGTGGTGGTGTGATGGAGCAGCCCCTAGAACCTCGAAGCCCCTCTGATGAGGGCCCTGATGGCCCTGCCAGGGGGAGGAAGAAGCATACGTGAGAACGGGAAAGGAGGCAATACTCCATCGAAGAGGAACATGAGGATGAGGTGCTCGAATGGCTTAGGGAGAACGAGTACCTATGGTGGAAGGGACACAGGCTCTATCAAGACACCAAAAGTAAGCAGGCTGCTTGGAGAGAGAAGGCGGAGAGCCTGGGCTACACTTCAGAGGTCCTCCTCGGGTGGTGGAAGCACATGCACACCTGGTATGGGAAACTGCACCTCAAGAAATCTGGCCAGGCCACGGTCAAGCTCACCGACCAGGAGATCTATGTGATGGCTATGTGATGCAGCTTCTTGCAGGGTGAGGAGCCACTGAGGAGCAGCCCCTCTGACAACCCTCTCTCTCAGGCAGCCCACAGATGCAGTTTGATTAAATCCTTGAGCTACTAACCTAGCTTTATGG
>BLBF01000093.1:561358-588293 GCA_015471245.1 Laticauda colubrina | reverse complement strand
TGTTTAGCTTGTCTACCTAACCCTGGTTGGGGAACCCAGGCTTAACAGGATCCACTGACTGCTGAAAAGTCCTCTCATTCCTTTAGGCCACCTGAGATCTCCAACTTTTCCCATCATCCACCTGGATTTCAATCTCAATGACAATTATTTGAACTTCAGAATGAATTAGGATGTTGTGCTGGACCTGCTTTCAGCTGGTGACGTATAGGGCCTGTCACATAGGCCGAAGGATGCAAACTGTATGTAAAAAGGACACAGCAGAGGAGAAAATTTTCCATCTGTTATCACCTCTCGAAAGTACCCCGAATTTGCATAAGCAGAATGGACAACAACGGAAAGGAATGGACGGAGGGAGGATGTAGCCAGGGTGTTAAGTGGATGCTCCACGGAAGCCTAGTGGATAGAAGCGGATGGAAGCGGATGGCACATCCACAGGGCTTCTGGGGGAGCAAAGCGAAGTGGACGCGCAACGGAAGGAACGGATGAAGAGCGGATGCCAAGCGGATGAAGCGGATGCATCATGGAAGCCTAGCGGATGTCTAGCGGATGCCTAGCGGATGCAAAGCGTTCACTGCGCATGCGGGGAGGATGCATTGCGTCAGCCCTGCAGATATAAAGGGAAGCAGCTCGCAAGCTGGTCACCATTCAGAGGAAAGACCTGCTGCCAGACACATCTCCAGCCAGCCAACAACCATGGGGAAGAAGAGAAAGCCTGTACCATCTGCTGCCAGCCCTAGAAAGAAGGACAGGGCTACCATCCCACCCCCTGGCCCTGACTCTGCTTCTGCTGGGGCTTCTGCTGCTCGGGCTGACAATTCTGGTGCTGGGGCTTCTGCTGGTGCTGCTCCTGGTGCTGGGGCTTCTGCTGGTGCTTACTCTGCTGGCGCTGCTCCTGGTGCTGGGGCTTCTGCTGGGGCTTACTCTGCTGGCGCTGCTCCTGGTCCTGCTGGTCCTGCTGGTGCTTACTCTGCTGGTGCTGCTGCTGAGGCTTCTGCTGGCTCTTACTCTGCTGGTGCTGCTTCTGGTCCTGCTGGTGCTCCTAGTGCTCCTGCTGCTGCTGGTCCTGCTGGTGCTCCTGGTCCTGCTGGTGCTGCTGGTGCTAACTCTGCTGCTCCTGATCCTGGTCCTGCTGGTGCTGCTGGTACTGCTGGTCATGCTTTTGCTGCTACTGTTGTTGTTGCTGGTGCTACTGGTGCTGCTTTTGCTGCTACTGTGTTGTTGCTGCTGCTGGTGGTGGTGGTGTGGTGGAGCAGCCCCTATAACCTCGAAGACCCTCTGATGAGGGCCCATATGGCCCTGCCAGAGGGAGGAAGAGGCATACGCCTGAACAGTAGAGGAGGCAATCCTCCATCGAAGAGGAACTTGAGGATGAGGTGCTGGACTGGCTGAGGGAGAACGAGTATCTATAGTGGAAGGGACACAGGCTCTATTGAGACACCAAAAGGAAGCAGTCTGCTTGGAAAGAGAAGGTGGAGAGCCTGGGCTACACTTCGGAGGTCCTCCTTGGGTGTTGGAAGCACATGCGCACCTGGTACGGGAAACTGCACCTCAAGAAATCTGGATTGGATCTTGGAGGGTGAGATCCGCCAACGAGGAGCAGTCCCTCTGACAACCCTCTCTCTCAGGCAGCCCGCAGAGAGTCAGTCCTCTTCTGGCCAAGAGTCAGCACCTGTGTCCAGGCAGGTATCAGTGGAGCATCCCATGACGGAGACCCCCCTGACAGCTGCACTCCCCATGGTGGAGCGCGTGGAGGATCCCCTGACACAGTGGGCGCAAGAAGAGGGCACTTCAACCAGAGACCAACCCACATCCACCCCCAGCTCCACTTCCACAGAAAGCAGGCAGAGAGCCAGACCAGAGGGGCAGAGCCACACTGTCCTGCTGGAGATCAGGGACACCATCAAAAGCAGTGTAGATCTCCTCACTCAGCTGGTACACACCGACATACCATCCTCCAACCGCAAGCCCTTCCTCACCTACGTCAACTAGACCCTCCTAGACATGTCCGAATCACAGTACCAGGTGATCAAGGACAGGATCACTGGTCTCCTTCACAACCCTCCAGGCCTAGCTGAACCTGCTCCGACCCAGTCCAGGTCTGCTCCTCCACCCCAGGTAATGTAACAGCCCTTGCATGGCTTTCCACAGGCCCTCACCTACCAAGGCTACGGCTACCAGGAGTTCCAGAAACACAGGCAGCCCTTCCCAGTCCAGGCACAGGTTCATCGTATGCCACCGATGCCACTAATGCCACCCACACCACAGATGCCACCCACGCCACAAATTCCACTCACGCCTCACCTCACTCACCTACAGACCAAAAAACCCCACTACACTCCTCCTTCCTCCACCCCACAGCCAAGCCCGGCCTCAGAACATCTGTCATCAGTCTTGGGACTGACACCCCATGTCATGGAGGAAGGGGCTCTCAACATCACAGGACTGAGCCAGCTCTCTCAGAGCTTCCTCCACACACCATCCCCTGTTGTCCTCTCAGGGCCAGGCACCCCAATGGCACCTCAGAACAGCACTCCAGCAGCAGTCACCTCCACAGCACCTGGACCCTTAACCCCTGAGATTATGGGCATGCCTCAGAGTGACTGAGAAGAGTGCCAGAGTCTGGGTTGCTACCTGTTGACTTTATCTTTGCTTGGGACACTTGGGTCATTTTCTTTTACAGTTTGTTATTAATAAAGATTATCTTTGCTTCACACACTTGGTTCAGTTCTTTTTGTAAATAAAGTCTTGGTGGAAACTTTTAGAAATGGTTTAAGCCTTTGCATGCTTGTGGGATGGGAAAGGATAGCACTGGGATGGTCAGGTATACCTGTGGGATGATTAATAGCTGTGGGATGGGCAGGGATACCTGTGGGATGGGCAGGGATGCCTGTGGGATGGGCAGGGATACCTGTGGGATTGGAAGGGATACCTGTTGGATGGGTAATAGCTGTGGGATGGGTTCAGATAGCAGTGGAATGGGCAGGGATACCTGTGAAATGTTTAATAGCTGTGGGATAGATAAACCTCCAGTGCAAGCATAGTGGGACTGTATGGTCCACCATCCCAGGTGCCACACCTATGGCCCTTTATTATCAATAACAATGTAATCATTCATCCAAACATTTCAACATAAACACAACTCTTTATTAAATGCCCTGTTCATTGTAGGGCCACTCAACATACATGGCACAATCTCATCAGTGTGATGAGACAGGCTGAAGGAAGCATCCATTAAGCATCTACTATCCTGTCTTGCCACTCCACTGCTCCAGCTGGGGAGTTGCACCAGTGTTTCAGGAGGTTGCGCTGCTTCTTCCCTTCATGTGAAGCTCTGTTGGGGCCTTGAACATCCACAGTATCTATCAGGTTTCGCCCTTGCCTCCATTCACCAGGCTCCATGTCCCCATTGCCTTGTTGGAGGTCCACGAGCCTCTTCTGCAACACTGGGTAGTAGGTGCGCATGAGATTGTGCAGGATGCAGCAAGCTTCCACGATGTTCCTCATGGTCTGTGGGCGATGCTGCATGGTGGTGAGAAGTACTTGGAACCTGTTGGCCAAGGATACAAAGGCGTTCTCCACCACCCGCCTTGCCCTGGACAGGCTGTAGTTGAAGATCCTCTCTTCACGGGAGAGGCATCTGGAAGTGTAAGGCTTCATGAGGTAGGTTCTAATGGAAAAGGTGTCATCCCCCACGATGAAGTAGGGCACATCTTGTGTGTCATTGGGCAGGGGGTCTGGATCTTTGAAGCCCATGATGAGGTTGCATTCCAGCCCCTCCTTGAGGTGACTGGCGTTGTATACCTGGGCATCTGAAGATGAGCCATTGCCTGAAGCATCAATGTACATGAACTTGTAGTCAGCATCGACCATGGCAAAGAGGATGATGCTGAAGAAGCCCTTGTAGTTGTGATAAGTGGACCCTGAGTTGGTTGGAGCTTTGCAGGCCACGGGCTTTCCATCTATGGCTCCAATGGTGTGGGGGAAGTTCCACCTCTGATTCCACTGCTCTGCAACTTTCTTCCAGCCTTCTTCAGTGGAGGGGCACTGGAGGAGCTCCTGCAGGTATTCTTCGAGGATGGCCTGCACCACTTCTCTGACCACAATGCTTATGGTGTTGTGTGGCACCCTCCAGGTGTACTGCATGCTCCTGTACATGGTCCCGGAGGACAGGTGGCGCAGAGTCAGTGCCACCTTGAGTCCAGGGTCCAGGCTGGGCCAGAAGTTGGTGCTCTGCTTGGTCAACCTGGGTCTCAGCCACTCCACAACTTTGTCAAACATGGCTGGCGGCATCCTCATGAAGTTCTGGAATGCCCGAGTGTCTTTGTTCCTCAGGTCCACCATCAGCTTGTTATACAGTCTGTACTCTGCTCTTCTCGTGATCCATCTTCGGACCCAGACACTTCTTGGACGCCTCCTTTTCTTCACGTAGAACAGGTGAAAGAGCCTGTAGATGGCTTCGCACTGTTGTAGAATGATGGTGGCTACCAAAAGGAGTGCGTGATGATCCATGGTGGAGATGACTGGATGCTGTGGAAGAGCAAGAGCCAGATGAAGGCTGAAGAGGTCTGCACTGCAGGGCTGCTGGACTGAAAGTGAGATCCAGGTGATTTCTCCCCCTTTTTATAGGAAATATAGGTTTTCCGCTAGGTGTCCTTTTGCATCCTCTAGGCATCCTGCAGACATCCTAAATATCCGAGATACGTCCCCTATACAAAAGTTTTTTTCTGTTTTAATGCTTTGTATGCGAGCTGCATCCGCTTTCATCCTTTCTCCGTCCATGCTACTAACACTGTGTGTCCGTTCCACGTCCGTTTCGCTTCCTTCCTGTGTCCCTTTTCCTCTGGAGCGGATGCGAGTTGCGCAGATGCGCAGCGGATGCCTAGCGGATATGGTGGATGCGTAACGGATGACTACGGGCATCTAACGGATGTTCCCCGTATGCGTAGCGGATGTATAACGTATGCATTGGATACATTTTCCGCTGAAAAAGTTTTGTGCAGCTCAAACCTTTTTGAGCGGATGAAATGTCAGTAGACAGATGCTGGATGGATAGAGATTATGAAAAACGGATGCACTGAGTACAGAACGGATGCATCAAGGTTAACCAATGGATGGCAAGTGTTTCTCTCCGTTTTACATCCTCTTTCCATCCGTTGGTGCTGTGTGACAGGGGCTTAAGTGAATGTGATTACACGGGGCGTGGCAGAAAAGTAACACAGTCAGATAAGTAATAAGAGTCCCTTTATTATCTCCAACTTTGCCCCCAGTGTCCAGGTTACCTTCTGTCTGGAGAAAAACTCTTCCTGGAACAGCCTTTGGCTGTAGAGAATCAAGTCCAGAACATGAACAACACAAAATGTAACTTAAAATCCAAACAAACCAAACTTAAGTAATTACTTTAGCAGGGAAGAAGCTGGAATTTCAAACTTGAAAGTACAGCTGAGAGTGGGGATGGAGGTGCCCGGATAGGGAGGCCAGGAACCCCTGGGGCTTTCCATAGCTGCAACACCCCCACCTGCCACCGCTGTCGCTCATGTGCTTCAAAAGGGAGAGAGACCTACTTGGCCAAGCAACCCTTCCTGACCCACTAATTAATCAGCCATTAATGGTAGCCAGGGAGTCTCGAGCCACAATCTTACAGTGGAGAGATGCAATGGGAACTATAGGACCGAGAGGAGACCACAGTGCACTGGCTGAATGGCAATTCCAAATGGCAGTATGCAGCCAAACTTTCAAGGATCTGCCCGACCAGCTGGAACAGTTTGTGATCAGATGTGAGAGCAGAAGCCATCAAAGGAGACAAGTTTCCCCCTGGAGAGATCATGAAGCCAGAGCATCCACCTTGTCAAGTTTCAGTTTAACCCAGTTGCTGGGAGAATATTCTCCTCCCAGAAGAGGGCGATATACCACTGCAGGAGACCTTCCATCAATATATCGTTCACCTCAGAGAGTGGAACACAGAGGGGGGAAGTGAGGGAGAAGTCCACAAAGAATCCATCAAGGAACAAGCCCTCCCACCCACCTCTTTTACCTCCATCTGACTGAAGTAAGGGACATTACCTTCCAACACCCTTTAATTATTTCAACCAAAAGTTTTGTCCTGTTTATATATGGAGAACAGCTTGGGCCATTTTTTAGATGTGGACTGTTGGAAAATGTTGGAATTTAAAAATTTCTCTCTCTCATATTTCATCATTTCTTCTTGAAAGTTGCTCCCTTGTATTCAGGTCTGGCCTCAGAATGATAATGTAGCACTTGGGAATGAAGATGCAGCCTAGAAGACCAGCAGCAGAGGCCAAGATGGAGAAGACCTGAACAGCCACCATGTATTTCCCTTTGGTGCTCAAGTAGGTGGGCACAAAACTCACCCAGACACTGCAAAAGACCAGCATGCTGAAGGTGATCAGTTTGGCTTCATTGAAGCTACCAGGCAGATTCCTGGCCAGAAAAGCCACTGTGAGGCAGATGGAAGCCAGGATGCCCAGGTAGCTGAGGATGATGTAGAACATGACAACAGACCCTTCATTGCATTGCAAGATGATCACTCCAGGCTGGGAGTGAACGTCAGACTCAGGGAATGGGGGGAAAAATCCAACCCAGATGGAGCAGATGATAATTTGGCTGGCAGAACAAAAAAGGATGATGGAGTTGGCCAAGCTCTTCCCCAACCATCTTTTCACTTTGTTTCCTGGTTTTGTGGCCAGGAAAGCCAGAACCACTGTGATCGTTTTGGCCAAGAGTGAAGAAATGGCAACTGAGAAGGTAATGCTGAAAATCATTTGTCGGAAAAGGCAGGTAACTTTCCTTGGTTGACCAATGAAAAGAAAAGGGGAGAAGAAGCAGAGCAGGAGAGAGACCAGGAGGATGTAAGAGAGGTCCCGGTTGTTGGCTTTGACAATGGGAGTTTCTTGGAACTGAAGGAACGTGATTAACACAAATCCTGTTGTTAGGAACAACAGTAGGGAAAAGGAGACTAGGATGATGGCCAGATAGTCTTCATACAACAGAAAGGATATTACTTTGGGGATACAGTGAACTCGGTACTTATTTGGATATTTATCATCTGGACATTTGGTGCATTTTTCCATATCTGCAAAAACCAAACCAAACCAAACCAATATTTTTTCAACATTCTGCCATTTTAAATTTGATGAAATACATTGTTCGAAAAACAGCTGATACCATGAACATTTTCAAAGAAACATTTAACAGTTGAAGCAAAAACAACTATAATTTGTATCTATCTACAATATCTATCCTATCCTATATCTATCTATCTATCTATCTATCTATCTATCTATCTATCTATCTATCTGTCTGTCTATCTTTTACCTATCTGTCCATCCATCTATCTATCTCCTATGAAATGTGCAGAATCTCCATAGAAACATATAGAATTAGAGGTTAATAATGAAGACATTAATCTTTCTAGATATACTTCCTGAATCCTATAGGATGGCACTTCTTGATATAATGGACTCCAATAACGTATCTTGTGAACTCTAACAAGCTGACACAAAAAACTTTAGTTATGGAAACAATCTAGAATGGGTAATGGGAGCAATGGTAATATGAGTAAAATGAGATTTCCCCATAAGTGTCCATAGCTCATTGCAGACCAGATGCCTTCCCATTATTGGCCCATATAAACTACATTGCAATAATCTTTCCATTTTTTAAAAAAAAACCTAATGTTCCTTGATGTCAAAATATAAAAGGAAACATCCAAAGTAAAAAACTGAGGAGATATTTTATCTGATATTAGTAAAGGTTGCCCAATCTGTCACATCATCTTATCTCTTCCTAACCCCTACTTTGAGGTCATTTCACTGTTTTTTCCCATTCAATAAGAAAGTGTGCAGTTTTACAATAAAGAAGAAAAAAGATGAGCTTTTAACTTGCACTTCCATGAAAATGCTCTGGATGAATCCACTTCTACAAGGCCCACTCTTTTGTTTGGGGTCACCCACCTTCCTGAATGGAGATGGTCCCCTCTGGACAAGGAACACAGTCATAGCAGCAAACTGGCTCTCCTTCTCGCTTCCGCTTGACAAGTCCAGGGTGACAATTTTCCACACATTTGGACTGAGGCAGAGACTAAGCAGAAAACAATTAATGCCAAAGAAAATATGTTAGGACTAACCATCCATAAAAAAATCAAATCAATATTAGATAAATATGAACTCTGTTCTCAATAATCCCAGAAGATACCACTACTAACCGATTCTTCATTTAGTTCATCTCTTTTGGAATTTTTCATTGCAATAAAACATTTTTCTACTTAATAAAGTCTGGAGGGATGGAATTAAGAAAAGATTTAAGCATTCATTGACAACCAGTGAGTTTTTTCTCATGGATGTATTAATATTAATTCCTCCATTCTTCATTTCTCCATGATTTTAGGATATATTAAATTTTTGAATACAATTTATTCTAGTTTAGTTTACTTTATTGTTATTGCACCTCATACAACGAAATCAAACACCATCTTCAGTGCACATCATGACCATGAAGATAAACACAAACACACATCCTTCACCCTTCACACATTGAACCGGAAACCCCCAACACCACATCAATACTGCACTTTACAGCATAATTCAAAAGAGCTACTGCCCTGGGAAAGAAGCTGTTTTACAGCCGATATGTCATTGTTTTTATTATCCTGTACCATCTGCCAGATGGTTATAGTTCAAAAGATTTCTTAAAGTTTTATTCTATTAGATTTATGAAAGTAAAATGAAACTGTGATGAAGAAAGGAATGTATGTCTGAACGTATCTGCAAAGGATTCTTAAAGACTATGTAAAACATTGCAATGCTGCAACCCTTTGAAAGAAGTCTAAAACAGTCTTTTGGTTAAGATACATAGGAGAAAATTCCTTACAAATTAGAAACTTTCTCTCAAATTTAAGGGAGATGTTCTTTGTTTATTTGGATATGTTTTCCTTAATTTATAGGGCTTCCATCTTACTCATATGAAACTAAAACCAGTGCCCTAACAATTTGTCACCCAGCACCCCATATTAGTGTGAAATCAGCTTAAAACAGCGCTTCATATTTTTGTATACAAAAGACACCTTGATCAATAATACTAAAGCTTTCCAAGCAGTCTAAGAAAAGTATGAGGTTTAAACTCCCCACATTCAATTATCAGTGAAGGTCGACTACCTTTATGATTAGACTTAGACAACTTGAAATGGGTCCTCATACTTTCAGAAATAGAGAAAGAACACCAATATTTCTCCCACCTTGTTGAGCAACTTTAGCCATGACAGAGTATCGTTATTGATTATAAATCTCTGCATTTCAAAACTCCCCAGTTGCTTGTCAATGGGATTCCACTTGAGATGAAGTACCCAGCTTATGATGTTCAGATCTGCTTCTACATCTCCATTTTGGTCCAAGTACAATTTCCGATGGGAAATATTGCAAAACTCATTCTTCTCCAGAAATGGATGGAACTAGAATAGAAACATCCAGGAATTTTAAAACCAGAAACCCTGATTTCTTATCCCAGCTTGTCTTTTTACATCTGAATCTTTCTTCTAAAGTTGTCTAACTTACAAATATTGTGAGTTGTGAGAACAAGTGTTAATATTATATTTTGAGTGTTAAAAAGACTCAGATAAAGTGGTCAATCATATAGCATTGACAAAATCAAGATACTGACAAAATTTTATTGATCAAATTTGTCTATTAGCCCTGGAGAGAGCAAAATAGAAAAGAAGGAATTAGAGAAGACAACAAAATATAAAGAACTGCAAATACAAATAGAACCAATGTGGCAATAGAAAGGAAAGGCAGCAACAATAGTAATAGGTACCTTTGGTGCAATCCCAAAACAACTGGAGCATCTTTTGAAAACCATTGGAACTGAAATATTCTCCATCGATCTTGCAAAAGGCAGCTTTACTTGGAAAAACATACAACCTTAAACAATACCTCTAATAACATAAAACATCAAAATCTACCTCTTCAACTCGATAGCTAAAATCCAGTCTAAACACCTGGCTCACTGTGCAAAAACATAAAATAAATAAATTAATTATTTTAAAAGAAAACAAGCAACAGCAACACACTCAAAGGCCAAACAAAGGGTTTTAGAAATAAACCACTGGCTTAAGGATTGACACCACACAAAAAAACCTCAATCAGATTCTAAGACCATGGTCTATAACAACATCTATATGAAGGGCTTTTGACATGGGATAGTCTGCTGCACTTCCTAAGAACTGGATTGTGTTTGAAAAATGATTGACTCAGCTTGTCCAAAGGGCTTTAAACTAAATCTGAAAAGGGAGGTAGACCAGTCTTTAGGATCTCTAGGACCTAATCCTAAGCATGAACCCCAAGATTATGAGGAGGTAGGAAGTGATGGGAAGGAAAAAAAACTCAGACAAAAAGGGGGAGATGTTGGAAGCCTATTCAGGATCAGCAGTGAAGAACTCAGATGCCTTTATACTAACACTCAAAGTTTGGAGAACAAGTGGGGTGAACTTCAATTACTAGTACATGAGAGCAGGTGAAATAGTTGCCATTATTAAAACTCAGTGAGATGAACTCAGAACTGGAAGGATATAAACTGTTCAGAAGAAACAGACCTAATAAAAAAGGAGGTGGGGTTTTTAAAAGACTGGGCAGCCTCGAAGCTTCTAAGTGAAATATGGCTTCCGAGGCTGACAATTTGTCTGAAAAGGTCTTCTGCTTAAGCAAGAAGTTGGATGAGAAGAACTTCATGACCCCTTTCAACTCTGTTATTTTATCTTTGTGAACATGAAATAAGAAGAGGCATTATATGTAAGAGATCAATTCATCTCTACAGAGATGCATAAACACAAGGATCAGAGCCTCCTAGACACCACTGTTGACAGGTGCAGAATTTGATAGGACGCTCACAATTTTGACCATTTGTTGTCTGTTTGACAGAAATGCTTCTATTCAGTTATGCAGGTGTCCAGAGATACCATATAATCTTAGTTTCAGGAATAGTTTGGTGTGTACCACTGAATCAAAGGCTTTACAGAAATCTATGTAGATTGCATCTATTGCTTTGCCCTGATCGAGTTGTGTAGTCCATATGTTTTTGCAGTGTAAGAGTTGCAGATTACATGATAGTTTTTTCCTAAAATCAACTTTTTTATTAGAGAGTAGGTTGTTTGTTTCTAAGTGGAGGATGATGGATTGATTCCATGACTTTACAAGTGACGCAGCATAAAGAGATTGGTCTGTAATTTTCAACTAGGGTGGGGTCTCCCTTTTCGAAGATGGTGATGACCATGGCTTGTGACCATAGTTTTGGCAAGGAGCTGGTCCTGAAAGATTTTTCAAAGATTATGCTTTGAGGTTCGGCTATGGCAGTGGATATTTGTTTTAAGAAGTAGGCACATATTCCATCCGGTCCAATAGATAGAGATGGTTTTAGATTGCGTACTGCTTTTTCAACACTGTCTTCTGTAAAATTGATATGTATTTGATCATTGTAATTGTTTGTGGTTCGACTAGGAAATATTGGGCATGATCCATTGCTGTTTACAAATACTGAGCCAAAGAATGTGTTAAAGAGGTTGGCTTTAATAGTGTCATTGTTGTAGTCTTTACCATTAGGTCCTTTCAGGGGTGGGATGGACCTTGAGTCTTTTAGTTTGTTGTTTACAAAATTGTAGAAAGCATGGGTGGAATTGGTGCGAAGAAGGTTTTCATCTTGTTTAATGTGATAATTGGTGCATTCAGTTTTTATATAATGCAGTATAATGCAGATACAAGGAATTGAAAATAGTCAAACCAATATCCAAGACCAGATGTGTCAAATATGCATGTTGGCCTGCTGGGACACTCTGGAGATGGTGAGGACCAACCCCTGCCACCTCTGGCCCAGCCATACCCATTGGTTGGCCACAATGACCAGGTCATGCCCAGTCCAACCCCCCAAGGACAAGCAAATTCCTGATGTGGCCCATGACAGGATCATGTTTTACACCTCTGTTCTAGACTTTAAAAAAGCTGATTTTAACAAACTTAGAGACAGCTTGGGAAGGATTCCATGAATGAAAACCTTAAAGGGGAAAACAAGATGCTTGGGAAAGCCTGAAAAATATGATTGTAAAAATCCAGTTCAGTACAATACCACTGAAAAAGAAAAATAAGATAATCAAGAAGAAATCAGCATGATTGCAGAAAGAATTTTCTGATCAACTGAAAGACAAAAAGGTTAAGCATAGAAAATGGAAAGAGGGACACAAAAGTAAGGCAGAATACCAGCACATAGCCTGAATCTGACAAAATGAAGTCAGTTGAAGTTTCATGGCTCCTGCTAGGGACTCCCTACCTGCCATGGCTGTAGCCTTGGAGCCCCCATCCTCACTTCACTCTTCTGGGTTCTCCTGGATCTGGAAGAATATGCAGCTTTCAAGGCATAGGCCAATGTCCTAATAACACTGTGTAAATGGAGGTGAAATGGGATCCATATCCTCCTCCTTTCCTCTGTAGGCCTCAGTAACATCCTCTGGGTGCATCTTTTCCGTCCTTTCACAGAAAAAACATGCTTTGAAAAAGAACAGTGAAAATACCGATCTTCCAATTGCACAAGGAGTTTGGTTCCAAGGGCTTTTGGCTCTTTTTTTTCCTGAAAAGCAAAGCTCCAAATACTATGGACATATTTGTAAAGGCTCTCCCACTTCAATACCAAATACTCAATGCTTTCCACGATCCAGACTTTTCCTTCAATTGGTCCTGGCACACCTTCAAATGTTAAATGCAAAGTAAGGATTCTGAACCAGATGTTAACATGTTCTATGTAGTTCACAAAGATATTGACTTGTCTCCACTTAGAGATGGCATCCTGGAGGGGTGTTGTTTGCCCAGTTGCTGAGAATTGTTGTGATATAACCACACAAATTCCATTCCTGACCAGCATAGGAGTAAAAGTCCTCATGAAATTCTTTCCCTCCTCTGTGTCTGAAGTAAAGAGCCCAATCATGGTCCATTTGAAATGGAGGAGCAGTTGGACAATTGCTGGATATGTGATCCCTTTTCTGGGGAGAATCCGGTGAAAAAATGGGAATTGACTTCTGTCATTCAGAGTCTCTGAAACAATGGCATCACTGATCTGAAAAAGCAATGAAGAATGCTATGCAGTGTTTCGGAGCAGATCAATTAAAAACAATTACTAGATTTTAATCAATCCAATTTGCTCCTCATGAACATATTGGAATAATTTAGAATAATTAAACCATACCAAGAAACAGGATATAAAATACAGAACATTAACAAGACCAATGGTGTTCTGATCCAAACCTTTTTTACAATAAGACAAAAAATAACCAAAGGGAACAGGAACCTTTTTATAACTCTTACAAATCCCCAGTTAAAAGGCTGCTGCAAACTAATTAACTTTGATTAGCACAAACCTTGCCAAAACTGTACAAGACTACCAACAATCACAGATAAGAAATATTTCACAACACAAGTCTTCAAATATCAACTTAAGATACTGCAATGTCCACGAGGCTGAGTTTCAAAACATCTTTGCTTCCTGCAAAAGAATGTTCGCTTTCAGCTGCCTTTTATCTTTTTGAAGGAGGGGCCATTACCTTGCAGTTTTACTCTTTAGCCCATAGTATTGTAACTGCTTTCCTCCAAGCAATCCTGCATGCATGCGCATTTGGCACAGGCTTCTCCTCATCACTGCTGCCAGCCCCCGTAATCTCTGAAGGCAGCTCCCTAATGGTCCTGGCCCCTCATCTGAGTCCTTGCTCTCCTCAGCTGTCTGCACCTGCTGCTGGCTAACCACAAGTGGTGGGATTCAAAAAGTTTTACCACTGGTTTGGTGGGTGTGGCTTGGTGGGCACGCTTTGCACACATGCACATACTTTGCGTGTGTGTGCCAAATGTGCACTTTGTGCAGGTGCAGAGGCATTTGCAAAGGTGCAAAGCATCCCAACTAACCCCCTGCAAGCCTGCACTAAATAAAGGGGAGTATGGGAGCCTGGGCAGGCGGGCAGTCCAACAGCAGAGTGGTGGAAAGAAAGGCTTCAGTGTTTGCTTGTCATTGCTGCTACTGGCTTGGCAGAACTGGGCCGAACCAGAAGAATACAACCCCTGAACAAGACTCTACACAAAAATAAAAGAAAAAGAAAAACAACTTAAAAAGAATTAAGACTAAGGAATGCAAATAATTATTCTGTATCACTTCTTGAATTTACAACAATCAGACCCACATAATCAGATCTCAACTGAACAGTATTTTTCAAATAAATTGTCTATTATATGTTGTTTTTTAAAATTCTGACTACACAGGAAACATGTGGTGTCCCCCAAGGCAGTGTTCTAGGACCAACTCTTTTTATACTCTACACAAATGACCTCTGTGATCATGTTAAGAGTAACTGTGTTCTCTTCGCTGATGATGTAAAGCTGTTCAACACCACAGACAATACTGCTACACTTCAAAAAGACTTTGGCTATGTATCAGAATGGTCAAACAAATGGCAACTTCAAATCTAACAAATAAATGCTCTGTCCTACATATTGGCAAAAAAAAATCAGAAAATAAAATACAGGCTGAATTGACAAGATCTTGTTGATGATCCAAGCTCTGTAAAGGACCTTGGAATACTCATCTCTAATGATGTAAAAGCTAGAGCCCATGTAACTACATAGCCAAAAAGGCATGAAGAGTTGTTAACCTAATCTTATGTAGCTTTTACTCTGGTAATGTTACACTAATAACTAGATCATACAGAATATTTGCTAGATCAATACTCAAATACAGCTCATCAGTCTGGAACCCACATTACGTATCTGATATTAACACAGTTGAGAAAGTCCAGAAATATTTCACAAGAAGAATTCTCCACACCTCTACTCGTTACAGAATACCTTATGCCACCAGACTCAAAATTCTCGACATAGAAAACCTAGAACTATGCTGCCTTCGGTCAGACCTAAGTATAGTGTATAAAATCATTCATTGCAATGTCCTACCTGTCAATGAATACTTCAGCTTCAACCATAACAACACAAAGAGCAAGCAATAGATACAAACTCAAGGTTAATCACACCAAACTTGATTGCAGGAAATATGACTTCAGCAATAGAATGGTCAATGTCTGGAATACTCTACCTGACTCTGTGGTTTCTTCCCCCAAACCCAAAAACTTTAACCTTAGAGTGTCTACTATTGACCTCACCCCTTTCGGAAGAGGTCTGTAGGGGGCGTGCATAAGTGCAGCAACGCGCCTACCATCTCTGTCCAATTGTTTCTTTTATTTTTTATTTTTCTTCTATGTATCAATGTGTTCATACTATATTTTTACTTAAACCTATTATCTTGTAAGCAATTGACAAAAATAAATAAATAAATATCTTTTATTTTTCTTATATGGATTGTAATCAGTCATTGGTCTTTTGTATAGTCCAAGATATTTATCTCTCTCTTCCTTATACAACTGACATTGGGATAATGGAGATGTTACGTCTTTTGTCTATGGAGCTTTGCAAATACAAGCATCTTCAGAATAAGATTTTGTTTAACCTTTCATAACCAACCATTCTGCCCAACTGCTCAAATCTTGTTCAAGTTAATACCATTGTAACAAGTTTGTGCATTTTTGCATTAAAATTCTTGTTTGTAAGATTTGCTTGTAGCATCTCACCTAGTTTACAGTGCTAACCTTACTGAGGATGGACATATCTTTCTCAACTTTGATGTTCAGGACTCTTTGTGCAGCATTTTTTTAGCTCATTCTCCAATTGTGCAAAAGACCAAAGTTCTTCACAGATTGGTCAGTTGTATAATCCAAGAGGAATTTAACCAAAATTGTGTTTGTTCTAAAACACAGAATTTTGGAATTTTCTCCTTTTTCATAGCTTTAATTTTATGCGACTAAATATATTTCCTGTTTTTAGACAAAGGAAAAAAATGTATAAATTCTCAAATCAGGTCTGAGGGCAGCAGCTGAATTCCCTTTATCCTTTTATACTTTGTACTTTTCAGATGTTATGATTTTGATTGTTCTAGGAATAATATAGTTTGGGTACCAAATGTCAACTGACAAGTGCATTTCCGTAAACTTGGCATTATAGACTGTAATTCATTGGGGCAAAGAAGCTGGAATGCTGCTTTTTTTATTTTATTTTATGCAGTGTTCACTTATGCTCTTATTCCAAATCAGCTGCTTTCATAAAGAGGGGACTTAGATGCAGTCTCAGAGAAAACTACCCTAGATAAGGAAATATATTGTTTCACTCTATTGGCTCATCATCAAACAATCATCTTTAGCTATGATATAATAAGTATGAGTTTTATATAAATTAGGAAGGACTAGTGGTGACATAATACAGTATTTGAGGGGTTGCCACAAAGAGAAGGAGGTCAACTTATTTTCCAAAGCACCTCAGGGCAGAACAAGAAGCAATGGATGGAAGCTAATCAAAGAGAGAAGCAACCTGGAATGAAGGAGAAACTTCCTAACAGTGAGGACAATTAACCAGTGGAACAGCTTCCCATCAGAAGTGATGGGTGCTTCATTCCTGGAGGTTTTAAGAAGAGACTGGACAGTCACTTGTCTGAAATGGTATAGGGTTTCCTCCTTGAGCAAGGGGCTGGACTAGAAGACCTTGAAGGTCTCAATCAGAAGACCTTCTGATTGATTGATTGATTGATTGATAATCACAGAATTGATGGAAGAGAATATCTGAAATGCAAAGTCCTTGGTAATTTCAGGTCTTGGTTGTTTTCTTGCAGATATTTCATAACCAAACTTGGTAACTTCATCAGTACTGACAGGGTTTGCTCACATTTTTTGTTCTGGTGGCTTGCCCTTTCAGCAGGGCTGGAAGAGGTCCTCTTTGTTCCTTGGTTGGACATTACATAAATAAGCACAAACACACTGCAGAAACCCTGAACACGACAAAAGGTAACCCTATAATCTATACACAGGAATGGTCTGCTGGGGGTTCGCAGGGGTTCAGGAGAGCCCCTAAGATTCTGTGCTGTTCGGAGAACATTCAAATCCACTCCTGGCTGGCCCTGCCCACCCCTGCCCACCCCTCCGGATTCTCCACATGGCCCATTTTGGATGCAGGTAAGTGCAGGGCATGTCCAGAGGCTCAGGGAGGCCAAAAAATGGGCCTCCTGGAAGTTTGGGAAGGCTGCAAATGGGCCTGTTTCCAGCTTCCAGAGATCCTTCAGAGCCAGGGGTGGCTATTTTTACCCTCCCATGAGGCCCAAGAAAAGACTCCAGAGCCTAGGGAGAGCAAAAAGTCCACCACCACCCCCGCACCATGGTGCAGGAGGCTGACTAGACCACACCTACCATGGCCATGCCCACCCAACAACTGGGCGGAGAACCCATTGCTAAAATTTTTGAAGGCCATCCTTCTCTATACAACATCTTCCAACAAACTCAATATTCACACAAGTTCATCCAAAAGATCCTGGTCACACACAGAGAGAGAGAGAGAGAGAGAGAGACAAACCTGTGGGACTTTGTAGTTGCTGACTAATTTTGATGTCTGGATGGAGGTTTCCCTCTTAGCTGCATCAACAACAGCCAGAAGGTTTTCCTTCCTTCCACAGCTGTAGTTGGGAACATTGGCTTGTCCAGTAGAGAGGATGTCCAGCAAAGCTTCTGAAGTAGCAAGAGTGCTGACATAGTTGTCATGCATGTTGTAGCCAAGTGTGAGATTGGGCAGGAGCTTGCGATTCTCATTGACCGTTTGAATGGCAAAAGCCATGATTAGCAGTTTAAAGTAAATTCCTGTACTATAAAATGTGTTCATGTTATTACCATCACCATCAACACAAACAACAAAATTATCTCTTTTAAAGTTAATTCTCTTTGTCTACACATGCTTATTGTGTCTTAAGCCAGTACAGATCCAAAGCCAAAGACAAATGATAGCCATTCATCAGCATCTAATTTTAATGAGCATTGAAAAGATGGGATGGAGCAAATCCTTCACCATGGTTAAGAGTTACAAATATATATTGTTTGCAAAAGTCCTAGTATTCATCTGCCCTGTAACTTGCATTCAAAAACATTCAATTATTAAAGAAAAACTGACCCAGAAAAGCAAGTGTAAAAAGAAGTCATCATGTTACCTTTTAAGGACCAGGCACTGAATAACAATGAGCAGTTATTACATATGGAAATAGGCTGGGCAGAGGCATCTACAACTCTTTCAATCACCACTTAAAACCGAACTCAGTATTCAAGTGAGGGACATAGTATTAGAAGGGAAAGCATAAATAATCTGGACTTTGAGGCTTTATTTGCCACATGTTTGGATTTGGGCCTATTCCACAAATGAAGACAATGTAAGAAAGTCATGGAAATCAAAGTGATTCAAGAAATTAGACAGGCCCTGCAATATACAAGTAAGTGAAATGAAGAGTCTTAGAACTGCAAATGGTGGGAATGCAACTCCATCAGACTGAGTAACTTACGAGCGAGACTGACTAGAAGGAGCCATGTTGAAAGACAACGTTCTCGGTGATGATGTTGTTTCAGTGGTGACTATGCCAATGAAATGGTCTCCTGGCTTGTAAAAGTTCCATGGTTTTTTCCCATCCCGGATCTCAAAGTTCAGCGGGCATTTCACTCTAAGCTTCTCCAAGACTGCTTGAGACACCAGAAGCATCAGAAGCAGTCGAAGCATAATGGACTGACACAATCTCCTTCCTGTTTCTAAACAAGAGCAAGAAGAATGAGAAGAATTCAAAGCACTCTCACTTTCCTGATTCAGACACAGACAAAGCAATCTTCACATGGAAAGGAAGGAAAGGTACATTCAACGTTTCAAGTTTTGCCTGTCTAAAAACATCTGCTGTACAGAGAGTGAGCTGTGGCATTTATCCTTTTCTGATGAAAGATCCCTTTCTTGCTACTTCAGTCTGATGTTAATATCAAAGGCAGTCACTATAGCAGAAAGTGTCCTAAAGATCGGGACGGTGATAATTATAGTGATAAGCAATAACTCCTCTGGGGATTTTGAAGTTTTTCCAAGACTCCACGTACAGAAGGTCAGCTGGAGAATAGCATGCAAGTAAGTGAAAAGTTACAAAAAACTTGGAGGTGTTACACATACCCCTAGAGGTGTTGTGGTCCTTCCTGTCAGGACATGCCCAGAAAATGATGCTGGAGGAAAATAGCTCAGCATCCAAGGAATTGACTTCTTCTGTCCTTCACTGTGATGTTTGGTCTCCAGAGACTGCTGAAGAAAGTCACTTCTGAAGTTTTATCAAACTCTGTATTGATGACACAACTTAATCATGCCTATCTTCTAATGCGAAGGAACCAATTGGTATCATTGAAACTTTCCTAATGTTAAAAGTAGGGTCATTTGGGGATTTTCCAGTTCTCCATATTTCAATCCTAAATTGGAGCTGATTTTAAAATTATTTGCACCTGAAGTGAAATTTAATTTCCAATCAGTTCTAGAAATGTCAATTGTTGGATGAGAGCCAACTATCAGGCAGAAATGTGGCAGTATGGATGTACAGGAGAAAGTTCTAGAGATAATGTCTTTTTCTCCCCTTGAACTGTCTGTACTGTCCTTCCACACTGATTTCACTATTTTATGTTTTGAAGCTTTATAAAATAAACAATGGGCTTGTGAATTCTACAGCTGTGACAGTGGCAGTGCTCATGGCATGCTGGATGATGCAACCAGATTTCTTGCCATGCCCATCCAGAAACTGGTTTGGAAGAACCTGGTGGTCCCCCCTTAATTTCTGTGACTGCACTTGGTGGAGAGAGGCCCTTTTGGCCTTCTCATCTCTGAGGCTATGTGTTAACCCTCCCCCAATTATTTCCAAATGGTTGTAGATTTGATTGAGAGTCTCTATATTCTTGATGCATCTATCCTGTTTCCCCGAAAATACAACCTACCCTGAAAGTAAGTCCTAGCTTGATTTTTACATACATGCCCAATATAAAGTCTAGCCCCAAATAAACCCTAATTAAGATTCTGCCCACTCCAGAGTGCACAGGTAAAAATTAAGCTAGGATGGGGATGGGGTTGGAGCTGCCCTACTAATTACTTTTGGACAATTGTAGCCAGGCCCCGTATATCCCGACACCTGCCTTGCCAGACCATTTCTTCTGCAAGGCTTTCCTAAAGGCCTCTGTAACTGATAATAGAGCCCCAGATCAAACTTCACTTATCATCTCTCTCTCTCACACACACACACACACACACACTATTATCTCAAATTGGGTGGAAAAAGGCAATAATGGTTTGTATTTATGAAAAAAAATAAAAAGAAACCTTGAAATTACTGACCCATTATTCTAAAGGCCCAGTCCCACTGCACTTACGGATGCAAAGAGGATGTAAAATGGAAAAAAAAACTTGCCATCCATTGGAAAATGCTATGCATCTGTTTTGTACCCACTGCATACGTGTTTCATACGTTCTATCCATCGAGCATCCGTCCACTGCGATTTCATCTGCACAAAAAGTTTTGAGCTGCAAAAAACTTGAACTTTTCGCCGCGTATGATGTACATCCGCAACATATATGGGCAACAAACTTTCTATGTCCATAATCATCCGTTAAATGTCTGCTGTATTCTCTCTGCATCCTCTGGCCATCCCTCAACTCACAACTGCTGCAGCTGAAGATGGAAAGAGGGAGGAAACAAAAGGTACATGAAACATCTACACAGCATTAGTAGCATGGAAATAGAAAGGATGCAAGCGTATGCATCTCATATATAAATTATTCAAAACGGACAAAACGTTTGTATCTGGGATGTATCTCGTATATTTAGGATGTCTGCAGTATGTCTAGAGTATGTAGAAGGCCCCATAGTGGACAACTGATATTTTCTATAAAAAGGGGGAGAAAATCATCTGGATCGCTGGGATGGTGGACCATACAATCCCACTATGTTGCACTGGAGGTTTATCTTTCCCACAACTATCCTTATCTATCCCACAAGCATGCAAAGGCTTAACCGTTTTTTCAAAGTTTTCACCAACACTTTAAGAAGTAAACAAAATGAACCAAGTAAACTAAGTGTCTTCAGCAAAGATAACCTTTATGAACTTTCTTAGGTAAACTTTATGACTTTATTAAATAAGCAAAATGAACCAAGTAAACTGTATTAAGTGTCTTAAGCAAAGATAAACTTTATTAAACAAGTAAACAACTCAGTCTCTGAAACTATTCTGAGTCACTCTGAGTCATGTCCATGGTCTCAGCTGTGAAGCGGGCAGTGACTGTGGATGTGGCTGTGGCTTGAGTGCTAGTATGAGGCGCCATTGGGGTGCTTGGCCCCGAGGGTACAACAGGTGGTGGTGTGTTTGGGAAACTATCCGAGAGTTGACTCAGTCCCAAGTCCTCAAGGACTTCAGATGTCCTCATCAAGGACTTGAGATTTCAGGCCCAATACTGATGACAGATTGGGGTGGAGGAAGGGTTGGGAGGGGTGTAGTGGGGCTGTCTGGTCTGCAGCTGGGTGAGGAGTGGCGTCTGTGGTGTCCGATGAACCTGGGCCTGGACTGGGAAGCTCTGCTTGTGCTGTGGGAAGTCCTGGTAGTTGTAGCCTTGGTAGGTGAGGGGCTGTTGAAAGCCATGGAAGGGCTGTGACATCGCCTGGGGTGGAGGAGCAGACCTGGACTGGGTAGGAGCAGCTTCAGCTGGGCCTTGAGGGTTGTGAAGAAGTGCTGCAATCTTCTGCTTCATCATCTGCTACTGGGCCTCGGGCAGGTCCCTCAGGGTCTGGTTGACATACTTGATGAAGGTGTTCTGGCCCGAGGATGCTCTGTCCAAGTTGACCAGCTGAGAGAGAAGTTCTGTGTTGGTCTTCATTGTATCCCTGATCTCCAACAGCACATTGTGGTCCTGGCCATCCACTCTGCCTCTCTGCCGGCATCCTCGGGAGCTGGGAGTGGCTTGGCCTCTGGTGGCTGCTGCTTCTTCCTCCATTTCTGACAGCAGGGTGTCATCCTCTGCGGGATCCTCCAAGTCCATCGGCATGGGGAGTGCAGCTGTCGAGGGGGTCTCTGCTGTGGGGCCCTCTGAAGACACCTGCCTGGACAGGGTAGCTGGCTCCTGGTTGGAAGAGAGACTGGCTGTCTGTGGGCTGTCTGAGGGAGAGGGGTCTCAGAGGGGCTGCTCCTTGGTGGCGGATCTCACCCTCCAGGAAACTGCACTTGGCCATGACATACATTTCCCAGTCAATGAGCTTGACAGCGGCCTGCCCGGATGTCTTCAGGTGCAGCTTGCCATACCAGGTGTGCATGTGCTTCCAACATCCAACGAGTACATCTGCAGTGTACCCCAGGCTCTCTGCCTTGTCTCTCCAAGCTTCCTGCTTCTTCTTGGTGTCCCGATACAGTCTGTGGCCCTTTCTCCAGAGGTACTCATTCTCCCTCAGCCTTTCCAGCACCTCATCCTCATGCTCCTTGGAAATGGTGTACTGTTTCCTCTCTCCCTTCTCCTTCCTTTGCCTCTTCCTCTCTCTGGCAGGGGCTTCAGCGGGGCCTTCAGGGGCTTCAGCATCAGGGCCTTCTGGAGATTGTTCAGGGCCTTCAGGGACTTGAGCAGCAGGGCCTTCAGCAGCAGGGCTTTGAGGGGCTTGAGGGGCTTGGGGCTGGTCCACCATAGCAGTAGCAGCAGCAGCTTCAGAATCAGTGCCAGGGGGTGGGATGCTGGTTCTGCCCTTCTTCACCTTGCCAGGGCTTGAATGAGTAGGCACGGACTTCCTCTTCTTGCCTGACTGACGAACCATGGTGTTCCTGCAAGATGTATGTGGCAGCACGTCTTTCCCCTGTATGCTGACTGCGTGTGTGCTGCATCCTTTTATATCTGCGGAGCAGACGCAATTCATACTCCCCGCATGTGCAGTGAACTCTTTGCATCTGATATACATCCACGTGGCATCCCCTTTGTTTCCTAAAGGCGTACATGATGCATCCGCTTCATCCGCTATGCATCCGCCCCTTCCACTATGCATCCACTTTTAAATTATCCCCCGGAACCCCTTCGGAGGTGTCATCAGCTTCCATCTGCTTTCATCTGCTAGGCTTCCTATGAACATCTGTTTAACATCCCCGCTACATACTATCCACGTCCATTCTTTTCCATTCTGTTTATGCAAATTTTCATCAATTTTTGGAGTGGATGACAATGGATGGAGCCACCCCCGAAATTTTGCTCCTCCGCTGTGTCCTTTATACATACGTTTGCGTCCATCGACCAGTGGGACTGGGCCTTAATAGATGGTGTAGCAAAAATGCATGCTTCCTCTTGAGGAGAGTTCAGAGTCGGTAGATGAATAGTGCAGTCCTTGCAGAACAACAATCAGTCTTTAGAAAGAGTTGATTCACTGTTAACAATTGTTTTGTCTTGAACCACCTAATTAGAAAATATGTCAGACAGGAGAAACAATGGTTTGCTGCCTTTATAGTTCTTAGTGCAGCATTTGACACAGTAAACAGAGAAATATGATTGAGGAAATTGATTGCCTTTAAAATGGAACTCAGACTGTTGGCAAGCCAGATCTCTTTTGACAAGCACTCATTTCAGATTTTTGCATCCAATGGAGGCATGTGAAAAAGGATCAATATTTACCAAGAAGTAAGGTTGCATACGTGCTACATTTTTATTCAGTCTAGACATTAATTGCATACCAGGACTTGTGAAGGATCTTGAAGTACACATGACTAAGGATCTATATAACTAATGTAATACAGCTTTTATTATGACAATATGATATTATTGACATGTTCTCAAGTTGAGTTGTAAAGTTTGTTGAAAAAAGTTGGTTCCTGGTGTCATAATAATTTTGCATTTTGCAAGGTAACCTTTTTGTTGTCTGAGCTTGATTATTTTCTTGCTGAAATTTTATTACTAAACTAGGTAACATCATCAATGTTGGAAGAGAATGGAGTTGCTCATATATTCTACATAATTTGATATTCTGATGACTTGCCCCATCAGTGTAGATGGGAATAGTTTATGTTTTAACAAATGTAAGCAAAGGCTAGGTCCCACTGGCTGATGGACGGAAAACATATGCATAAAGGACAGTGTGGACGAGCAAAATTTCGGGGGTGGCTCCATCCATTTTTATCCGTTCCAAAAAGTGGTGAAAATTTGCATAAACAGAACTGAAAAGAATGGACGTGGGTAGTATGGAGTGGGGATGTTAAACGGATGTTCATCGGAAACCTAGTGGATGAAAGCGGATGGAATCGGATGACACCTCCAAAGGGGTTCCAGGGGAGAATTTCGAAGCAGACTCATAGCGGAAGGGGCGGATGCATAGCAGATGAAGTGGATGCATCATGTACGCCTATAGGAAGCAAAGGGGATGCTGCAAAGCATTCATTGTGCATGTGGGGGGGTATGAATTGCATCCGCTCTGCAGATATAAAAGGATGCAGCACGCACGCAGAATAGTCTGTTCTGACTCAGAATAGTCTCAGAAACTGAGCTGTTTACTTGTTAATAAAGTTTACCTTTGCTTAAGACACTTAATAAAGTTTACTTGGTTCATTTTGTTCACTTAACAAAGTGTTGGTAAAAACTTTGAAAAAATGGTTAGGCCTTTGCATGCTTGTGGGATAGATAAGGATAGTTGTGGGATAGATAAACCTCCAGTGCAACCATAGTGGCACTGTAGGGTCCACCATCCCAGCTGCCACACATATGGACCTTTATTATAAATAACAATTTATTCATTGATCAACACATTTTAAAATAAACAAAACTCTTTATTAATGCCCTGTTCATTGTAGGACCACTCAACATACATGGTACAATCTCATCAGTGTTATGCAACAGTCCCAAGGAAGCATCCATTAATCATCTATCATCCTGTCTTGCCACTCCACTGCTCCAGCTGGGGAGTTGCACCAGTGTCTCAGGAGGTTGCGCTGCTTCTTCCCTTCACGTGAAGCTCTGTTGGGGCCTTGTACAACCACAGTGTCTATCAGGTTACATCCTTGCCTCCATTCACCAGGCTCCATGTCCCCATTTCTTTGTTGATGGTCGACAAGTCTGTTCTGCAACACTAGGTAGCGGGTGCGCATGATATTGTGCAGGATGCACCAAGCTTCCACGATGTTCCTCACGGTCTCTGGGTAATGCTGCATGGTGATGAGAAGTATCTGGAACCTGTTGGCCAGGATGCCGAAGGCATTCTCCACCACCCGTCTTGCCTTGGACAGCCTGTAGTTGAAGATCCTCTCTTCATGGGTGAGGTATCTTGAACTGTACGGCTTCATGAGGTAGGTTCTGAGAGAGAACTTGTCATCATCAATGATGAAGTAGGGCACATCTTGTGTGTCATTGGGTAGGGGGTCTGGACCTGGAAAACCCATGATGAGGTTGCATTCCAGCCCATCTTGAGGTCACTTGCATTGTATATCTGACCATCTGAAGCTGACCCGTTGCCTGAAGCCTTGATGTAGATGAACTTGTAGTCAGCATCAACCATGGCAAAGAGGATGATATTGAAGAAGCCCTTGTAGTTGTAATAAGTGGGCCCTTTGCTGGCTGGAGCTTTGCAGGCTACGTGTTTCCCATATAAGAAAAATAAAAAAGAAACAATGAGACAGGGATGGTAGGCACATTGGTGCGCTTATGCACGCTCCCTACAGACCTCTTAGGAAAGGGGTGAGGTCAATACTAGACAGTCCAAGGTTAAAGTTTTTGGGATTTAGGGAAGAAACCACAAAGTCAGGAAGTGTATTCCAGACATTGACCACTCTATGGCTGAAGTCATATTTCCTGCAGTCAAGTTTGGTGCGGTTTACCTTGTGTTTGTATGTATTGTGTGCTCTTGTATTGTTATGGTTGAAGCTGAAGTATTCATTGACAGGAAGGACACTGCAATGTATAATTTTATAGACTATACTTAGATCGGACCGAAGGCGGCATAGTTTTCGGTTTTCTAGCTCTAGAATTTCAAGTATAGTGGCATAAGGTATTCTGCAACGAGTAGAGGCATGGAGAATTCTTCTTGTGAAATATTTCTGGACTTTCTCAACTGTGTTAATATGAGATACATAATGCAGATTCCAGACTGATGAGCTGTATTCAAGTATTGGTCGAGCAAATGTTTAGTATGCTCTTGTTAGTGGTGTGATATTACCTGAGAAAAAGCTACAGAGGATTAGGTGAACAACACTTAATGCCTTCTTGGCTATGCAGTTATAGTGGGCTCTAGCACTTAGGTCATTTGAGATGAGTACTCCGATGTCCTTGACAGAGTTTGGATCATCAAAATGGTCAACATCATCAACATCATTTGGATCATCAACAAGATTTGAGCACTGGGAACAATGGTTAAATATAAAAATTTTAACCAAAACTCTTGTAATGAAGACAGTTGTATTTGCTGAGTTCCAGAGAAAGAGAGAGAAAGAAACCCCCACATCTATTAGTAAAATGTCAGTTGTGTGAGGAACAGATCATTATCTTGGACTGCATATAAGACAAACAACCTATTTGGATCCTTATATTAAAGCAACATGTTTCCTGTTTGATCAAAATTATCAAAATACATTAAATATAGCTCTATATTTGAACAAAACATTTTAATTGACCTGTGGACCTGTGGGTCTGATGCCGTAAGTCATAAGGGTGATAAATATCATTGGCACTCTTTATTCTTATTATTTTAAACTTATGGGTTTTATACTATTGCTGTGTACAATATTCCTAATACTATATTGTTTTAATTTTTTATTTTCATATGGGTTAATCAATGGTAAACTATTCTAATTTAACATCTTCTATCCCAGGGCAGGAGTTCTGTTCTACTGTACAATTCTACTGTATTTTTATTTTATTTGGTTTGTCAATTTGAAGATAATTGGAATAAGTAAAAACATAGTAATAAATACTTCTTTTATTTTATTTATTTAGTATTTATTTATTTATTTATTTATTTATTTATTTATTTATTTATTTAT
>BLBF01000093.1:445790-561348 GCA_015471245.1 Laticauda colubrina | reverse complement strand
ATTTATTTATTTATTTATTTATTTATTTATTTATTTATTTATTTATTGCCGCTTCTGCAGAACTGGTCAGAACCTGCTGAATACCACCTCTGATTTTGACCCATTTAACTGGGAATCTGCCATGGATAGGGATTATGCTTTGCTTCCTCCTTGTCGTCAAATATCAAAGAAGAAGGCACATTTGTTGAGAAGTTCCTGAGTTCAGGTTTGGACTGAATCAGATGAAATTGAATCAAGAATAGTTTTATTCCAATGAGAAATAAGCTTTGGAGTTATGATTGATTTTGTACAGATATGGCCGATGTCCTATGAAAGATCAAGGAAAGACGTTGTTAAGCAACCCAGATCTGACCAGATTTATCCATGGCAATCTTTCCCTCCACCGAGATAGTGAAATAGGCCCTCTGCTCCTTTGAAAGAAGTCCAAGAATTTTTTGTCAACATGGTGTCCAACATGATTGGACTTCTGAGAGATCATGCCCTGACCCAGAACACTGAAGCTGTCAGAGTTCCAAGAGATGCACAAATTAAATCATCAGTCTCAAGCCAAGCTTCAAAAAAAAAATCCAATTGTTTAGTAGGAGCTTCATGCTGGCATGGACCAGGTGGACCCAAATCTGATCTCAGTTAATTCATGCTTTGCCTCTGTTTCCACACACACCCCACCCCGCCAATATGTGAATGTGTGATCAGTCACATTCCCCACCGAAGCAATTTCACAGGTTGTAAAAGTCCCTCCCTCTGCCCACTGTGAGTTTCTTTCAAGATGACCCTGATGTATCCGTTGGAATGTCCCTTGTTTTGACTGAGATACCAGCTCCTTGATGCAACAGTGAAGTTTGCTCTCCCATCCCCCTTGCCCTTGGCAACTCCAGAGCAGTTAAGGGATGCTTTGTGAGTTGACAGAAGCATTGAAACATGATTTTGACTCAAAGAAAGGCCTCTCCTAATACCTGAAGAAATTATGGACAATTTAAAAGGAAATATGACTTAGATTTGGGTTTGGCTTGAAAGAGGGTACTTCATCTATAAACCCTTTGAATGCAATTGTTGATATTGATTTTTAACTACCTTAAGTCACTCTGGGGGGAGGGAACTGTTGTGTATAGAATTTGGCAGACTCCAAATACCTTAAACTATTTGACCGAGAAGGCCATTCTTGGATTGGTTATTTCGGAACCAATCGGAGAATGGCCCCCCGGGCGACGGGAACATTTAAAGTACTGTCATTGGTCACGAACCCCAAGTAAGCCGCTATAAGAAGGGCTGCCGCGGCTTGGGCTATTGTTCTGTTACCATTGTATTACTTGTTGAAAAAAACAAGTTGTTGTTGGAACCCGGTCTCGCACAACTTATTTCTGAACGGAATATTGGCGATGAAGGTGGGATCATCGTAGAAGAGCGAGACCAAAGGACGCGGCAATCAGAATCGAATGAAAGAGATGGCCGGTAACAATCCACCGCTGCACCATTCAACCCTGATGAGGAGGATTTGGAGTCGTATATCAATCGCTTTCTAATATTTTTAGAAAGCAATGAACTGCAGGAGATATGTGACCAAAGGAAGAGGGCTGTCTTCCTCACACACTACAGACCAGATATTTTTAAAATGGCAAAGGCGCTGGCCAAACCAAGAGAGGTTAAACAGATGACTTGGCCCCAGTTGAAAAGAATGCTCCGAGCACATTACGCACCTGTGGTCTCCAACTTGTTAAAAAGGCATGAGTTCTACAAAAGAGACCAAAAAGAAGATGAGACCGTTGGAGATTTTGTAGCAGCCCTAAGACATATTGGAGGAGCCTGCGAGTTCCAGAACATGGACGAGGCCATGAGGGACTGCGTGGTCCTCGGATTGAGGGATGCTACACTCCAGAGTAAGTTGCTAAATAAACCAAACATCACTGTGGCCGAGGCCATCACAGAAGCCACCGCTGCAGAAGCAGCAAAGAAATCCGCAGCCACTATGCGTCAATTCAATTCCAGATCCGCCAAATCAATTCCATGAATTCAATTCCAGATCCGCCAAATCAAGCCAGAGAAAAGAAGGTGGAGGGAAGCAAGAAACAACCCACAGCACCGCCCACTATGAAGATATCGACTCCCCAAGCGACACTGATGATGACAATAAAGATGTCCATAGACTACAATCAGAAAAGAAATGGCAGGAAAAAAGAAGAAGCAGGCGGGAATTCCAGTGTGCTGGATGCGGAGGCAATCACCCGCGATCTGAATGTAAGTTCCTAGACGCAATCTGCAGAGCTTGTAACAAACAGGGACACATCGAAAGGGTCTGCCAAAACAAAAAGAGCTATAGTCCTAAAAGACGCGGCAGCACACACACCCCAGAAATGAAGAGAGACAAGCCAGAAGCAAATGGAACCGAGATAAAAGAAATAAAAGAACGAGCGACAGAGAGGAAATGCACCAGACAGTAACAATCGGAAATGCCAGGGCAGCAAATGTAAAAAAGGACCGGATAGAGGTGAACTTTGAAGGGAAGCCCTGTGAGATGGAAGTCGACTCCGGATCCTTTTTATCGCTGGTATCTTGGAACACCATCCCACGCCTAATACCGTACATCAAACAAAAAGAACTAGAAAAACAAAACCCGATCTTAAAGGACTACCAGGGAAATCAATTCTGGTAGTGGGCCTTGGACATTTCCTCGTGAAGTTTAAAAATCATGCTGAAATTTTGCCTCTGACCATCGTCGACCGTGATCGCCCTAGCCTCCTGGGAATTGAATGGTTCATGCCCCTGGGAATCGGGATGACCAGAATCAACAGCATCGTTGCAGCAAACTGGGATGAGAGCCTGTTGCAAGAGTTCCGAGATGTATTCAACGGGACCCTAGGCAAGTACAAGGTAACCCCAATTTCATTTAGCCTAGACCCGAAAATAGCCCTGATTCAGCTCAAAGCCAGACGCGTCCATTTTGCCTTAAAACCAAAAATTGATGAACAACTGAACAAACTAATAGCACAAGGGGTGTTACAGCCAATTGACCATGCCAGGTGGGAAACACCCATCGTGACTCCTGTCAAACCAGATGGGTGTTTGACTTTGCATCGATTGGGCCAGTGTCCTTTGAAAGGGCAATGAAAGAGATTGCTCAGCAACCCAGATCTGACCAGATTTATTCATGGCAATCTTTTACTCCACTGAGATAGTGAAATAGGCCCTCTGCTCCTTTGAAGAAAGTCCAAGAATTTTTTGTCAACATGGTGTCCAACATGATTGGACTTCTGAGAGATAATGCCCTGACCTAGAAAACTGAAGCTGTCAGGGTTCCAACAGTTGCCCAAATTAAATCATCAGTCTCAAGCCAAGGTTCAAAAGAAATACAATTATTTAGCAGGAGCTTCATGCTGGCATGGACCAGGTGGAGCCAATTCTGACCTCAGTTAATTCTTGCTTTGCCTCTGTTTCCAGCTGTGCTCCCCCCCTTATGTCAATGTGTGATCAGTCACATTCCTAATGAAAAAATTTCATGGGTTGTAAAAGTCCCTCCCTTTGCCCACTGTGGGTTTCTGTGAAAACAACCTTGGTGTATCGGTTGGAATGTGCCTTGTTTTGACTGAGATACCAGCTCCTTTTTTTTTTTTTTTAATATTTTTTATTAATTTTTAAAGACAAACATAAACAAACAAAATGTAAAAACGTTAACCTTTCTTCCATGAATATACAAACAGTGTGCCGGTTGGTTTACAAATTTACAAATTACAAACTAGGCTGGGGTCTCCCTTTTTGAAGATGGGGATGACGGTGGCTTGAGACCATAGGTTTGGCAAGGAGCTGGTCCTGATAGATTTTTCAAAGATAATGTTTCAGGACCAGCTTCTTGCCAAGCCTATGGTCTCAAGCCATATATAATAATTCTGCTACAAGTGTTGTGAATCTAAACATGCGCCCAAAGACTGCACAGCCAAGATGCAATGCCATCTATGCAACAGCAATGAGCAGCCAACTGCTCTGCATACAGACTCTGAACCACCACAGCAGATAACTCCTAACCCTCCTTTGAACAAGGAGCTGCAGCGTGCTGCGACAGCACATTGTGCACCTCAGCACGCCATAAAAGCACAATCTGAGCCAGTGGCAAGTGTCAATTGCATGGCAGTGTGCAATAACACACCAACCCTTCATTGATGTCATCAGATCTGCTTAGCCAAAGTCTACCCCGATGGATGCCCAGAAAAAGCAGTGAATGTATTTGTAATACTGGATCTTCAGAGTGATCGCTCACTAGCCACATCCACATTCTTCGACCTCTTTGATGTTCAGAAGGAAGAAGTGCACTTCATGATATCAATGCGCACCACACCAAGACGCACAGTGGGGAGGGAAGCTCCTAGACTCTCTATAGAGTCATGAGATGGAAGTTCCCAGTTCCTACTGCCGCCCGTGTTGGAATGGGACGGGATACCAGATGAATGCAGCCACATTGCAAAACCAGAGGTAGCTAGCAACATACCTCACCTGAAGCATATGGCTCATCACTTTCCTGCCCTAGATCCTGAAGCCAAGATTTTGCTCTTGCTGGGACTAGATGCCCCTGATGCTTTAGCCTACATTGAAGTAGTAAGAGGCCCGAGATACTCACCCTATGCCTTAAAAAAAAAACCTGGGTTGGGAATTCTCAGGAATTGTCTGTATGGATTGATACAGGTGCCAACCCAGGCGGATGCCTTCACACCATCTATTCTGAAAGCCTTCCAAAACCCTTTAGCACCATCAAAAACAAGAATGGCGGTCCACCCAAAGAGGCCACTGGCGACCAGTAGACGTTCACCAAGAAGGTCTACACCAGACCAGTCACCGACTTCGTGCTGGTGCGGAGAAAGGCTGAACTTGAAGATTGAACCTCAAGCTTTGCAGGCTTTACTTTGTTTGATGCTTGATTACTATTTACTTTATTACTGTTTATTTTAGTTATATAGTTATCTGCTATTCAGTTAGCATTATTCTTTCCTGTTTATTTTTGTTATACAGTTAATTTAGTTGGTAGAATTTACAATTCCAGGTGGGGAGTGAGCTGTCCAGACAGTTTAGAGTTAATAGGATTTGGGATATTTGGAGGTAATTGAGAGCTGTCCCCATAAGGGAATGCATCATGGTAAATGTAGTTTAGGTATCCTGGAAGATGTAGTCCATGTCTTGTCATCACATCTGTAATCCTGATTGGTCACTAAATTGACTTTTGTTGGGTTGGGGCAGGCTCCCTCACTCTTGCCTGAATCCATTTCCATAGAGTTGCTTCAATCATCATGGGGATGAGAGATTATTATCTTTCTACACCATAATGCAGATATACAAAGGATTGGACATTAAGAAGAACCTCATCATAACTGTGAGTTGATAAGGATGTATGATGAACCAATAAAAAAGACTTTTTATGAATGCTTTGTGGAGTTGCTCTGTCTATTTTATACCCATCCAGAGAGTAATAAGCAGAACATGGTCTCAAGACATATATAATATGAATATATTCATATATAATATGAATGTAAACCCAACAAGAAATGTATATAAATATTGTGCACAAGATATGTGTACCCAGCTGACACAATGTATAACTGAAAGGATTTATTTGTTGTTTTTGTCATAAAAATTTTCTCCAAAAAAGAATCAGAACAATATAAATAAAGCTATATATTCAGTTTGTGTTAATCTGTGAAGAAACTCATCTGCCAACCTTTCCTGAAATTACTCATTCAGGGCGACTGAATGGGTGTTTTCCAATCCAAACATGTAAGGTAGGGATTTCAAACTCACTTTGTCACATGATGTAGTGTGACTTTTTTCCCCTTCATTAAAACGAGGGCGACTATGGTCAGCATGTGATGCATCCAGCCCATGGGCTGTGAGTTTGATACCCCTGATCTAAGATAATGAAAGAATTATTAGAGCATACACAGAGTGTGCATCACTCGACTTTTGATTCCTTGCTGAGCTCCATTGTAACATAATGTGCCAATTGCAAAGATAAAGCCTCTAGGCTCAACTGCCAATTAGCCTAGCTAAAGTAACTTGTGATACGCAAAATATGAATTCTTTCTGTTTGTTGTAACTTAATGTGAGATAGCAACTCCCTCACAATGCTCTGTGCTGTATGCCAGAAATGTATTCCTTTAAAGTCCCTTTGTTTGCAGAAATGCTGAGGAAAACCATGAGTTTTGCATAATCCAAGAAAGAAAACCTCCAACTCAATTGAAGTAGAGAAGACGTACTTTCATTGAGTTTGAAATGACAGCAGTGAAAGCAGTCAAGATCTGATTCAAAAGGCAAGCATGCATCAAAAGGAAAATCCCATGCTTGAGTTCCAGCTGACACAATCTGACACAATCCGGAATTACCCCACAATATTCAAAGTTAGAAAGAACCCCCAAAAGTCACATTCGCCAATAGAATTAATTCAATGTTGCTTGGTGTCATAAATCTTCACCTCAAGGGGCCTAAGCACAGACAGCTCGTATTCCCACAGGAAGAAGAATTACCTGGCCAAAACAACTCTCTCTATCTCCACTCTCCCCCCTTAAGAATGTGGCAAGCCCAAAACCCTTCCCCTCATGACTGCCACAGAGAAAGTAAGAAAAATAATATATTCTAAGCCTTACTAAAAAGGTTTATACATATGTCAATTTTGGGCTTGACAAAGGAACTACCAAAGAGCCAACAGTAAGCAGCCCAATCAAAGAATCTCTTAGACTTCCCTCACCAACATTGACAGGGCAAGCCAACAGAATATAAACCGAGAACAAACCCCACTCCTTACTGACACTGATGATGTTACTTAGTTTGGGTAAGGAAATGTATGCAAGATAACAAACAAGTTCAGAGAGCACCAAGGACCCCTTATTCCAACCCTGAGATATAAATTTTCTCCTTTTTGGTTTTATGGATTGGTATATTTCCTTTGTTTATGTCTGTCAATTAGAGCTATTTAAACAAAATAAAATAAAAATATGAAGACTGTAAGACAAATGAAATGATTTATTAATCTTTATAAGGGGAAAGAGGGATAGAGAGAGTGAAATATGAAGGCCAACTTTTGATTTAAAAGATGACATTAAGAGGTTTTCAGGTTTCCACAAGCTGCCAAATGAGAAAAATTGTATTGCAGGCTGACACTTGACAACAAGGAAAATATTTGATTTTGAGAAATTTTTAGTTTTTTAGTGAACTAAAAAAAAGTAATGGAAAAAGAGACTAACATTATAGTGGCTCACAAAATGTATCATTACTTAGTTTGGGTAATGAAATGCATGCAAGAAAACAAACAAGCTCAGGGAGCACCAAGGACCCTTCATTCCAACCCTAAGACACAAATATTCTCCACAAATATCCCCACAGAAGACTTAAACTAATGTATGTATCAAATATCAATTATATGAATTATTAGAACAAAAATTAAAGAGTCTAGAGGCACCTCTAGCCACTCTGAAACTTAATGAACAGGATGAGAAACCCCAACAAAAGCAAGAAAACTACATCAAAATTAAACACAATAAGAAACAAACAGTTTCTGTTGGGGAAAAAAAAGGCTATATATGAACCTAAAGAGGAAGATCATGTCACTTTTCAAAGAAAACAATGATGAAAAACAAAACCCTGCTATCTACCCTAACCCACTCCAATGAAGCCCTTCTGGAATTGAACAATCATTTTCATAGTCTCCCCTGGGAGGAAATATGCAGTCACTCACAAAAGAGCAGGCATGAACAGTTTCATGGAAAAAAGAGGCACAACCCAGCATTCCTGTGACAGGAAGAAAAACATTCCAGACTCCCCCTTGGAAAAAGAAATTGGGAGTTAATGTTAATTAACTTCTATTGTTAATGGGAGAATAATTCTTAGTGGAACAGAAACTGAAGTGCAGAGACCTGGCAGTTAATGGAGGGAATATATTATTCCCTGGAGCAAAAATTGAAGTTGTAGCTGAAAACTAAAACTGTTTAGTAAAAAAAAAAAAAAAACATCTGCAGTCCAATCTAAGCATAGTTCACAAAATTGTCTGGTATAACATCTTGCCTGTCAATGACTTCTCAGTGTCAATCAAAAAAATATATGGGCAAACAGGACTTACATTTTGAGCTTCTACAGTGACAGACTTAAATCCACGATTGTGTGTGGTTTCGATCAGTACTCGCCGTTGGAGCTCCCTTACCCAACTACATTGAGAGCTAAGCCACCCCATAGAGGTGGTGAAGAGGGGGGAGATTGCTAGAAGGGTCAAGGCGAGCTGCATCTCACCTCCTCAGCTGGCCTTTCCCGAAGGCAGTTGCAGTGGTGGTTAGAAATGGCCACCTCAAGGAAAAACTCAACCAGAAAAGAATGTGCATGAGGAAGATAAGAAGAGAAAGTTTTGACTGACCAGGTGGAACTGAAAAAGCAACATAAGGAACCCTGGTATTTAAAGACCTTGTCACACAGCACCAACGGATGGAAAGAGGATGGAAAACGGAGAGAAACACTTGCCATCCGTTGGTTCACGCGATGCAACCGTTCTGTACTCACTGCATCCGTTTTTCATACTCTCTATCCATCCAGCATCCGTCTACCGACATTTCATCCGCTCAAAACGTTTTGAGCTGCACAAAACATTTTGAGTGGAAAAAGTATCCAACGGATTCATTATACATCCGCTACACATACAGGGAACATCCGTTATACGTCCGTCGTCATCCGTTACGCGTCCACTATATATGCTAGGCATCCGCTGCGCATCCACGCAACTCGCATCCGCTTCAGCGGAAAATGGACACAGGGATGAAGCAAAACGGACACGGAATGGAAACGCAGCATTAGTAGCACGGACGTAGAAAGGATGAAAGCGGATGCAGCTCACATACAAAGCATTAAAACAGAAAAAACGTTCGTATAGGGGACGTATCTTGGATATTTAGGATGTCTGGAGGATGCCTAGAGGATGCAAAAGGACACCTAGCGGAAAACCTATATTTCCAATAAAAAGGGGGAGGAAGTCCAGCATCCCTGCTGTGCAGACCTCTTCAGCCTTCATCTGGCTCTTGCTCTTCCAAAGCATCCAGTCATCTCCACCATGGATTGTCACACACTCATTTTGGAAGCTGCCATCATTCTACAACAGTGCAAAGCCCTCTACAGGCTCTTTCACCTGTTCTACGCAAAGAAAAGGAGGCATCCAAGAAGTGTCTGGGTCTGAAGATGGATCACGAGAAGAGCAGAGTATGGACTGTACAAAAAGCTGATGGTGGACCTGAGGAACGAAGACACTCGTGCATTCCAGAACTTCATGAGGATGCCGCCAGCCATGTTTGACGAAGTTGTGGAGCGGCTGAGACCCAGATTGACCAAGGCAAATACCAATTTCAGGCCCAGCCTGGACCATGGGATGAAGGTGGCATTGACTCTCCACCACCTGGCCTCCAGGACCACGTACAGGAGCATGCAGTACGCCTGGAGAGTGCCACACAACACCATCAGCATTGTGGTCAGAGAAGTGGTGCAGGTCATCATCGAAGAATACCTGGAGGAGCTCCTCCAGTGCCCCTCCACTGAAGAAGGATGGAAGAAAGTTGCAGAGCAGTGGTATCAGAAGTGGAACTTCCCTCACACCGTTGGAGCCATAGATGGGAAGCACGTGGCCTGCAAAGCTCCAGCCAACTCAGGGTCCACTTATCACAACTATAAGGGCTTCTTCAGCATCATCCTCTTCACCATGGTCGATGCTGACAACAAGTTCATGTACATCAATGCTTCAGGCAACAGGTCATCTTCAGATGCCCAGGTACACAATGCCAGTCACCTCAAGGATGGGCTGGAAGGCAACCTCATCATGGGCTTTCCAGATCCAGAACCCCTGCCCAATGACACACAAGATTTTTCCCTATTTCATCGTGGGAGATGACGCCTTCTCCGTCAGAACCTACTTCATGAAGCCCTACACTTCCAGATGCCTCACCCGTGAAGAGAGGATCTTCAACTACAGGCTGTCCAGGACAAGGTGGGTGGTGGAGAACGCCTGTGGCATCCCGGCCAACAGGTTCCAAGTACTTCTCACCACCATGCAGCATCGCCCAGAGACCGTGAGGAACATTATGGAAGCTTGCTGCATCCTGCACAATCTCATGCGCACCCGCTATCCAGTGTTGCAGAAGAGGCTCGTGGACCACCAACAAGGGAATGGGGACATGGAATCTGGTGAATGGAGGCAAGGGCGAAACCTGACAGATAATGTGGATGTGCGAGGCCCCAACAGAGATTAATGTGAAGGGAAGAAGCAGCACAACTTCCTGAAAGACTGGTGCAACTCCCCAGCTGGAGCAGTGGAGTGGCAAGGCAGGATGGTAGATGATTAATGGATGCTTCCTTCAGCCTGTCTCATCACACTGATGAGACTGGGCCATGTACGTTGGGTGGGCCTACAATGAACAGGGCATTTAATAAAGAGTTGTGTTTGTGTTCACATGTGTGGATGATTGATTACATTATTATTGATAATAAAGGGCCATAGGTGTGGCACCTTGGAGAGTGGACCATACAGTCCTACTATGCTTGCACTGGAGGTTTATCTATCCCACAGCTATAACCCATTCCACAGGTATCCCTGCCCATCCCATTGCTATCTTAACCCATCCCACAGCTATTACCCATCCAACAGGTATCCCTGCCCATCCCACTGCTATCCTTACCCATCCCACAAGCATGCAAAAGCTTAAACCATTTCTAAAAGTTTCCACCAAGACTTTATTGACAAAAAGAACTGAACCAAGTGTGTGAAGCAAAGATAAACTTTATTAAGAACAAACTGTAAAAGCAAAATGACCCAAGTAAAGTGTCCCAAGCAAAGATAAAGTCAACAGGTAGCAACCCAGACTCTGGCACTCTTCTCAGTCACTCTGAGGCGTGCCCATTGTTTGAGGGGTGAAGGGTCCAGGTACTGTGGAGGTGGCTGCTGCTGGAGTGCTGGTCTGAACCGCCATTGGGGTGCCTGGCCCTGAGAGGACAACAGGGGATGGTCTGTGGAGGAAGCTCTCAGAGAGCTGGCTCAGTCCTGTGATGTTGAGAGCCCCTTCCTCCATGACATGGGGTGTCAGTCCCAAGACCGATGACAGATGTTCTGAGGCCGGGCTTGGCTGTGGGGTGGAGGAAGAAGAAGTGGGGCTGTCTGGTCTGCAGGTGAGCGAGATGAGGCGTGGGTGGCATCTGTGACATGGATGGCATCTGTGGCGTGGGTCGCATCTGTTGCATTGGTGGCATCAGTGGCATCGGTGGCATCAGTGGCATGCGTTGAACCTGTAGCTGGACTGGGAAGGGCTTCCTGTGCTGCTGGAAATCCTGGTAGCCATAGCCTTGAGGGCCTGTGGAAAGCCTTGGAAGGGCTGTGACATCACCTGGGGTGGAGGAGCAGATCTGGACTGGGTCGGAGCAGATTCAGCTGGGCCTGGAGTGTTGTGCAGAAGACCGGTGATCCTCTCCTTTATCACTTGGTACTGTGATTCGGACATGTCCATGAGGGTCTGGTTGACATAGGTGAGGAAGGGCTTGTGGTTTGAGGATGGTAGGTCGGTGTGTACCAGCTGAGAGAGGAGATCTACGCTGCTTTTGATGGTGTTCCTAATCTCCAGCAGGACAGTGTGGCTCTGTCCCTCTGGTCTGGCTCTCTGCCTGCTTTCTGTGGAGGTGGATCTGGGTGTGGGTGTGGCTTGGTCTCAGGTGGAAGTGCCCTCTCCTTGCTCCCACTGCGTCAGGGGGGCCTCCATGTGCTTTGCAACAGGGAGTGCAGCTGTCAGGGGGGTCTCCGTCGTGGGATGCTCCACAGAAACCTGCCTGGACACAGGAACTGACTCTTGGCCAGAAGAGGACTGGCCCTCTGTGGGATGCCTGAGAGAGAGGGTAGAAAGTGGGGCTGCTCCTCGGTGGCGGATCTCACCCTCCAAGAAGCTGCACTTGGCCATCACGTAGGTCTCCCGGTCAGTGAGCTTGACTGTGGCCTGGCCAGACTTCTTGAGGTGCAGCTTCCCGTAACAGGTGTGCATGTGCTTCCACCACCCGAGAAGGACCTCTGAAGTGTAGCCCAGGCTCTCCAAGCAGCCTGCTTCCTCTTCGTGTCTCAATAGAGCCTTTGTCCCTTCCGCCATAGGTACTCGTTCTTTCTCAGCCATTCGAGCACCTCATCCTCATGTTCCTCTTCGATGGAGCATTGCCTCCTCTCCCATTCTCGCGTATGCCTCTTCCTCCCTCTGGCAGGGCCATCTGGGCCCTCATTAGAGGGGCTTTGAGGTTCTAGGGCTGCTCCACCACACTACCACCACCACCAGCAGCAACAACAACAGTAGCAGGACCAGCAGAACCAGCAGCACCAGCACCACCAGCACCACCAGCACCACCAGCAGCACTAGCAGGACCAGGATCAGGAGCAGCAGAGTAATCACCAGCAGCACCAGCAGGACCAGCAGCACCAGAAGCACCAGCAGCACCAGGAGCAGCACCAGCAGAGTAAGCACCAGCAGAAGCACCAGCATCAGGAGCAGCGCCAGAAGAGTAAGCACCAGCAGAAGCACCAGCACCAGGAGCAGTGCCAGAAGAGTAAGCCCCAGCAGAAGCCCCAGCACCAGCAGAGTCAGCCTGAGCAGCAGAAGCCCCAGCAGAAGCAGAGTCAGGGCCAGGGGGTGGGATGGTGGCCCTGTCCTTCTTGCCAGTGCTGGCAGCAGATGGCACAGGCTTCCCCTTCTTCCCCATGGTTGTTAGCTGAAGATGTGTCTGGCAGCAGGTCTTTCCTCTGAATGGTGACCTTCTTGTAAGCTGCTTCCCTTTATATCCGTGGGGCTGATGCAATGCATCCTCCCCGCATGCGCAGTGAATGCTTTGCATCCACTAGGCATCCGCTAGGCATCCGCTAGGCATCCGCTAGGCTTCCGTGATGCATCCGCATCATCTGCTAGGCATCCGCTCTACATCAGTTCTTTCCACTGCACGTCCGCTTCGCTGTGCTCCCCTGGAAGCCCTGCGGATGTGCCATCCGCTTCCATCCACTTCCATCAGCTAGGCTTCCGTGGAGCATCCACTTTACATCCCGGCTACATCCTCCCCCCGTCCGTTACTTTCCGTTGTTGTCTACTCTGTTTATGCAAATTTGGGGCACTTTTGAGAGCGGATAACAATGGATGGAACATTTTCTCGTCCGCTGTGTCCCTTTTACATACATTTTGCATCCGTCGGCCTATGTGACAGGCTCTTAAGTTATAAAGAATAACATTGCTCCCAAAGAAGATTTTGAAGCAGTGAATGAGAGAGGGAAGGGAAAGGATTTGGGTTTTTTTCTTTCCTTCCCCATATTGACAACTAAGGGATTCAAGTAAGAAACTGAAAAAAAATCCACTTTGGCATAAACAGGTACTTAAGTTGAAAATGAAATGTCAAAGGGATAATAAAGACTTCTGGATTTTAAAAATCTTTTAAAAGAAGGAAAGGAGAGAAAAAGAAAAAATAAATAAAAGGATGGGGTCTTGAAAAAAGTAGACCACCTGATAGTAAAAGGAATTAACAGTGAAACTTTAAGGCCGTGTCACACTGCCCAACGGATGCAAAAAGGACACAATGGAAGAGAAAAATGTTACATCCGTTGTATCCACGCTCAAAAGGGACGAAAATTTGAATAATTGGAGCAGACAAAACGGACGCGGGGAGGACGCAGGGAAGATGCAAAGCGGATGAGGAACAGAAGCACAGCGCATGGAAGTGGATGGCGCATCCGCTAGGCTTCCGGGGGGCC
Source organism: Laticauda colubrina (assembly GCA_015471245.1). Classification (NCBI taxonomy): domain Eukaryota; kingdom Metazoa; phylum Chordata; class Lepidosauria; order Squamata; family Elapidae; genus Laticauda; species Laticauda colubrina. Next base: position 547,592 of record BLBF01000093.1, on the reverse strand, counting down.
TCAGCGAAGCGGACGCGGAACGGAAAAAGCGGATGCAGAACGGATGCACAGCAGATGAAGCGGATGCAGAGCGGAAGCCTAGCGGATGCAGAGCGGAAGCCTAACGGATGCCTGGCGTTAATTGCGCATGTGGGGGGGATGCATTGCGCAAGCCCCCCAGATATAAAGGGAAGCAGCTCGCACGTGGCCAGCATTCCGAGGAAAGACCTGCTGCTGGATACCTCGAGTTCTTGCCTGCATATCTGCCTGCAAGCCTTGCTGGCAGCCTGCCTACCAGCCTCCCTTCCAGCCTTGCTGGCAGCCTGCCTTCCAGCCTCCCTGCCAGCCTTCCTGCCAGTCTGCCTTCCAGCCTCCCTGCCAGCCTTGCTGCCAGCCTGCCAGCCTGCCTTCCAGCCTCCCTGCCAGCCAGTCTGTCTGCCAGCCTTGGTGCCTGCCTTCCTGCCAGCCTTCCTGACAGGCTTCCTGACAGGCTTCCTGCCAGCCTTGGTGCCAGCCTTCCTTAAAGCCTTCCTGCCAGCCAGCAACCCCACAACCATGGGGAAGAAGCGAAAGTCTCAGCAACCTGCCGCCATCCCTGGCAAGAGGAACAGGGCCACCCTCCCGTCCCATATCCCTGACTCATCTTCTGCTGGGGCTTCTGCTGCTTGGGCTTGCTCTTCTGTTGCTGGAGCTTCTGCTGTAGCTTCTCCTGGCAGTGGTGCTTCTGCTGCATACTCTGCTGAAGCTGCTCCTGGTCCTGCTGGTCCTGCTCGTTCTGCTCGTGCTCCTGGTCTTGCTGACCCTTCTGCAGCCCTTACAAATGCAGGCACAGAGTCATCGGGCGACACCGTTGCCACCGGTTCCAATGATGCCACCGATGCCAACCACGACAGTCCTCACCCCGCTGCAGAGCAGGCAGCCCCACTACACTGCTCCTTCCTCCATCCCACAGCCAAGCCCGGCCTCAGTACATCTGTCCTCAGTACTGGGGCTGACACCCCATGGCATAGAGGAAGGACCTCTCAGCATCATGGGGCTGAGCCAGCTGTCCAACACCTTCCTCAACACACCGTCCCCTGTTGTCCTCTCGGGGCTAGGCACTCCAATAACACCTCAGACCAGCACTGCAGCAGCACCCACCTCCACAGCACCTGCTCCCTAACACCTTAGACTGGGCACACACCTCTGAGTGACCAAGAGGAGTGCAAGAGACTGGCTGCCTGGATATTTGTGGACTTTATTTGGACACTTGACTTGGGTCATGTTTATTTTACAGCTTGTTATTAATAAAGTTTATCTTTGTTTCACACACTTGCTTCATTCATTTTTTTCAATAAAGTCTGGGTGGAAACTTTTAGAAATGGCTTAGCCTTTGTATGCTTGTGGGATGGGTTAAGATAGCAGTGGAATGGGCAGGGATACCTTTGGGATGGGTTAAGATAGCTGTGGGATGGGAAGGGATACCTGTGGGATGGGCAGGGATACCTATGGGATGGGTAATAGTTGTGGGATAGATAAACCTCCAGTGCAAGAATAGTGGGACTGTATGGTCCACCCTCCCAGGTGCCACCCCTATGGCCCTTCATTATCAGTTACAATGTAAGAATTGATCCACACATGTCAACATAAAACACAACTCTTTATTAAACACCCTGTTCATTGTAGCCCAACCAAACATACATGACCCAATCTCATCCGTGTGATGAGACAGGCTGAAGGAAGCATCCATTAATCATCTACCATCCTGTCTTGCCACTCCACTGCTACAGCTGGGGAGTTGCACCAGTGTTTCAGGAGGTTGTGCTGCTTCTTCGCCTCACGTGTGCGCATGAGATTGTGCAGGATGCAGCAAGCTTCCACGATACTCCTCACGGTCTCTGGGCGATGCTGCATGGTGGTGAGAAGTACCTGGAACCTGTTGGCCAGGATGCCAAAGGTGTTCTCCACCACCCGTCTTGCCCTGGACAGCCTGTAGTTGAAGATCCTCTCTTCATGGATGAGGCATCTGGAGGTGTAGGGCTTCATGAGGTAGGTTGTGAGGGAGAAGGCGTCATCCCCCACGATGAAGTAGGGCACATCTTGCGTGTCGTTGGGCAGCGGGTCTGGATCTGGGAAGCCCACCATGAGGTTGCGTTCCAGCCCCTCCTTGAGGTGATTGTCGTTGTATACCTGGGCATCTGAAGATGACCCGTTGCCTGAAACATCGATGTACATGAACTTGTAGTCAGCATCTTCCATGGCGAAGAGGATAATGCTGAAGAAACCCTTGTATTTCTGATAAGTGGACCCCGACTTGGCTGGAGCTTTGCAGGCCACGTGCTTGCCATCTATGGCTCCAACGGTGTGGGGGAAGTTCCACTTCTGATACCACTGCTCTGCAACTTTCTTCCATCCTTCCTCAGTGGAGGGGCACTGGAGGAGCTCCTCCTTGTATTCTTCGATGATAACCTGCACCACTTCTCTGACAACAAAGCTGATGGTGCTGGGTGGCACCCTCCAGCCGTATTGCATGTTCTTGTAGGTGGTCCCTGAGGCCAGGTGGCGCAGAGTGTGTGCCACCTTGAGCCCAGGGTCCAGGCTGGGTGGGAAGTTGGTGTCAACTTGGGTGTCAGGCGCTGCACAACTTCGTCAAACATGGCTGGAGGCATCCTCATGAAGTTCTGGAACGCCCAAGGGTCTTCACTCCTGAGCTCCACCATCAGCTTGTCATAAAGTACGTACTGTGCTCTTCTGGCAAACCATCTTCAGAGCCAGACTTTTTTGGGTGCCTCCTTTTCTTCCCGTAGTACTGTTCACAGAGACTGTAGATGGTTTTGCAGTGTTGCAGAAGGATGTTGGCTGCCGAAAGGATTTTGTCGCAATCCACGGTGGACATGACTGGATGCTGTGGAAGAGCAAGAGTCAGATGAAGGCTGCAGAGGTCTGCACTGCTCGGCTGCTCGGCTGAAAGTGCGATGCAGATGAGTTGCTCCCCCTTTTTATAGGCAGTATAGGTTTTCCGCTAGGCATCCTCTAGGCTTCCTCTAGGCATCCTCTAGACATCCTTAATATCCAAGATAGGTTCCCTGTGCGAACGTTTTTTCCGTTTTAAATGCTTTGTTTCCATGCTGCATCCGCTAGGCATCCATTCTGCATCCGTTCTGCGTCCGTTCCGCTTCCTCCCTGTATCCGAGCAGATGCGAGTTGCGCGGATGCGGAACGGATACCTAGCGGATATAGCAGATGCGTAACGGATGCAGAATGGATGCCTAGCAGATGCGTAGCGGATGCAGAATGGACAAACTGCATACATTTTCCGCGCAAAAGTTTTAAGCAGCCTAAAACTTTTTGAGCGGATGAAACGTCAATAAATGGATGCTGGACGGATAGAGAGGAAGCCAAACAGAGGCAGTGAGTACATCGTGTTTTCGAATGGATGGCAAGCTTTTTTGTCCGTTTTACATCCTCTTTGCATCCGTTGGTGCAGTGTGACAGGGGCTTTAACAAGATTCCTAAAAGATACATTCTAACTGAAACTTTTTAACAGGATAATAGAAACCCCAGGAAGAGAAAGTTGAAGAAAGAAGCAAGAAAAAACAGCTTTGGGTTATTTGGATTACTTGGTGATTTTTGGATTTTTGGTTATTGGATTCAAAGGATTAAAATCAATTGGGTGGTTGTTTAAAAGTTTTTAAAATTGTATCACTCTGAGAAGAACTGAAAATGGAATTCAAAAAACAGAAAGAAGATGCACAAGGACAGGTTTTTTTGGGCTTCGTATTTCAATTTTTAGAAATAGAGATCCTCAACGATGAAAAACAAGAAATGTCTGTGGAATAAGAAGGGCGGGACAAAGAAGAAGCCATCTTGAATAACTAAGCAATTCTATGTGGGGGAAAAGAAGGAAAGGGGAGAAAGAGAGTGAAAAATTTAAGATCTGAAAAAACAACTAAAATTAAAAAAGAAGAGTTTGAAAAGTAATTACAATGTTAGGAACAAACAGAAGAGAAGATCACAGAAGAGAGAATAAGAATTCGAGACATGAGCGGTGAAAAAGGGGAGGGAGAATAAGAGGGGGAAGAGGGAAAGGAAAAGAAGTTATAAAGGACAGAAACAGGATATAGAGAAACAGGGAAAATGTACAAGGATTAAAGGTATAAGCCTATTTAGAAGACATAGAGACAATGAGTAAAATTTAATTGAAAGAGGAATTCTGCAAGGGTACATAAGAGTGTTGTTATATTAGAAATAGAAATGATTTAAGAAAATATGAAACAAGTGTGATTAAAATGATAGATTAAATAATCATTGTAATGTAGTGGAATGTTTGTTAATAAATAAATGAAATAAAGAGAATGGGAGAATGAAATTAGGAAAGGATGGGAACATTTTAATTATTATTAAGGAGTTATAAAAATTTAAGTGAAGAGGAATATGAAAGAAATATGAAAAAAATAAGGAAATATTATAAGTGTCCCTAAGGAAGTATGATGCCCCATTGAAAAGAAATGTTAAAGATGTTAAGGATTATAACTAATATTAATGATAGAGCTTGGAATTTGAATAGAATAAGCATTTTATGTATTATTGTTATATATATACTTTCTCTTTAAGAACTTAATGTGTATTTTAAGAATGTACCAAGCAGAATTCGATTGGAAGTTGTGTGTTATATTGAATGCTATAATTGTAAAGGCATAAACTGAAGTTTAAATAAGAGTTGAATGGACAAAAATTAAAAGATACAAAGGTGTCATACTCCAATCAGTAACTACAGGGGAAAATATTGTTAAATGAGAAATGAAAATATGAAATTGAAACAGGACAGACAAAATTATAAATATAATGATTAGAATGATATTGAAACTTAGAAAAAGATACATAATTGAATTCAGAAAGGAATGAGATAATTAAAAGCAAGGTTGAGAAAACTAAGGGAAGGGTAAACTATTGAAAAAATGTTAAAATAGTAATAAGATATGGAATAGAACAGAAAGATGAATATGCAATTGAGTTTGTCTCTGTATGGAGAAGTGATAACCTGGGACCATGCAATTCTCAAAAAAAGATATTTTATTTGTGTTATGCTTTATGAAAAACCAAATTATTTTTTCACCAAAAAAATAATATATGGGCAAACAATCAATACAAACTCAAGACAAACCAATACAAACTCAATTGCAGAAAATACGACTTCAGCAACTGAGTGCTCAATGCCTTGAATACCTTACCCAGCTCCATTTTAACAGCCTCAGCTCCTCAAAGCTTTAACCTCAAAATATCTTCTGTGGACCTCACCCCATTTGTTAGAGGTCCTTAAAGGGCTGGTCCCACTGGCCGACGGATGCAAAACGTATGCATAAAGGACAAAGCGGACGAGCAAAATTTCAGGGGTCACTCCATCCATTGTCATCCACTCCCAAAAGTGGCGAAAATTTGCATAAACAAAATGGAAAAGAACGGACGTGAGTAGTATGTAGCAGGGATGTTAAACGGATGTTCATAGGAAGCCTAGCGGATGAAAGCGGATGGAACTGGATGACACTTCCGAAGGGGTTCCGGAGGATAATTTCAAAACAGACGCATAGCGGATGAAGTGGATGCATCACATATGCCTAAAGGAAAGAAAGGGGATGCCGTGCGGATGTATATTGGATGCAAACCATTCACTGTGCATCCTTTCTATTTCTGTGCTACTAACGCTGTGTAGACGTTCCGTGTACCTTTTGTTTCCTCCCTCTTTCCATTTTCAGCTGCAGCAGATGTGAGTTGAGGGGATGGCCAGAGGATGCAGAGGGGATACAGCGGACATTTAACAGATGATAAATGGAGATAGAATGTTTGTTGCTCATATGTCGTGGATTTACATCGTACACGACGGAAAGTTCATCCATTCACAAAGTTTTGTGCAGCTCAAAACTTCTTGCGCGGATGAAATCGCAGTGGACGGATGCTCGATGGATAGAGCGTATGAAACACGTATGCAATGAGTACACAATGGATGCATAGCATTTTCCAATGGATGGCAAGCTTTTTTTAATGTTTTACATCCTCTTTGTATCCGTAAGTGCAGTGGGACAGGGCCTGAAAGGGGACATGCATAAGCACACCAGCATAATTACAGTTCTTGTCTTACTTTCCCCATTTATCTGTATTTATTCATTTGTTCTTGTATTTGTTCTTATTTATACTTATTATCTTGAACATGTTTGACAAAAAATAAATAAATAAAATAATCAACTCCATGGATTACTACTCCTTTCTTCTCCTGCACATGGGGATGAATGACACAACAATAAATCAGAAAACAATAACAAGAGATGATAAATAGCTGAGAAAGAAAGTTAAAGAAGTAGGAGTACAAATAGTGTTTGCATCTATACTTTCAACAAAAGAGAGAGCAATGAGAGAGCAAAAGGTTTTAGAAATGAAAAACTGGATTAAAAACTGCTGTCACCAAGAGAACTTCTGTTTCCGAAACCATGTCCAGTATTACCTACATGCAGGGATCCTGGCAAGGGATGGATTGAATCCCACAAGTACTGGGAGAATACATTTGGAAAATGACTGGCTCATCTTTAAACTAAAATTGAGGGGGAGGGTAGTCAAATTTCATGATCTTCAGATCCTTATTCCAAGCAAAAACCAGTAGATAATCATGCTGTAGAAGTTGGGTCTTTGTGGCACAATCTTCTGTGGATTCAGCTACTTTCTTCAAGATAAATGGGAATACTGTAAGTGTTGATAGGAAGTGAAAAGTCCAGCCCACAGATGTTTTAAACTTCTTTTTCCAATTTTCCAATTTATTTTTCAATTATAAATTATTTTTTTCAATTTTTCAATTTTAGCTCCAATCAGGATTCATATGTGAAGATGTAATAGAAAAAAAAATCACAAATAGTCTCAACCAATGTTAAATTAGATAGCCTCAAGGTATTGATTACTTTCTTGTCATCAGCTCTAGAATTAAGTGTCACCAATCTAGAATGTCACCAAATGTTCTCTGGAGACAAGTTACTACATTGAAGGGCATTATCTGGGTCTAAGGAATCATTATCTGGGTATTAACAGATAATAACAGATAATCACTGTTGGAAGGGACCTTATAGGTCATCTAGTCCAACCCCGCCCCAGTTTCCCACCAGTCTCTGGGAAGCTTAGAATGAAGTGTCCACTGAGTTTTGAGCACCAGGATGGAGAAAAACCATGGAGCTATTACAGACCAGGAGACCATCTCATTAGTATCATTATCACTGGAACAAAAATAGTGCATAAAACAACATTGTCTTTCAACACGGCTCCTCGCTCTCAGTTTCACTCGTAAGTCATTCAGTGTGATGGAGTTGTATTTCTTCTATTTACAATTCAAATACTCTCATTCTCAGAAGGCTTGTGAAGACAAAAATGATTAAATTGGAAAAGCATATTGTCATTGGTATTAATGATGGTGCTAACATGAAATTTTTTTCTCTAGTTTATCTTTTTATAGCTTGAGAAAACTGCAGCTCATTTTTAATATTCAAGTGGTCAGAAATAATTCCAGGCATCTGCAAAATCTCACACTTGGCTACAACATTCATGACAACTATTTGAACACACTTCTGAGTTCAGATGCTTTGATGGACATTCTCTCTACTGGAGAAGCCAATGTTCCCAACTACAGCTCTGGAAGGAAGGAAAACATTTTGGCTCTTGTTGATGCAGCTGCAGATGACATCTCTATCCAGATCTCTATCAACATTAGGAGACACCAACAAACTCCCTCAGGTTTGTACGTTTATGTTTATTTATGTTTAATTTTGTTTTGTAAATTGAATGGGGTGGTTGGTTGATTTGTGATACATCCAATCATATTTTCATATGGTTTTCACCGTATCCATTGTCGGTGTCATGGTTAGGGATTTGGAACCACGGTGTTTAGAAGACAATGTGACATCACCTCATAATGTCTTCATCATCATTGCTTTGAGCCTTTTGATTCCTACTTGGGAAGGTGAGGATTGGTTCAGTATTGAATCAAAGGGTTTTTTGTACAAAAGGAAGGTGGAAAAGAGATGGGAAATTTTGTATATAATCTTAACAAAAACAATATTTTCAATAGTAAACATATCCAAGATTGGTGAACAGAATTCAAATTGACTATTTTACCTCCAGCTGATAAAACACATATGACTTATGAACTTGTAGGGAGCACTATCATTGGGCAACTATTTTATTATTTTTTAATTACAAACATATTAGCCAACATGTCAAATATTTTTATCCTAAAATGTTCATGTTGAAATTCATCATAAATAGCATGAAGAGCAATAAAGCAACCGTGAAAGTTTTTCTGAAGTATTCAAAAAAAATATGCCTAATGGTGGTGTCCTCTTTTGGCAGGTTCATTTACACATATTAATAATTCCTAATCATGAAGCACGCAATTAGCGAACCTGTTGTTACACTGGAAGCATCCCACCATTGGAGAGAGAGAGAGACAGACAGACAGAGACAGAGACAGAGACAGAGACAGAGACAGAGACAGAGACAGAGGAAGATGCAGAGGCAGAGGAAGAGAAAGAGACAGAGACAGAGACAGAGACAGAGACAGAGACAGAGACAGAGACAGAGACAGAGATGGGGGAAAGGAGAGACAGACAGAGACAGAGACAGAGAGACAGAGAAAGAGACAAAGAGGGTGAGAAAGACTGAGTGACAGAGACATAGATAGAGATGGACAGAGATGTATTAAAAATGGAATAAAAAGTAATTATAGGCCCATAAGTCTAATCAATGTAGTGGCTAAACTACATGTTAAGATTCTTTTGAGTGACATCAGAGTGGGTAGAAAAACAAAGAATTTATTGCTGAAAACACAAGCAGGTTTCAGACAGTGTTTTGCCTGACAAATAGCCATCAGTATGTAGTACTCAACAAAGCTAAGTTTAACAGATAAGAAATAATCAGAGTTGGAAGGGATCTTGTAGGTCAACTAATTTACATGGAGGAAACCAGGCAGTGCAGTACCTCAGGATTCCATTGTCTTAGGCTCAATGTCTAAGGATTAGTATTACATTAAATCTATGGAAACTGGCAGTCTCCCAAAATTCTGCCTTTTAGAACAGACAAAAATTCAATTAAAGGTTTTTTGAATTGTACAACTGACAAATCAGATTAGAAGCTGTGGTCTTCTTGTCTTTTGTGCAAAGTCCTCAGATATTGAAGCAGAGAAAGACACAAACAGTCATGCTCAATAAGGATGGTGCTTTGAAATAGATGTGTTTCTACAAATGTACTTCCTAATTAGCAAGTATTTCCATACAGAAGTGTCCAAATATCTTAAGGGCCTGTCACATAGGCCGACGGATGCAAAATGTATGTAAAAGGGACACAGCGGACGAGAAAATGTTCCATCCATTGTTATCCACTCTCAAAAGTGCCCCAAATTTGCATAAACAGAGCGGACAACAATGGAAAGGAACGGACGGGGGGAGGACGTTGCCAAGATGTTAAGCGGATGCTCCATGGAAGCCTAGTGGATGGAAGCGGATGGAAGTGAATGTCACATCCGCAGGACTTCTAGGGGAGCACAGCGAAGCAGACGTGCAGTGGAAAGAACGGATGCAGAGCGGATGCCGAGCAGATACAGTGGATGCAGAGCGGACGCCTAGCGGATGCCTAGCGGATGCCTAGCGGATGCCTAGCGGATGCAAAGCGTTCAATGGGCATGCGGGGAGGATGCATTGTGTTAACCCCATGGATATAAAAGGATGCAGCTCGCAAGCAGGTCACCATTCAGAGGAAAGACCTGCTGCCAGACACATCTCAAGCCAACAACCATGGTGAAGAAGAAGAAGCCTATGCCATCTTTTGCCAGCCCTGGCAAGAAGGACAGGGCCACCATCCCACCCCCTGGCTCTGACTCTGCTTCTGCTGCTCGAGCTGACTCTGGTGGTGCTAAGGCTTCTGCTGGTGCTGTTCCTGGTGCTGGGGCTTCTGCTGGGGCTTACTCTGCAGACGCTGCTCCTGGTGCTGGTGCTTCTGCTGGTGCTTACTCTGCTGGCGCTGCTCCTGGTGCTGGTGCTTCTGCTGGTGCTTACTCTGCTGGCGCTGCTCCTGGTGCTGGTGCTTCTGCTGTTGCTTATTCTGCTGGCGCTGCTCCTGCTGCTGGGGCTTCTGCTGGGGCTTACTCTGCTGGCGCTGCTCCTGCTATTGGTGCTTCTGCTGGTGCTTACTAAGCTGGCGCTGCTCCTGGTGCTGGGGCTTTTGCTGGTGTTTACTCTGCTGGTGCTGCTCCTGGTCCTGCTGGTGCTCCTGGTCCTGCTGGTGCTCCTGGTGTTTACTCTGCTGCTGCTGATCTTGGTCCTGCTGGTGCTGCTGGTGCTGCTGGTGTTGCTGGTGCTGCTGGTGCTGCTGGTGCTGCTGGTGCTGCTGTACTGCTGGTGCTGCTGGTGCTGCTTTTGCTGCTACTGTTGTTGTTGCTGCTGGTGGTGGTGGTGATGTGGTGGAGCAGCCCCTAGAACCTCGAAGCCCCTCTGATGAGGGCCCAGAAGGCCCTGCCAGAGGGAGGAAGAGGGAATACTCCATCAAAGAGGAACATGAGGATGAGGTGCTCGAATGGCTGAGAAAGAACGAGTACCTATGGCGGAAGGGACACAGGCTCTATTTAGACACCAAGAGGAAGCAAGCGGCTTGGAGAGAGAAGACGGAGAGCCTGGGCTATACCTCGGAGGTCCTCCTCAGCTGGTGGAAGCACATGCACACCTGGTATGGGAAGCTGCACCTCAAGAAGTCTGGCCAGGCCGCGGTCAAACTCACCGACCGGGAGACCTATGTGATAGCCAAGTGCAGCTTCTTGGAGGGTGAGATCCACCACCGAGGAGCAGCCACATTGTCTACCATCTCTCTCAGGCAGCCCACAGAGAGCCAGTCCTCTTCTGGCCAAGAGTAAGCTCCTGTGTCCAGGTAGGTATCTGTGGAGCATCCCATGACAGAGACCCCCCCGACAGCTGCACTCCCCATTACAGAGCGTGTGGAGGACTCCCTGACGCAGTGGGAGCAAGGAGACAGCACTTCCACCAGAGACCAAGCCACACCCACACCCAACTCAACCTCCACAGAAAGCAGAGAGCCAGACCTGAGGGGCAGAGCCACACTGTCCTGCTGGAGATCAGGGACATCATCAAAAGCAGCGTAGATCTCCTGTCTCAGCTGGTACACACTGACATATCATCCTCAAACCACAAGCCCTTCCTCACCTACGTCAACCAGACCCTCATGGACATGTCCGAAGCACATTACCAGGTGATAAAGGACAGGATCACCTGTCTTCTGCACAACCCTCCAGGCCTAGCTGAACCTGCTCCGACCCAGTCCAGATCTGCTCCTCCACCCCAGGTGATGTCACAGACCTTCCAAGGCTTTCCAAAGGCCCTAACATTCCAAGGCTATGGCTACCAGGAGTTCCAGCAGCACAGGCAGCCCTTCCCACTCTAGGCACAGGTTCATTGAACACCACCAATGACACCGATGCCACAAATGCCACAGATGCCACCCACGCCTCACCTCACTCACCTGCAGACCAGACAGCCCCACTACACTCCTCCTTCCTCCACCCCACAGCCAAGCCTGGCCTCAGAACATCTGTCATCGGTCTTCGGACTGACACCCCATGTCATGGAGGAAGGGGCTCTAAACATCACTGGACTGAGCCAGCTCTCTGAGAGCTTCCTCCACACACCATCCCCTGTTGTCCTTTCGGGGCCAGGCACCCCAATGGCACCTCAGACTAGCACTCCAGCAGCAGCCACCTCCACAGCACCTGGACCCTTCACCCCTCAGACGATGGGCACACCTCAGAGTGACTGAGAAGAGTGCCAGAGACTGGGTTGCTACCTGTTGACTTTATCTTTGCTTGGGACACTTTACTTGGGTCATTTTGCTTTTACAGTTTATTATAAATAAAGTTTATCTTTGCTTCACACACTTGGTTCATTTATTTTAGTAAATAAAGTCTTGGTGCAAATTTTTAGAAATGGTATAAGCCTTTGCATGCTTGTGGGATGGGTAAGGATAGCAGTGGGATGTGCAGGGATACCTGTGGGATGGGTAATAGTTGTGGGATGGGTAAGGATAGCAGTGGGATAGACAAACCTCCAGTGCAAGCATAATGGGACTGCATGGTCCAACCTCCCAGCTGCCACACCTATGGCCCTATATTATCAATAACAATTTAATCATTCATCAACACATTTCAACATAAACACAACTCTTTATTAAATGCCCTGTTCATTGTAGGGCCACTCAACATACATGGCACAATCTCATAAATGTGATGAGACAGGCTGAAGGAAGCATGCATTAAGCATCTACCATCCTGTCTTGGCACTCCACTTCTACAGCTGGGGAGTTGCACCAGTGTTTCAGGAGGTTGTGCTGCTTCTTCCCTTCACGTGAAGTTCTGTTGGGGCTTTGCACATCCACAGTATCTATCCGGTTTCACCCTTGCCTCCATTCACCAGGCTCCATGTCCCCATTTCCTTGTTGGCAGTCCACAAGCCTGTTCTGCAACACTGGGTAGTAGGTGCGCATGAGATTGTGAAGGATGCAGCAAGCTTCCACGATGTTCCTCATGTGGGTGATGCTGCATGGTGGTGAGAAGTACCTGGAACCTGTTGGCAAGGATGCCAAAGGCGTTCTCCACCACCTGCCCTGCCCTGGACAGCCTGTAGTTGAAGATCCTCTCTTCACAGGTGAGGCATCTGAAAGTGTAGGGCTTCATGAGGTAGGTTCTGAGGGAGAAGGTGTCATCCCCCACAATGAAGTAGGGCACATCTTGTGTGTCGTTGGGCAGGGGGTCTGGATCTGGGAAGACCATGATGAGGTTGCGTTCCAACCCATCCTTGAGGTGACTGGAATTGCATACATGGGAATCTGAAGATGACCCGTTGCCTGAAGCATCGATGTACATGAACTTGTAGTCAGCATCGACCATGGCGAAGAGGATGATGCTGAAGAAGGCTTTGGAGTTGAAATAAGTGGACCCTGAGTTGGATGGAGCTTTGCAGGCCACGTGCTTCCCATCTATGGCTCCAACGGTATGTGGTAAGTTCCACTTCTGATACCACTGCTCTGCAACTTTCTTCCATCCTTCTTCAGTGGAGGGGCACTGGAGGAGCTCCTCCAGGTATTCTTCGATGATGGCTTGCACCACTTCTCTGACCACAATGCTGATGATGTTGTGTGGCACCCTCCAGGCATACTGCATGCTCCTGTATGTGGTACCTGAGGCCAGGTGGCGCAGAGTCAGTGCCACCTTCAGCCCAGGGTCCAGGCGGGGCCAGAAGGTGGTGTTTGCCTTGGTCAACCTGGGTCTCAGCCGCTCCACAACTTCATCAAACATGGCTGGCGGCATCGTCATGAAGTTCTGGAATGCACGAGAGTCCTCGTTCCTCAGGTCCACCATCAGCTTGTTATATAGTCCGTACTTGGCTCTTCTCGCGATCCATCTTCGGACCCAGACACTTCTTGGATGCCTCCTTTTCTTCACGTAGAACAGGTGAAAGAGCCTGTAGAGGGCTTCACACTGTTGTAGAATGATAGCAGCTACCAAAAGGAGTGTGTGACGATCCATGGTGGAGATGACTGAATGCTGTGGAAGAGCAAGAGCCAGTTGAAGGCTGAAGATTTCTGCACCGCAGGGCTGCTGGACTGAAAGTGAGATCCAGGTGATTTCCTCCCCCTTTTTATAGGAAATATAGGTTTTCCACTAGGTTTCCTTCTGCATCCTCTAGACATCCTCCAGACATCCTAAATATCCGAGATACGTCCCCTATACGAACATTTCTTCCGTTTTAATGCTTTGTATGCAAGCTGCATCCACTTTCATCCTTTCTACATCCGTGCTACTAATGCTGCGTGTCCGTTCTGCATCCGTTTCGCTTCCTCCCGGTGTCCATTTTCCGCTGGAGTGGATGCGAGTTGTGCAGATGCGCAGCGGATGCCTAGCGGATATAGTGGACGCGTAACGGATGACGACGGACGTATAACGGATGTTTCCCGTATGCGTAGCAGATGTATAATGGACACGTTGGATACTTTTTCCGCTCAAAAAGTTTTGTGCAGCTCAAAACTTTTTGAGCGGATGAAATGTCAGTAGACAGATGCTGAGAGGATGAAAAACGGACGCAGAACGGATGCATCGCATGAACCAACAGATGGCAAGTGTTTCTCTCCATTTTACATCCTCTTTCCATCCGTTGGTGCTGTGACAGGAGCTTTAAGATGAGATTTACTTAAGATGGGATTTGAGCATTAGGAACAATGGTTAAATATAAATAATTTAACCAAGACACTTGTAATGAATACACTTGTATTTGACAAGTTCCAGAGAGAGAGGGAGAGAGTAAAAGACCCCACATCTATAAGTTAAATGTCAATTGTCTAAGGAACAGATCATTATCTTGGATTGCATATTAATCAAACAAGCTATTTGGATCCTTATATTAAAACAACATGTTTCCTGTTTGGTCAAAATTATCAAAACATAAAAATATTATCAAAATACATTCAATATGGCTCTTTATTTGAACAAAACTGTTTGAATTGACCTATGGACCTGTGGGTCTGATGCCGTAAGTCGGAAGGGTGATACAGAAATATCATTGTCACTCTGTATTCTTATTGTTTTAAACTTATGTGGTTTTATTCTGTTGTAAAGTACAGTCTTCCTAATGTTATGTTGTTTTTAATTTTTTCTTTTCATGTGAGTTAATCAACGGTGAAGTATTCCATTTTAACAGCTTCTATCCCAGGGCAGTAGCTCTGTTGAATTCTACTGTATTGTGCACTGTCAGGGGTTTTCAATTCAATGTGTGGAGAATGAAGTATGTGTGTTTGTGTTTATTTTCATGGTCATGAAGTGCACTGAAGATGGTGTTTGCTTTCATTTACAAGGTTTAATGACAATAAATTAAGCTAAAATAATAAGTTCATGGGAACCAAGTTGGATTTCGTTAAAGCTAATATTTTGGAACTGATCTGACCCCAAATACAACACAGAATTCTTCATTGCTTTTTCAGATCAATTTTCAATTATTTTCAGATTTGTTGCATGATAAAAGTCAGTTCCTCTTTTATCATCGGCTTCTCCTCAAAAAAGGCATCCTCTACCCAGGAATTGTCCAAGTGCTGCTCCATTTCAGATGGACCCTGTTTGATCTCTTTGCTTCAGACACAGAAAATGGAGAGAATTTCATGAGGACTTTTAGTCCTTTGCTTGTTAAAAAAGGAATCTGTGTTGTTATAGCACAATATTTCTCAACAGCCCGACTTACAGCACTCCACGGCAATGTCCTCTCTAAGTGGAGACAAGTCAATGTCTACATTCACTACATAGAATATAGTACTGTTTTGGAAAGAATTCTTCCTTTTCACTTAAAACTTAGGCGTTTGCCAGGACCCATTGAAGGGAAAGTCTGGATCACGACACTCATTGGTTTATTACCACTGAGAGACCACAGTGCTCTCAAATATGTGAATAGCATCTGGACTGTTGATTTTGAGAGAAAAAAAGCAGCCAATAAAGGATGCCTTTATACCTCATTTCTCTTTCTATCCACCCTCTGGACATAAGTCATTTGTCTGTTCTTTTTCAAAGTACCTCTTTTCTGTCAAAGGCCGGAAAAGATGCACTGACAAATCACCAATAGAGACCCAAAAGAAAAAGAACATGGCGTCGACTAAAAATTTCCACCATTATTACAGTGGCATTAAGACTTTGGCCCATGCCTTGAATGCTACATATTTCTCCAGATCTAGGAACGATAATGAAGAAGAGTGAAGAGGGTTTGGAGTCTCCAAGGCTGCAGCCATGGCAGGTATGGGGTCCCAACAAGGACTTTGTTCCCTTGGAAAAGGAATTCAAAAAAAAAAAAAAAGGAAAATATATCAAGCGGTATCAAGTGTTACAGGACTCCATCAAGTCTGGCCAATCTAATCATTCAGGCCATAATGTTCACAAAAATGGGAACTATGACAGATATATTAAACACTGCCAATATTTAAATGATGTGTGCCTTTTTAAATAAATTCCTATGTGTATGGGTTTTTGACAAGCATCATAAAATGTTACCTTCATAAATCTGAAGGAGTCCCTTAAATCAGTGGTCACGAAAAAGTCGACCATGGACTGCCAGTGGTCCTGGAGGAAATTTTGGTGGTCCCCAAAGCAATTAATCCAGGCTGAAGGGAACAAAAGGATGTGCCACCCAAATGGCCCACAGGAACTTAATGCTTGCGTCCCCTGCATTGTGAACAAAATGAGGTAGTGAGGGAAGGGGAGAAAGGACGGAGGCGAGGAACTTGCCCTACTCGTCCCACACACCTGCTCTGGCCACTGGGCTGCTTCTTTCCACATCTTTCTTCTTCTGCTTTTGGCTGCACGCAAGGAAAGCAGCAAAAGTTTTTCTTCCCCCCCCCCCCCCCCAACTCTGCCAGAAATGAATGTTTGGGACCCTGCAAGGCATCCTGCTCAAAGAGGCTGCAACAGCAAAGACTCATTTTTGGTGTAGTTTGGGGGAGGGAAATAAAGACACCTGCTGCTTATGCTGCTTTCCTTGCACAAAGCCAAAAGTGTCTCTCTCTCTCTCTTCCTCTCCCTCTTTCCCCCTCCTCCCCAAGCATAAAGCTGAAGACGGTATCCTGTGATTCCAAATAAACAATGATTAATCAGTAGGAAAACAGGGTGAGGAATTTTCCTGCAGACTTTTTTTGGGATTTTCCCAGGAACTCTGGTCCACAGGATTTAAAACTATGAGTTTAGTGGTCCCTGAGGTCCAAAAGGTTGGTGAGCCCTGCCTTATATCATCTAGCCGAATCTCTCCTCTCAACAGAAATCCCAGTTAAATCTTTTCTGACTAATGACTGCTCAGTCTCTGCTTTAAGAAAATCAGTACGGAGATTTCTGGATATCTCTGCTTCTCTGTCTCAACACTAAAACTCCTTTTAAGATTTTTTTTCTCTCTTATTCAGAATCTTCTCTACTGTAACTGAATTCATTTTTCCATGCCTACTGTCTAAAAATAAGATCATACATTTCTTAAGTGTGTGTGAAACATCTTTCAGTTTTCCCTCATCGAAGAGCTTCTATTAGCTGGAAAATAAATCAAGAAATCAATAAATTAATAAATCAGAATAGCAGAGTTGGAAGTGATCTTGGAGGTCTTCTAGTCCAACCCCATGGTAAAGCAGGAGACCTTGTACCATTTCAGACAGGTTGCTGTCCAGTATTTTCTTTAAAACCTCCAGTGATGAAGCACCAACAACTTCTGATGTTCTTACCCCAGTTAATTGTCCTCACTGTTCGGAAGTTTCTCTTAAGTCAAGGTTGTTTCTCTACTTAATTACTTTTCATGCATCATTTCTTATCATACCTTCTGGTATTTTTGAAAATAAGTTGATTTCTTCTTTGCTAGTCAGTTAACTTAGGTATGTAGGAAGACATCACAATAGCAATGGGGATTTCAACTACCCTGACATAACTGGGAGACAAAATCTGCACCAAGTGGAAGAATCAACACATTGCAAACAAACCTACCAGACAACTTCGTTTCCCAAAAAGTAGAGAATCAGGGGATTCTCACTAATAGAGGCAAAATGATAGAAGGTGTTGAAGCTACAGGAACCTTGAGGGGAATGATCATGCAATATTGGAATTCAACATTATGCAAGCACAAGCAATAGGACCAGTCAAACTGGAGTCTTGGACTGTAAAAGAGCTGATTTCAATAAATTCAGAGAAAGCCAGAGAAAAATTTCCTGGATCAGACTGCTCAAGGGGAAGACAATTAAAGAAGCTTGGGAAACTTTGAAAACTGAGATTATAAAAGCCCAGGCTGGCACAACACTAATGAAGAAGAAAAATAACAGCTCTCAAATCTCTGCATAAAAAACTATCTGACAAATTGAAAGACAAAAAGGACAAGTGTAAATGTAGAAAGAGGGGCTCATAACTTAAGGCAGATTATCACCAGTAGCCCAAGCCTACAGAGATGAAGGGAAGAATGCTAAGGTTTGCAATAAACAGAGGCTTGCAACAAAAGTAAAAAGTGAGAAAAAAAGCTTCTTCCAACATGTTAAAAACAGGAAAAAAAATCAAGGAAAAAATTGGTCCACTGTTGGGAGAAAGTGGCAAGAAGGTGACAAGCAAAAGGGAGAAAATAGAACAACGTAACTCATTTTTTGCATCTGTCTTTACACAAAAGGAAAAAAGAGCCCAACCTATCAAAAACAGCACCGCAAAAAACAGATTAGGAACACAAGTTAAAATAGGGAAGAAAATTTCCATTTTTTGAAGACAGCAGCAAAACTTTTTCTCTGTACTAAGAATTTTTGCAAGTTAAACCATGGTTGAAAAAAAATCCATTTAGAACTGATGTAAAGGGATAAGTTACCAAATTTGTTGCTTTTAAAATTCTTTTATATTCCTATTCTAGTTCCATCCCTTTCTGGAGAAGAATGAGTTTTGCAATTTTTCTAATTATAAATTTTACTTGGACCAAAATGGAGATGTAACATCTGTTCATTAGCTGGGTATTTCTCCGGAAGAAGAACCTCATGAAAGACCAACTCCTGACTTTTGAAAGACAGAGAATTATTATCAGCCAAGGTCATCTGTCATTGCTAAAGTTGAACAACAGGGTAGGAGAAATATTGATGTCTTTTCTCTATTTTCCAAAAAGTCTTGACCAGTGGTGGGATTCAATTTTTTTACAACTGGTTCTGTGAGCATGGCTTGGTGGAGGTGGCAGGGGAAAGATTCTGTAAAATCTCTAGTCAGAGGTGGTATTCATCAGTTCTCCAAACGACTCAAAATTTCCATTACCACTTCTCTAGAATTGGTCAGAACCTGCTGAATACCACCTCTGATTTTGACCCATTTAACTGGGAAAAGCCTATGCCCCTATGATTCAGTGTCGAAGTAGAGACACTGCATGAAAATAATCTGCCATGGATAGGGATTATGGTTTGCTCTCTCCTTGTCCTGAAATACCAAACAAGAAGGCAAATTTGTTGACCAGGTCCTCAGTTCAGGTTTAGACTGAATCAGATGAAATTGAATCAAAAATAATTTTATTCCAGTGAGAAATAAGCTTTGGAATTAGAATTTGCTTTGCACTGATTGGGCTGGTCTCCTGTAAAAGGGCAAGGAAGGACATTGTTAAGCAACCCAGATCTGACCAGATTCATCCATGGCAATCTTTCACTCCACTGAGATAGTGAAATAGGCCCTCTGCTCCTATGAAGGAGGTCCAAGAATTTTTTGTTAACATGGTGTCAAAATGATTGGACTTCTGAGTGATAATGCCCTGACCCAGAAAACTGAAGCTGTCAGGGTTCCAACAGATGCTCTAATTAAATCATCACTCTCTCAAGCCAAGGTTCAAAAGAAATCCATTTGTTTTGTAGGAGCTTCATGCTGACATGGAGCAGTTGGAGCCAACTCTGATCTCAGTTAATTCATGCTTTGCTTCCGTTTCCACACCCTCTCCCCCACCCCGCCAATATGTGAATGTGTGATCAGTCACATTCCCCACCGAAGCAATTTCACAGGTTGTAAAAGTCCCTCCCTCTGCCCGCTTTTGGTTTCTTTCAAGATGACCTTTGTGTATCGGTTGGAATGTGCCTTGTTTTGACTGAGATACCAGCTTCTTGATGTAGCAGCGAAGTTGCTTTCCCATCCACCTGGCCCATAGCAACTCCTGAGCAGTTAAGGGATGCTTTCTGAGTTGACAGAAGCATTGAAACATGATTTCCATGCAAAGAAACGTATTTCCTAATATCTGAAGTAATGATGGACAATTTAAAAGGAAATATGACTTACATTTGGGTTTAGCTTCTATGAGGGTACTTCATCTGAAAATCCCTTGAATGCCATTGTTGATATTGATACTTAGCTACCTGAAGTCACTCTGGGGGGAGGGAACAAAGGCTCCAAATTTGACTAATAACAAATATGAGTTTGTTCCTCTATGCCAGTTGTTTTTACTTAATTGTAGACCTTGTCATGGATAACTAGCTGGGCCTTAGGCATTCCCACATATGTGCTGCTGATTTACACTTAGTGAGGGACACATTTTCATAACCTTATCTTTACCTCATATCACTACAGTACTAGAAACCAAGCAGTCACTTTTATTCCAAGAGCATGTCAGCATATCAGGATGGTTAATGCTATCGTATTATCTTTGGAATTCATTGTTTTTCTACTTAGTCTCTTCCTCAGTCCAAATGTGTAGGAAAATGTCATCTTGGATTTGTCAAGCAGAAGCGAGAAGGAGAGCCGTTTTGCTTTAACATCGGTTTCATTAACCCATTCGGCTTGTGAAGAAGGGAAATGTTTCCAGGCTACAAGATACTGGAATCGACCCCTCCATTTGCGAGAATCCAGAATTTCTTTAACTTCAAAATGTTGTTCACCTTCAATCAATATTGGTATGGGAGAGTCAGTCTGGATGGGCCTTAGGTCAGAAGTACGCTCATGTTTTAGCAAACTAGCATGGAAAACCGGATGAATTCGTCAAAGAGTTTTGGGTAAGTTCAGCTGGACCGTTACAGGATTTATAATCCGTTCAATTGTGAATGGACCAACGTATTTAGGACCAAGCTTCTTTGACTTTTGAGTGGTTTGCAGGTATCTGGTGGACAGGAAAACCTTGTCGCCCACTTTACATTCTTTCTGTGGGGATCTTTTCTTGTCTGCAAATTTCTTATGAGCTTGATGGGCCTCATCTAATGCTTTGCGTGTTACTGGCCAGTTAAGTTGGAGTTGAGTTATCCATTCATCCAACGAATGGATGTTGGGCTTTTCACGAGGAAGTTCAGGTATGGGAACGAAATCTTGTCCCGAAGCCACTTTAAATGGAGTAAATCCAGTACTGCTGTGTACGGAGTTGTTGTATGCCACTTCAGCAAATGGTAGTAAGTCGGACCAGTTATCTTGTTGATAATTTATGTAACATCTGAGATATTGTTCTAACACTGAGTTAGTCCTCTCATAGGCCCCATTGGTTTGGGGGGGGTGGACAGAGCTTAGACCCTGGGAGGAGCCTATTAACTTCAGGAACTCTTTCCAAAAATTTGAGGTAAATTGGACCCCTCTGTCAGAGATTATGCGTTCCGGGACGCCATGTAACCTTTAGATATGTGATATAAATAGTTTAGCCAGCGTCTTAGCAGAGGGAATCTTGGAACAAGGTATGCAATGTACCTGTTTGGAAAACAAATCAGTCACTACCCAGATGACCGTGTTTCCACCACTTTCTGGTAATTCTACTATAAAGTCCATAGAGATTTCCTTCCAAGGAGTCGTTGGTCTAGCTACATTTTGTAACAATCCTACTGGCTTACCAGGAGGTCTCTTTGCCGAAGCACAAATCGGACAGCTAGCTACATAAGCTTCAATGTCCTTCTTTAAAGTAGGCCACCAGAATTGCCGCTTAACCAGATGTAAGGTCTTCACAAATCCGAAATGGCCAGCTGCTTTAGAATCATGAGCCTGTTGTAGTATTTGGCTTCTTAGTACCTGTGGCACATACAACCTGGCCCCCACCCAAGCCAAACCATCTCTAATTGTATAGTCACTTGAATGAGCCAGGAACCATTCGTCCAGTTTTAAAGCTTCTTTTAATTGTTCGGTAAGGTCATTCGATAAAACCACTTCTTGGTTCTTCCTTTGGGCTCTGGTGACCACTGGGGCAGCTAGGTGTTTGGCTGAGACAATTGGGCTTATCACCTCCTGACGCATACTATTATATTGAGGTAGTCTAGAGAGAGCATCCGCCATGAAGTTCTTCCCACCTGGAATGTACTTCAATGAGAAATTGAATCGCTTGAAGTACTGGGCCCAGCGAACTTGTTTAGGGGACAGCTTCCGGGGTGTTTTAAGGCTTCCAGATTCTTATGATCAGTCCATACCTCAAACGGGTGTTTTGCTCCTTCCAGGAAATGTCTCCAGGTCAGCAAGGCCCAACGAACTGCAAAAGCTTCTTTATCCCAGATGGCCCATCTTCTCTCTGTTTCAGACAGTTTACGGGAGGTATACGCACAAGGCTGTAAGGTCCCTTTCTCGTTGATTTGAAGTAATACCGCTCCAATAGCTACATCACTTGCATCAGCTTGAATCAGGAAAGGAGTGTCCATATCCGGGTGTTTCAGCACTGGTTCTGCAGCAAACAGTCGTTTTAGCTTTTCAAAAGCGGCTTGGCACTCCATGGACCACTCCAGCAGCTTTTCTGGCCTCGGCTTCACCTCCCCTTTTGTTTTCAAGAGATTTGTGATGGGCATTGCTATCTTAGCAAACGTCGGGATGAATTGCCGATAAAAATTTGCAGATCCCAAAAAGCTTTGAAGTTGTTTTCTGGTGCGTGGTGGAGCCCACTCCAGAACGGCATGCACCTTCTCTGGATCCATCTCTATGCCTTCGGATGAAATGCGATATCCCAAATAGTCAATTTTGTCTTGGTGGAATTCACACTTTGACAATTTAGCATACAACTTAGCGGCACACAGTTTCTGTAAAACCGACCGCACTAACTTCACATGTTCATCCAGGGTCTCTGTGTAGATAAGGATATCATCAAGATAAAGCAAAAACCCCCTGTATAAATGTTCATGTAACACTTGATTGATCATTTGCATGAATACAGCTGGGGCCCCTTGTAAACCAAAAGGAAGAACGTTGAATTGGAAACATCCCATCGGGCAGTTAAAAGCAGTCTTCCACTCATCCCCTTCCTTAATTTGAATCCGGTAGTATGCTTCTCTCAAATCCACCTTCGTGAAGATCTTTCCCTTCACTAAATGGGCCAACATGTCCTTCATCAAAGGAAGGGGGTACACGTTTTCCACAGAAATAGCGTTCAAATTTCTGTAATCCACCACCAAGCGTTTGGAACCATCTTTCTTTTCACGGAACAACACTGCGGCCGCTACCCGTGGTCTAGCAGGTTGAATGAAACCACGTTCCAAGTTTTTATCAATAAACAATCTTAGCTCTTCCAGTTCCCGTGGGGTCATTGAGTACAACTTTGGTTTCGGGAGCTTCACCCCAGGCAAAATCTCAATAGCACAGTCTGTTGGTCGGTGAGGCGGAAGCTCATCCGAGGCCTTCTCACTGAACACTTCTTTTAAATCCCAATACTCTTTAGGAATTTTCTCCTCATCTTTTACGGGCTCAGTACTTGTGGAAGCTATTTCAATTAGGCCCCCAGGCTTCGGCTGAGATCTGGCCCCTCCTCCCGGTCGCTGCTTTGTGCGTATGCTCAACAACCCCTTTCTCCAGTTAACCTGGGGGTTCCATTTCCGGAGCCAGGGCAATCCCAGTATTAATGGTTGCTCCATCCCAGGGACCACAATAAAACGCAGGGTTTCATCATGCTCTCCCATGACCATTTCTATAGGTTCCATGACAAAACGTGCAGTGAAACCTCCAGCCACTGATCCATCTAGTTGGCAAAAGGAAATGGGCATCTTCAAAGGTTTTAGCTTTAGGCCCATTTTCTTCACTACTTCCATGTTTATTATACACCTTGTGCACCCAGAGTCTAACAGGGCTAGCATTTCCCCTTCGACCCCTGAATTGGGTACCCTCAACTTCACCGGAATGGTCATAGGGAAATGTATCCAATTCGTCCATTCTGCATCCGCTACGCATCCGTTCTGCATCCGTTCTGCATCTGCGATATCCGCTAGGCATCCGCTGCGCATCCGCACAACTCGCATCCACTCGGACACAGGGAGGAAGCGGAATGGATGCAGAACGGATGCAGAACGGATGCGTAGCGGATGCAGAACGGACGAATTGGATACATTTTCCGCACAAAAGTTTTGGGCAGCTCAAAATTTTCTTAGCGGATGAAACGTCAGTAGATGGATGCTGGACAGATAGAGAGGAAGCAAAACGGAGGCAGTGAGTACATTGCGTTAACCAACGGATGGCAAGCTTTTTTGTCCATTTTACATCCTCTTTGCATCCATTGGTACAGTGTGACAGGGGCTTAAGACTATTCCCCTAGGTTTGAAGAACTGAAATGTTCCTAGAAAGATAAATGTAGAAAGAGAGATCCAAACTAAAAAACAAAGGAGGTATTTTCTTTGGCAGTATCAAAAATTTTCCAATATGCCATATTCGCCAATCCCCATCAAGGACTTTACTGTTTTTCATTTTGATAAAAAAAAATTGTGCAATTTGATAACAAAAAGAAAAAAAAAATCAGTTGATGTCCATTTTGTCCTTTAACTTTCACATAAATATAGGACACACATATAGACTGGGTGAAACCAGGCTCAGTAGCAGTAACTGTGAGAGGGATCTTGGAGTCTTTGTGGACTACCAGCTGAATATGAGCCAGCATTGTGCAGCAGCAGCCAAAAAAGCTAATGCCATCCTAAGTTGCATTAACAGAGGGATACAAGGGAGATTAAGTGAGGTACTAATACCACTCTATAAAGCCTTAACAAGACCACACCTAGAGTACTGCATCCAGTTTTGTTCACCACATCATAAAAAATATGTTGAAAGTCTAGAAAATGAATGGTTGCAGAACTGGGCCTGGCTAGTCTAGTGAAGAGAAGGCCCAAGGGAGACATGATAGCAGTCTTCCAATGATGACACAGGGAGGAAGGGGTCAAGTTATTTTTTTAGGGTGCTGGACTAAATGTCCCACATGGTCCCTTTCAACTCTGATTGTCTGTTATCTGTTACATTAGCAAAAATTGTTCTGGATGAATCCACTTCCAAAAGAGCTTTCATCCACCTTTCTGAGTGGAGATAGTCCCCTCCGGACAAGGAACACTGTCAGTCTTCAAGATCTTCTGCTATTGCTTTGCATCTTTTCGACTGCCATAAGTAACGGGGGGTGGAAAAGGGAGGTAGGAATAGTTGGGGAAGTGAGCTGGAGGAGTTACATTCGTCTGATGTATAAATGGAAGGGGGGAGCATAAAATAGAGTTAGGTTTCTATTTCTCGCTTAGCTTTCTTCTCTCTGCGCAAGTGCAACCCGTTATCAAACTTTGCCAAGGTCAACGGACAGAGGCCTCATCATCACCTGAAGATGCCCACATGATCATATCCACAACTTCTAATTAGAAGTGTCATTTGAACTATTGGGGGTGGGAACATTTCCATCACTTTCTATATGTGAATTGCGCGCCTAAATTCTCAGATTTAGAATTCTTTGGTTGCTACCACTTCACTTTCAGTAAAAGATATCTTTTCTCTAAACTAAAGAGTCTAAGTATTTCTTTCCTGGATTTTGAATGGAGCTCCGCCTGACATTATTCTGAATCTCACCCCACCTGCCCACCTGGAGAGAATACCCAATTTTCTTCTGAGGGGGCCTGGACATCATGTCATCTTCAAATAGTGACCAGGAGGATCTGGGAGCCATTGGAGGCCAAGATTCTTTACTGGTGCAGGAAGCCCAATCGCTAGCAGAGCTCAGTCTGGAAGAGGATCCAGCTGTGAAGTCCAGATGGTCGGTGGGAGTTGGTTGGAAAGATCCGGAAAAGGACCCCCCCCACCCAGGGGTCACAACTACCCGCCGGCGTGGAAAAGAGGAGCCTTGGCAAGAGAAGGAAAAGAGGGAACTCTTGCTGGATCAAGCCAGGAAACTCCTGAATGAAGCCTTTGAACAACCTCAAGCTCCACGAAGGTATGAAGGGGGAGGGGAAGCAGCCCCAGCCAGAGGAAGCAGAGCAACTCCCTCTCCCATAAATCAACCCGATTCAGCAGCAGCCCCGGGGCCTTCAGCGGGAGGTGTGATTCCTAGAAGGCGTAGAGCTCCTAGGCTGCCTCCGTTAGAAGTAAAATACGGATGCCAAGCCGAAACAAAGTATTTAAAATGGAAAAAACGTTCGCAGAGGGGACCAATCTTGGATATTAAGGATGTCTACAGGAAGCCTAGAGGATGCCTAGAGGATGCCTAGAGGATGCCTAGAGGATGCAAAGGGACACATATACTGCCTATAAAAAGGGGGAGCAATTCACCTGCATCTCACTTTCAGACCAGCAGCCCTGCGGTGCAGACCTCTTCAGCCTTCATCTGACTCTTGCTCTTCCACAGCATCCAGTCATGTCCACCGTGGGTCGTAACAGAGTCCTTTTGGCAGCCACCATCCTTCTGCAACAGTGCGAAGCCATCTACAGGCTCTGTGAACTCTACTACGGGAAGAAAAGGAGGTGGCCAAGAAGTGTCTGGGTCTGAAGATGATTCGCCATAAGAGCAGAGGACAGACTATACAACAAGCTGATGGTGGAGCTCAGGAACGAAGACCCTCGTGCATTCCAGAACTTCATGAGGATGCCTCCAGCCATGTTTGATGAAGTTGTGCAGAGGCTGACACCCAGGTTGACCAAGGCAAACACCAAGTTCCGGCCCAACCTGGAACCTGGGCTCAAGGTGGCACTCACTCTGCACCACCTGGCCTCAGGGACCACCTACAGGAGCATGCAGTATGGCTGGAGGGTGCCACACAACACCATCAGCATTGTGGTCAGAGAAGTGGTGAAGGCCATCATCGAAGAATACAAGGAGGAGCTCCTCCAGTGCCCCTCCACTGATGAAGGATGGAAGAAAGTTGCAGAGCAGTGGTACCAGAGGTGGAACTTCCCCCACACTGTTGGAGCCATAGATGGGAAGCATGTGGCCTGCAAAGCACCACCCAAGTCGGGCTCCACTTATTTCAACTACAAGGGCTTCTTCAGCATCGTCCTCTTCACCATGGTCGATGCTGACTACAAGTTCATGTATATCGCTGCTTCAGGCAGTGGCTCATGTTCAGATGCCCAGGTATACAATGCCAGTAACCTCAAGGAGGGGCTAGAAGGCAACCTCATCATGGGTTTTCCAGATCCAGACCCCCTGCCCAACGACATGCAAGATGTGCCCTACTTCATCGTGGGGGATGACGCCTTCTCCCTCAGAACCTACCTCATGAAGCCCTAAACTTCAAGGCACCTCACCCGTGAAGAGAGGATCTTCAACTACAGGCTGTCCAGGGCAAGGCGGGTGGTGGAGAACGCCTTTGGCATCCTGGCCAACAGGTTCCAGGTACTTCTCACCACCATGCAGCATAGACCAGAGACCGTGAGGAGGATCGTGGAAGCTTGCTGCATCTTGCACAATCTCATGCGCACCCGCTACCCGGTCTTGCAGAACAGGCTCGTGGACCTCCAACAAGGAAATGGGGACATGGAGCCTGGGGAATGGAGGCAAGGGCGAAACCTGATAGACACTGAGGATGTGGAAGGCCCCAACAGAGCCTCACGTGAAGGGAAGAAGCAGTGCAACCTCCTGAGACACTGGTGCAACTCCCCAGCTGGAGCAGTGGAGTGGCAAGACAGGATGATAGATGATTAATGGGTGCTTCCTTCAGCCTGTCTCATCACACTGATGAGATTGGGTCATGTATGTTGGGTGGGCCTACAATGAACAGGGCGTTTAATAAAGAGTTGTGTTTGTGTTGACATGTGTGGATGATTATTACATTATTATTGATAATAAAGGGCCATAGGTGTGGCACCAGGGAGGGTGGACCATACAGTCCCACTATGCTTGCACTGGAGGCTTATCTATCCCACTGGTATCCTTACCCATCCCACAGCTATTACCCATTCCTCAGGTATCCCTGCCCACCCCACTGCTATCTTAACCCATCCCACAAGCATGCAAAGGCTTAAACCATTTCTAAAAGTTTCCACCAAGACTTTATTAAAAAAAAGAAATTAAGCAAGTGTGTGAATCAAAGATAAAATTTATTGAACAACAAGCTGTAAAACAAAAATGACCAAAGTCAAGTGTCCAAATAAACTCTCCAGTTCGCCAGCTACCCAGTCTCTGACACTCTTATTGGTCACTCGGAGTTGTGCCCAGTCTCAGGGGTGAAGGGTCCAGGGGCTGTGGAGGTGGGTGGTGCTAGAGTGCTGGTCTGAAGGAACACTGGGGTGCCTGGCCCTAAGAGGACAACAGGTGACGTTGTGTTGAGGAAGCTCTCAGACAGCTGGCTCAGACCCGTGATGCTGAGAGGTCCTTCCTCCATGCCATGGGGTGTCAGCCCCAGTCCTGATGACAGATGTACTGAGGCCGGGCTTGGCTGTGAGGTGGAGGAAGGAGTAGTGTAGTGGGGCTGTCTGGTCTGCAGCTGGGTGAGGACTGGCATGGGTGGCATTGGTGGTGTGGGTGGCATCGCTGTCGTCGGTGGCATCATTGGTGTGGCTGGCATCGGTGGCATCAGTGGAATCGGTGGCAACGGTGTCGCCCGATGACTCTGTGCCTGGAGTGGGAAGGGCTGCTGCCTGTGCTGCTGTACCTCCTGGTAGCCGTAACCCTGGTAGGTGAGGGCCTGTGGGAAGCCTTGGAACGGGAGGGACATCACCTGGGTGGAGGAGCAGACCTGGACTGGGTGGGAGCAGGTTCCTCTGGGTCTGTAGGGTTGTGAAGCAGCTCCAT
Source organism: Laticauda colubrina (assembly GCA_015471245.1). Classification (NCBI taxonomy): domain Eukaryota; kingdom Metazoa; phylum Chordata; class Lepidosauria; order Squamata; family Elapidae; genus Laticauda; species Laticauda colubrina. The sequence goes on along the minus strand of BLBF01000093.1, from coordinate 519,144 downwards.
GATCCGGTCCTTCACCACCTGGTACTGTGGATCCGCCATGTCCTTGAGGGTCTGGTTGACAGAGGTGAGGAAGGGCTTGCGGTTGGAGGATGAGGAGTCGGTATTGACCAGCTGAGAGAGGAGAGCTATGATGGTGGAGATGGTGTCCCTGATCTCCAGGAGGACAGTGTGGCTCTGCCCCTCCTGCTGTCTGGCTCTCTGCCTTTCTGTGGAGGCGGAGCTGGGGGGGGTGGATGCGGCTACGACTGTGGTGGACTCGATGTCTCCTCTCTCCCACCACACCAGGGAGTCTTCCACGCACTCCCCCATGGTGACAACAGCTGTCCGCGGGTTCTCCGCCGTGGCACGCTCCACAGAAACCTGCCTGGAGACAGGGACTGACTCTCGGCCGGAAGAGTACTGGGTCTCAGCAGGCTGCCGGAGAGAGAGGGTTGTGAGAGGGGCTCCTGGTGCTCCTTGGTGGTGGATCTCACCCTCCAGGAAGCTGCATCTGGCCATGACATAGGTCTCTCTGTCCGTCAGCTTAACTGTGCCCTGGCCAGATTTCTTGAGGTGCAGCTTCCATACCAGTTGTGCATATGTTTCCACCAGCCGAGGAGCACCTCCGAAGTGTAACCCATACTCTCCGCCCTCTCTCTCCAAGCAGCCTGCCAACTTTTGGTGTCCCTGTATAGCCGGTGTCCCTTCCGCCACAGATAGTCATTCTCTCTCAGTCAATCCAGCACCTCATCCTCATGTTCCTCTTCAATGAAGTATTGCCTCCTCTCCCGTCCCCACATACACCTCTTCCTCCCTTTGGCAGGACCAGATGGGCCCTCATCAGAGGGGCTCCCAGGTTGTAGGGGCTGCTCCTCCACACCACCAGCAGCAGCAGCTGCAGCCGGATCATCATCATCATCATCATCATCATCATCATCATCATCATCATAACCAGCAGGATCATAATCATCATCATCAACAGCAGCAGCAGCAGCAGCAGGATCATCATCATCATCAGCAGCAGCAGCAGGATCATCATAATCATCATCATCAGCAGCAGCAGCAGCAGCAGGATCAGCAGGACCAGGATCAGCAGCAGCAGAGTAATCACCAGGAGCCCCAGCAGCACCAGCACCAGCAGCACCAGCAGCACCAGCAGCACCAGCAGGACCAGGAGCATGAGCAGGACGAGTAGGACGAGCAAGACCAGGAGTACGAGCAGTACGAGGAAGTCCAGGAGCACGAGCAGGACGAGCAAGTCCAGGAGCATGAGCAGGACGAGCAGGACCAGCAGCAGCTTCAGCAGAGTACGCAGCAGAAGCACCACCGCCAGGAGCAGCTTCAGCAGAAGCTCCAGCACCAGAAGAGCGAGCCCAAGCAGCAGGAGCCCCAGCAGAAGCAGAGTCAGGGACAGGGGGCGGGAGGGTGGCCCTGTCTCTCTTGCCAGGGATGGCGGCAGGTTGCTGAGACTTTCACTTCTTCCCCATGGTTGTGGGGTTTCTGGCTGGCAGGGAGGCTGGCAGGGAGGCTGGCAGGCACCAAGGCTTGCAGGAAGGCTGGCACCAAGGCTGTCAGGAAGCCTGGCAGGATGCCTGGCAGGAAGGCTGGCAGGAAGCCTGGCAGGAAGGCAGGCAGGCAGGCACCAAGGCTGGCAGGCAGACTGGCTGGCAGGGAGGCTGGAAGGCAGGCTGGCAGCAAGGCTGGCAGGCTGGCAGACAGCAAGCCTGACAGGGAGGCTGGCCAGGAGGCTTGGAGGCAGGCTGGCAGGAAGGCTGGCAGCAAGGCTTGCAGGCAAGCATGCAGGCAGGGCAGGCAGGGCAGGCAGGGCAGGCAGGGCAGGCAAGGACTCGATGTATCCAGCAGCAGGTCTTTCCTCCGAATGCTTGCCACGTGCGAGCTGCTTCCCTTTATATCTGCGTGGCTTATGCAATGCATCCCCCCTGCATGCGCAATTAACGACAGGCATCCGTTCGGCTTCCGCTGTGCATCTGCTAGGTTTCCGCTGTGCATCCACTTCATCCGCTGTGCATCTGCTCTGCCTCCGCTTCATCCGTTCCGCGTCCGCTTTGCAGAGGCCCCCCGGAAGCCCTGCGGATGTGCCATCTGCTTCCATCCACTTCCATCCGCTTCCATCCGCTAGGCTTCCGTTCCGCATCCGCTTTCCATCTGCCCTGCATCCTCCCCGCATCCGTGTTATCTGCTCCGGTTATTCAAATTTTTGCCCCTTTTGAGAGCGGATAACAACGGATGGAACATTTTGCTCGTCCATTGTGTCCGTTTTGCATCCATTGGCCAGTGTGACAGGGCCTTTAGGTCCATTTCCTGGAAGGATTATTGCAATGTTTTCTACATGGGCCTCCCCTTTTGGATCACTGGAAGATATCACTAGTCCACAATAAGGTCGTGTGGCTAATTATTGATGAATCTCATTTTACCAATATTACCGCTAGTCCCATAGTCATTTCAGATTATTTGCAGGACTACCTTTCTCTACCAGTCAACTACATTTCAGAAGATACATTCTCTGAGTCGAGTATGGTACTAAGTAAGTACCATCCTGAAGGACCCCAAAAGTGGGCTATAAGATAAGCTGGTTCTTTATAACTGGTTATTTACCTTTAATAATCTGGGTTACTGTGAAAATTCTGCAGATTACACAGGAAATCAAAGAAAAGGTCCTAGGATTTTCCCCAATTTCATAGGTCTTAGCTTTATACGGTTTAGAAAATGATGTTCTTGTATCTTCTTTCTGAAATATATCTTGGAAAATGCTGGTGGTTTCGGCTGTTGTCCCAATAAGGTATTTCTTGAAATGTAAAGGACATAATATTAAAGAAATATTGCCTTTTTATTTTCTCCAGATACAGAAAAATGCACCAAGTGTTCAGATGATCAATATCCAAATGAGGACCAAGTTCAATGTATCCTCAAAGTATTATCCTTCTTGTCTTATAAAGAATATTTGGGCTTCATCCTCATCTCTTTTGCCCTACTCTTGTTCCTAACTACTGGCCTTGTTTTAATCTTATTCATTCAATACCGAGAGACTCCAATTGTCAAAGCCAACAATCAGGACCTCTCTTCAATTCTCCTAGTCTCTCTTCTGCTTTGCTTCTTGACTCCTCTTCTCTTTATTGGCCAACCAAGGAAAGTCACTTGCCTTCTCCGACAAATGGTTTCCAGCATCATCTTCTCAGTTGCTATTTCTTCTCTCTTGGCCAAGACAATCATGGTTGTGCTTGCTTTCCTGGCCACAAAACCAGGAAATCGAGTGAAAAGGTGGTTAAAGAAGAGCTGGGCCAACTCCATCATCCTTTCTTCTGCTGCTATCCAAATTATCATCTGCTCCATCTGGTTTGGAGCTGCTCAACCATTCCCTGACTCTGACTTCCACTCCCAGCCTGGAGTGATCATTCTGCAATGCAACAAAGGGTCCGTTATCATGTTCTACATCACCCTCAGTTATCTAGGCTTCCTGGCTGCCATCTGCTTTACAGTAGCTTTCCTAACCAGGAATCTTCCTGGAGCCTTCAATGAAGCCAAACTGATCACCTTCAGCACGCTGGTCTTCTGCAGTGTCTGGATCTCCTTTGTGCCCACCTACCTAAGCACCAAGGGGAAATACATGGTGGTGGTTCAGGTCTTCTCCATTTTATCCTCCAATGCTGGGCTGCTGGGCTGCATCTTCATCCCCAAGTGCTTTATTATCCTTCTTAGGCCAGACTTGAATACCAAAAAGCAGCTTATGGCCAAAACAAATGCAGAAATGTGAAACATAAGAATTTTCAGTCTCAACATTTTCCAAGAGTTCAAACCTTGAATATGGTGCAAGATGTTTTCCATACATGAGTGGGCCAATGCTTGGAAAAATTAAATCCTAGTCAGAAAATAGTGTCCTCCCAGCGAATTGCAAGATGGCTACTTAGCTCTTTTGAGTAGTTGAATTACCATATCTGTTCTATGCCCTTAGCTGAGCCCTGAAATACTCCACCAATTATGACATTTGTACAATGGGAATCTTTTGGATACATTAGAAAAAAATTGTATAATTTCAGGGGGCTGTAGAAATGCCATTATTTTAGTTACATGATAATTTATCTGCAATTTGGGTTCTTTGACCAATTGTACCCAAGATCTCAGCATCATCATATAACACTGTAACTGTAACTACATCACCAGAATGGCATTAAGAGTTGTTAATTTAATCTTACATAGCTTTTTCTCTGGTAATATTAGATTACAGATCATCAGAGTTGGAAAGGACCTTGCAGGTCATCCTTGTTCGGTTTCCATACATTATTCCTTGTCTGGCCTATAGGAGCTTTAAAAAATAGCTTAACCCCCCTCCTCCCTGTGGCAGCCCCTCAAATATTGGAAGACAGCTATCATGTCTCTCCTGGTCCTTCTCTTTACTAGACAAGCCAAACCTAGTTCTTGCAACCGCTTGTTGTATGTTTTCGCCTCCAGTCCCCTAATCATCCTCGTTGCTCTTCTCAATACTATTTCCAGAGTCTCAACATCGTTTTGACAATGTGTTGACCAAAACTGGATGCAGTACTCTACGTATGGTCTTACTAAGGCTTTATACTGTGGTATTAGTACCTCCCTTGATGTTGACTGTTTCCCTCTGTTAATACAATTTAGGATTGCATTAGCTTTATGGACAGCTGCTGCACACTGCTGGCTTATATTTAGCTGGTTGTTCACGAAGACTCCAAGATTGCTCTCACAGTTACTGCTATTGAGCCTAGTTTCACCCAGTCTAAAAATGTACTTTTGCTTTTCTTGCCTAACTGTAGGACTTTACTTTTCTCTGTATTGAATTTCATTTCATTAGATATGGCCCAGTGTTCTAGTCTGTCAAGATCCATCTGGATCTTGACCCTATCTTCTTGGGTGTTAGCTATTCCTGCCACCTTAATATCATCTATAAATTTAGTAACTTCCCCATCTATTCCCTCATCTAAGTCATTATTGAACTTTTCAAAGAAAAAGTTCGGGGCCTAAGACGGAACCTTGTGGCACCCCACTGCTTACTTCCTTCCATGTAGACTTAGAGCCATTTAGGACTACTCTTTGAGTACGGTTTGCCAGCCAGTTATGTATCCATCTGGTGGTGGTGCTATCTATTCCATTTTTTTGTAGCTTACTAAGAAGTAGGTTGTGGTCTACTTTATCGAATGCCTTGCTGAAATCTAAATATATTTTGTCCACAGTATTTTGCTGGTCTCCAAATTTAATCACTAATAACTTACTTAAACTAATAACTTACACAACTAACAAGAGCATAAAAAACATTTGCTAGAGCAATACTCAAATACAGCTCATCAGTCTGGAACCCACATTACATATCTGATATTAACACAGTTGAGAAAGTCCAGAAATATTTCACAAGAAGAGTTCTCCACTCCTCTGCTCATTGCAGAATATCTTATGTCACCAGACTTGAAATTCTAGACCTAGAAATCTAGAACTACACCACCTTCGGTCCGATCTGAATATAGGATATAAAATCATACATTGCAATGTCTGACTTGTCAATGAATACTTCAGCTTCAACCATAACAATGCAAGACCAAACAATAGATACAAACTCAAGGTTAATCTCATCAAACTCGATTGCAGGAAATAGGACTTCAGCAACAGAGTGGTCAATATCTGGAATACTCTTCCTGACTTTGGGGTTTCTTCCCAAAACCCCAAAAACTTTAACCTTAGACTGTCTACTATTGACCTCACCCCTTTCCTAAGAGGTCTGTAGAGGGGTGTTCATAAGCTCACCAACGTGCCTACCGTCCCTGTCCTATTGTTTCTTTTTGTTTTTATTTTTCTTAAATGTATCCATGTATTCATTACTTTGTTTTTACTTATACCTATTATCTTGTAAGCAATTGACAAATAAATAAATAAATAGATAAATAAATAGATAAATAAATAAATAAAATAAAAACTGCATTCTATCCATTCTGCCATCATGGCTGATTATTATAAATTACCACAAAAATGGTGCTTGTTATGAAGCAGCAAGTGATTTATCCTCTTTCAGACAGAAATGTGGGCACTGGGAGTGCTTATCTATTCATTCTGCTCATTCATTGCATCTTTTTTATCATCCCTGCAGTGTGTGAAGTTTGTGCAAAGCAGCACACTAACATTATGGACATCCTTGTGGGATTTTCTGGGGGCAAACAGGGCAGCAATCTCAAAGGAGGTGTCAGTCTCAGTCAATTCAAGGACAATGAAAAGCTCCTTCTCCCTTCAATAGCTAAAGTTAGGAACATGGGTAGAGGTGGAATTCAAATTTCTTTACAACCGGTTCTGTGGGTGTGGCCTAATTTGTGAGGGTGGCTTGGTGGTCACGTGACTGGCTGAGCATGGCTTGCTGACTGGGCATGGTTTGGTGTTCATGTGACTGGCTGGGCATGGCTTGGATGTAAATACTGAAAATATTTATGTTAATATTGATTTCTTTTTAAAAAAGAGCAACTTTTACCCAAAATCAGGCAAAGCAGACACGCACATTGAGTTGCTCACAGAATCACAAATTCACTCAGAGATCTATCTATTTGCCATGAGCTACCTCTGTCTTCACTGAGAAATAGAAGCTTCAGTCCAAAGGAAAGTTCAGCTCTGCTTTTAGACTAGCTAGAAAGCAAGAAATCCAATGATTTCTTAATATAATTAGATTTCAGCAGAACAGCTAATGGGGGGGGGGGTTTGAGAAAAATAGCAACTTAGCAGGCAAGTTTGTTGGTGCACATGCCAGAAAAGGAGTGAGTGGGCAGGGTGGGACCAGCCAGTGGTGCGATTTGCCAGTTCTCCAGCAGAGAATGAGAGTGCATTTTGCGCATATTTGTAGACCATTTCCAAAAAACCTCAGCTATGCCACCCAGACAGCTGAGAAGCTCTGCACACAGATGCACAATATTTCAAACTTCTCTTCTTTCCTGCTTTTTCAACCTCACCTCTGCCGCGCAAGGCAGCTGAGGTTGAAAGAGCAGGAACTAAAGGACAGCCAAGAGCCCGGGAGGGCAGCTGGGCCAAATAGAGTAGCAGACACCAAACCAGATTGGTGTCTGCTGCTCTTCAGATCTACTGGTTCTATAGAATTGGGCCAAACCAATAGCATCTCACCCCTGAACATGAGCCTCCCCAGCAGACAACAGGTCCAGCATAGCATTCCCAAGTTCTTCTGGAGTTCAAATAATTGTCATGGAGAATGTAACCCAGGTGGACATTTGTAAGTAACTGGAAATGTTGGTTGATTTCTTGGATGGCAAATAAGAAGTAGAGATCTTTGCAGCAGCGAGTAGATGCTCTTCTAGTGAAAGCTAATATAAATCAGTTATAATAAAGAGAACCAAAAATAGGGGGCGGGGGGAAGGATAGAAACTAAAAATGCAAAAAGCAAGAAAATAAACTTTAAAAAAATCAGAATACAAGTTAAACAAACGATGATTGCTTGGGGAAAATTTTTTGGATATGGGGTTGACTTGGATAAATGGAAGAAATTATGGAATAGAAATTATAAATTAACAATGTCAACAGCCTATAAAGAGAATTTGTATAAGATGTTTTACAGGTGGCTTCTGCCCCTGGCAAGATTGGCAAAGATATATAAAGACAAATCAGTGGAATATTGGAAGTGTCTTCTGATACCTGGATCATATTACTATATAAGGTGGACATTTGCAGAACCTAAAAGATACTGGGCTAAAATATATGGTTGGAAAAACTAAAACATTTTTAATTTTTAAAACCTGAGATATTTTTATTGGGGATTTTGCCTGAAAACTATAGCAAAGAAATAACATATTTGATTATTCATGTATTAAGAGCAGCAAGAATTGTATTTGCTCAAAATTGGAAAAATGAGAAAATTCCGACAGAAGAGGAGGCGATTAAGAAAATAATGGAACATTCAGAAATGGGTAGATTAACATTTAGAGAGCAAGATGAAAGGGAATATGATAAGATTTGAGATTTATTTTATGGATGGTTAGAAAGTAGAGTAAGAAATTAAAGAATAGAGCAATAATGATATACTGTAATAGATCATTCTGAATGAGATACAATATGAATATTTATTTATTTATTTTGTCAAGATACAGGTTTAAGTATAAACATAATCATGGATACATGAAATTGATACATATAAGAAAAATAAAAAAGAAACAATAGGACAGGGACGGTAGGCACGCTGGCGCGCTTATACACGCCCCCTACAGACCTCTTAGGAAAGGGGTGAGGTCAATAGTCGACGGACAAAAGCTAAAGTTTTTGGGGTTTAGGGAAGAAACTACAGAGTCAGGTTGTGTATTCCAGACATTGACCACTCTGTGGCTGAAGTCGTATTTCCTGCAATCATGTCTGGTGAGGTTTTCCTTGAGTTTGTATGTATTGTGTGCTCTTGTATTGTTATGGTTGAAGCTGAAGTATTCATTGACAGGTAGGACATTGCAATGTATAATTTTATATGCCATACTTAGATCGGACCGAAGGTGGCATAGTTCTCAGTTTTCTAGCTCAAGAATTTCGAGTCTGGTGGCATAAGGTATTCTGCAATGAATAGAGGAGTGGAGAACTCTTCTTGTGAAATATTTCTGGACTTTCTCAACTGTGTTAATATCAGATATATAATGTGTGTTCCAGACCGATGAGCTGTATTCAAGTATTGTTCTAGAAATGTTTTGTGTGCTCTTGTTAGAAGTGTGTTATTACCAGAGAAAAAGCTACATAGGATTAAATTTTTGGCAATGTAGTTACATGGGCTCTAGCACTTAGATCATTAGAGATGAAAACTCCAATGTCCTTGACAGAGTTTGGATCATCAACAAAGTCTTGACTATTCAACCTGTATTTTATTATCTGATTTTTATTTGCCAGTATGTAAAGCCCATGTCACACTGCCCAACGGATGCAAAACGGACATAGCGGACGAGCAAAATGTTCCATCCGTTGTTATCCGCTCTCAAAAGGGGCAAAAATTTGCATAACCGGAGCGGATAACATGGACACGGGGAGGAAGCAGGGCGGATGCAAAACGGATACGGAACGGACCCAGCGGATGGAAGCGGATGAAAGCGGATGGCGCATCCGCAAGGCTTCCGGGGGGCCTCAGCAAAGCGGACACGGAACGGAAAGAGTGGATGCAGAGCGGATGCACAGCGGATAAAGCAGATGCAGAGCGGATGCACAGCGGAAGCCTAATGGATGCCTGGCATTAATTGCGCATGCGGGGAGGATGCATTGCGTCAGCCCCGTGGATATAAAGGAAGCGGCTCGGAAGCAGGTCGCCATTCAGAGGAAAGACCTGCTTCCAGACACATTGACTGCCTTGCCTGCCCTGCCTGCATGTCTGCCTGCCAGCCTTGCTACCAGCCTTGCTGCCAGCCTTGCTACCAGCCTTGCTGCCAGCCTCCCAGCCAGCCTTGCTGCCAGCCTGCCAGCCAGCCTTGCTGCCAGCCTGCCAGCCAGCCTTGCTGCCAGCCAGTCTGCCTGCCAGCCTTGCTGCCTGCCTTCCTGCCAGCCTTGGTTCATGTCTGCCTGCAAGCCTTGCTGCCAGCCAGTCTGCCTGCCAGCTTTGCTGCCTGCCTTCCTCCCAGCCTTGGTTCATGTCTGCCTGCCAGCCTTGCTGCCTGCCTGCCTGCCAGCCTTCCTGCCAGCCTTGGTGCTTGCCTCCCTGCCAGCCTTGGTGCCTGCCTTGTTGCCAGCCTTCCTACCAGCCTTGGTGCCTGTCTGCCTGCCAGCCTTGGTGCCTGCCTTGGTGCCAGCCTCCCTGCCAGCCTTCCTACCAGCCTTGGTTCCTGCCAGCCTCCCTGCCAGCCAGCAACCCCACAACCATGCGGAAGCACAGCAAGCCTCAGCCATCTGCTGCCAGCCCTGGCAAAAGGGACAGGGCTACCATCCCGCCCCCTGGCCCTCACTCTGGTTCTGCTGGGGCTTCTGCAGCACGGGCTCACTCTTCTGGGGCTGGGGCTTCTGCTGCTTCTGCTTCTGGAGGAGCTGATGACAAGCACTCCAGCACCAGCCCCTCCACAGCACCTGCACCCTTCACCCCTGAGACTGAGCGACCAAGAGGAGTGCCAGAGACTCATTTTTGTCTTATAGCTTGTTGTTAATAAAGTCTATTTTTGATTCACACACTTGCTTCATTTCTTTTTTTAATAAAGTCTTGCTGGAAACTTTTAGAAATGGTTTAAGCCTTTGCATACTTGTGGGATGGGTTGAGATAGCTGTGGGATGGGCAGGGATACCTGTGGGATGGGTAATAGCTGTGGGATAGATAAACCTCCAGTGCAAGCATAGTGGGACTGTATGGTCCACCCTCCCAGGTGCCACACCTACGGCCCTTTATTATCAATAATAATGTAATCATTGATCCACACATATCAACATAAACACAACTCTTTATTAAGCACCCTGTTCATTGTAGCCCAACCAAACATACATGGCCCAATCTCATCCGTGTGATGAGACAGGCTGAAGGAAGCATCCATTAAGTATCTACCATCCTGTCTTGCCACTCCACTGCTCCAGCTGGGGAGTTGCACCATTGTCTCAGGAGGTTGCGCTGCTTCTTCGCTTCATGTGAGGCTCTGTTGGGGCCTTGCACATCCTGAGTGTCGATCAGGTTTCACCCTTGCCTCCATTCCCCAGGCTCCATGTCCCCATTGCCTTGCTGGAGGTCCACGAGCCTGTTCTGAAAGACTGGGTAGCGGGTGCGCATGAGATTGTGCAGGATGCAGCAAGCTTCCATGATCCTCCTTACGGCCTCTGAGCAATGCTGCATGGTGGTGAGAAGTACCTGGAACCTGTTGGCCAGGATGCCAAAGGTGTTCTCCATCACCCGCCTTGCCCTGGACAGCCTGTAGTTGAAGATCCTCTCTTCATGGGTGAGGCATGTGGAAGCATAGGGCTTCATGAGGTAGGTTCTGAGGGAGAAGACGTCATCCCCCACGATGAAGTAGGGCACATCTTGCGTGTCATTGGGCAGGGGTTCTGGATCTGGGAAGCCCATGATGAGGTTGCCTTCCAGCTCCTCCTTGAGGTGGCTGGCATTGTATACCTGGGCATCTGAAGATGAGCCATTGCCTGAAGCATCGATGTACATGAACTTGTAGTCAGCATCGACCATGGCGAAGAGGACGATGCTGAAGAAACCCTTGGAGTTGAAATAAGTGGAGCCCGACTTGGCTGGAGATTTACAGGCCACGTGCTTGCCATCGATGGCTCCAACGGTGTGTGGTAAGTTCCACTTCTGATACCACTGCTCTGCAACTTTCTTCCATCCTTCTTCAGTGGAGTGGTACTGGAGGAGCTCCTCCTTGTATTCTTCGATGATGGCCTGCACCACTTCTCTGACCATAATGCTGATGGTGTTGGATGGCACCCTCCAGCCGTACTACATGCTCCTGTAGGAGGTCCCTGAGACCAGGTGGCGCAGAGTGAGTGCCACCTTGAGCCCAGGTTCCAGGCTGGGCCGGAAGTTGGTGTTTGCCTTGGTCAACCTGGGTGTCAGCCGCTGCACAACATCATCAAACATGGCTGGAGGCATCCTCATGAAGTTCTGGACTGCCCGAGTGTCTTTGTTCCTGAGCTCCACCATCAGCTTGTTGTATAGTCCGTCCTCTGCTCTTCTGGTGAACCATCTTCAGATCCAGTCTCTTTTTGGGTGGCTCCTTTTCTTCTCGCAGTAGAGTTCACAGAACCTGCAGATGGCTTCGCACTGTTGCAGAACGATGGTGGCTGCCGAAAGGACTTTGTTACAATCCACGGTGGACATGACTGGATGCTGTGGAAGAGGAAGAGCCAGATGAAGGCTGCAGAGGTCTGCACCACTGGGCTGCTGTTCTGAAAGTGAGATGCAGGTGAATTGCTCCCCCTTTTTATAGGCAGTATAGGTTTTCTGCTAGGCATCCTCTAGGCATCCTCTAGACATCCTCTAGACATCCTTAATATCCGAGATAGGTCCCCTCTGCGAACGTTTTTTCTGTTTTAAACGCTTTGTTTCCATGCTGCATCCGTTCTGCATCCGTTCTGCATCCATTCTGCATCCATTCCACTTCCTCCCTGCGTCGGGCAGATGGAGTTCCGTGGATGCGTAGCGGACGCCTAGCGGATATAGCAGATGCGTAACGGATGTGTAACAGATGCGAAACGGATGCATAGCGGATGCAGAACGGACGAACTGGATACATTTTCCACGCAAAAGTTTTGGGCAGCCCAAAACTTTTGGCGCGGATGAAACGTCCATAAACGGATGCTGGACGGATAGAGAGGAAGCCAAACGGAGGCAGTGAGTACATCGCGTTTTCGAACGGATGGCAAGGTTTTTTGTCCATTTTACATCCTCTTTGCATCCGTTGGTTCAGTGTGACATGGGCTTAAGACAGAGCATTTATTTGTTGAGATTTGAAGTTGCCATTCTGATATTTAGTCAAGGTCTTTTTGAAGGGTGGCAGTATTATCTATGGTGTTGAATAGCTTTACATCTTCAGCGAAGAAAATGCAGTTGCTCTTAATATGATCACAGAGGTCATTTATGTAGAGTATGAAGAGAGTTGCTTCAAGAACACTGCCCTGGAGGACACCACTGTTGACAGGTGCAGAACTGGATAGGACACTCCCAGTTTTGACAATTTCTTGTCTGTTTGACAGGAATGCTTCTTTTTTTTTTAATAAAATTTTTATTGGTTTTAAAACAAACATAAACAAACAAAACATAAAAACATTAAGCCATCTTCCATATATATACATACAGTGTGCTGGTTGGTTTACAAATTGTTTTGTGCTACCATTTCGTAATCTTCAATTACAATTACATTATATATCCTCTCATACTTTCAATCAAATATCAAGTACATTGATATCTTTATTAATGAATCATTGACTAAACTTTTATCCATTCATGTTTCATAAAATAATCATATCTTTCTAAATTTATTTTCTAACTATTCATATTATCCTCGCAGATCTATCCTAGATTCATTTTGTAGATATAATTAAAAAAAGAAAGAAAAGAAAATACATCTTTATATATTTATTATTTTCTAAAAATCTACATATTTCATTAGTATGTTTTATTATCTAACCGTTGATATTATAGATCCCAAATTTTATAAAATTGTTTGTCATCCTGTTCTCTAATTTCAAATGTCAATCTTCTCATTTCAGCACATTACAGTATTTTCTTAATATTTTCTTGCTGTGATGGTGTCTTCTCATTTTTCCAGTTTTTAGCAAATACAATCCTAGGCACTGTTGATACATTTACAATCAAATATTTCAAATCTTTACTGTATATTTCAGGCAAAATTCCCAATAAAAAAATATCTGGTTTCAAGTCTACATGCTTATTTGTCATGTTTCCATCCACATGTGAATTTTAGTCCAATTTTTTTTTTCGTATCCGAACATGTCCACTACATATGGTAATATGAGCCAGATGTCTGATGACATTTCCAACACTTTTCAGACTTATTCTTGAACATTCTTGCTATTTTTGTCGGCGGAAAGTTCCAGCTGTAAAACATCTTATACAAATTTTCTTTATATGCTGTTGACATTGTCATTTTATAATTTTGAGACCACAATTTTTGCCATTCCTCTAAATCAATCCCATGTCCAAAATTCTTCCCCCAAGCAATCAGAATTTCTTTAACTTGTTCTTCTTCTAATTTAATTTTTAATAAATATCCATATAATTTTTTAATCACTTTTTCATCAGCACCTGTCAAAATCTTATCTAAATCAGTCAATTTATCATAAAAACCTTCTGTTTTAAAATCTTTATCATACCTTGATTGTATTTGCGCATATGAAAACCAGTTCATCATTATACCTTGTTCCTCTAATTTTTACAAAGATTTAAGTTCACCCTTTTATCTGAATAAACAGATGTCTATCTGTTTATTCCTTTTTGAATATTATAGGATAAGAAAATGGTTCAATAGTCGATAACCAGACTGGAATTTTCAAATAACATTGTCTTTTCTTCTTCTCCCAATTTAACCACACAGACTCCCATATATAATGTCTTCTAAAGTACCCCTGTGTTTCCGTTCCTTTATACCATAAAAAAGCATGCCACCCCAACAACAGATCATGTCCTTCTAATGCCAACAATCTAGTATTTCTTTATGTTATCCATTCCTTTCCCCACATCAGTTTCGTAGCTTGATAGTTCAACTCCCAATTAGGCAAGCCAAATCCTCCTCTTATTCTAGCGTCTTGCAAAAGTTTTAACTTTATTCTCGCCTTCTTTCCTTTCCATATATATTTCAACACGATTTTATTTTAGGCCCTGTCACACTGCCCAATGGATGCAAAATGGATACAACGGATGAGCAAAATGTTCCATCCGTTGTTATCCACTCTCAAAAGGGGCAAAAATTTGCATAACCAGAGCGGATAACATGGACGCGGGGAGGATGCAGAGCGGATGGAAAGCAGATGTGGAACGGAAGCCAAGCGGATGGAAGCAGATGGGAGCGGATGGCACATCCGCTAGGCTTCCGGGGGGCCTCAGCAAAGCGGACACGGAACGGATACAGTGGATGCACAGCGGATGCACAGCGGATGAAGCAGATGCAGAGCGGAAGCCTAGCGGATGCACAGCGGAAGCCTAACGGGTGCCTGACATTACTTGCGCATGCGGGGGGGATACATTGCATAAGCCACGCAGATATAAAGGGAAGCAACTCAAACATGGCCAGCATTCAGAGGAAAGACCTGCTGCTGGATACATTGAGTCCTTGCCTGCCCTGCCTGCATGCCTGCCTGCAAGCCTTGCTGCCAGCCCCCCTGCCAGCCTTGCTCTCTCCCTGCCTGCCAGCCTTGCTGCCAGCCTGCCTTCCAGCCTCCCTACCAGCCAGTCTGCCTGCCAGCCTTGGTGCCTGCCTGCTTTCCTTCCTTCCTGCTAGGCTTCCTGCCAGCTTCCTACCAGGCTTCCTGCCATCCTTGGTGCCAGGCTTCCTGCCAACCTTGGTGCCTGCCAGCCTCCCTGCCAGCCTCCCTGCCACTCAGCAACCCCACAACCATGGAGAAGAAGCGAAAGCCTCAGCAACCTGCCGCCATCCCTGCCAAGAGGGACAGGGACACCCTCCAGACCCCGGTCCTTGACTCTGCTTCTGCTGGGGCTTCTGCTGCTCGGGCTCACTCTTTTGGTGCTGGAGTTTCTGCTGAAGCTGCTCCTGGCGGTGGTGCTTCTGCTGCTGTGTACTCTGCTGAAGCTGCTCCAGGGCCTGCTGGTCCTGCTGGTCCTGCTGGTCCTGCTCGTGCTCCTGGACTTGCTCGTACTGCTCGTGCTCCTGGTCTTCTTGTCCTGCTCGTCCTGCTCGTGCTCCTGGTCCTGCTCATGCTCCTGGTCCTGCTGGTGCTGCTGGTGCTGGTGCTGCTGGTGCTGCTGGGGCTCCTGGTGATAACTCTGCTGATGATGATCCTGGTCCTGCTGATCCTGCTGCTGCTGCTGATGATGATGATGATGATCCTGCTGCTGCTGCCACTGCTGCTGCTGATGATGATGATGATTATGATGATCCTGCTGGGGATGATGATGATGATGATGATCCTGCTGGTGCTGCTGCTGCTGCTGGTGTGGAGGAGCAGCCCCTACCACCTGGGTGCCCCTCTGATGAAGGCCCATCTGGTCCTGCCAAAGGGAGGAAGAGGCGTATGCGGGGACGGGAGAGGAAGCAATACTTCATTGAGGAGGAACACGAGGATGAGGTGCTGGAGTGGCTGAGAGAGAATGACTATCTGTGGAGGAAGGGACACCAGCTGTACAGGGACACCAAAAGAAAGCAGGCTGCTTGGAGAGAGAGGGCGGAGAGTATGGGTTACACTTTGAAGGTGCTCCTCGGCTGGTGGAAGCACATGCACACCTGGTAGGGGAAGCTCCACCTGAAGAAATCTGGCCAGTCCACGGTTAAGCTGATGGACAGAGAGACCTACATCATGGCCAGGAGCAGCTTCCTGGAGGGTGAGATTCGCCAACGAGGAGCACCAGGAGCCATTCTCACAACCCTCTCTCTCTGGCAGCCTGCTGAGAGCCAGTCCTCTTCCGGCCGAGAGTCAGTCCCTGTCTCCAGGCAGGTTTCTGTGGAGCGTGCCATGGAGGAGAACACGCGGGCAAGTGTTGTAACCATGGAGGAGCACGTGGAGGACTCCCTGGTGCAGTGGAAGAAAGGAGACATCGAGTCCACCACAGTCGTAGCCGCATCCACCACCCCCAGCTCCGCCTCCACAGAAAGGCAGAGAGCCAGACAGCAGGAGGGGCAGAGCCACACTGTCCTACTGGAGATCAGGGACACCATCCGCACCAGCATAGATCTCCTCTCTCAGCTGGTCAACACCGACTCCTCATCCTCCAACCGCAAGCCCTTCCTCACCTATGTCAACCAGACCCGCAAGGACATGGCGGATCCACAGTACCAGGTGGTGAAGGACCGGATCACGGAGCTGCTTCACAACCCTCCAGACACAGAGGAACCTGCTCCCACCCAGTCCAGGTCTGCTCCTCCACCCCAGGTGATGTCCCTCCCATTCCAATGCTTCCCACAGCCCCTCACCTACCAGGGCTATGGCTACCAGGAGGTCCAGCAGCAAAGGCAGCAGCCTTTCCCAGTCCAGGCACAGAGTCATTGGACGACACCATTGCCACCGGTTCCACTGATGCCACCGATGCCACCCATGACAATGATGCCACCGACAACAGCGATGCCACCCACGCCAGTCCTCACCCAGCTGCAGACCAGACAGCCCCACTACACTACTCCTTCCTCCACCCCACAGCCAAGCCCGGCCTCAGTACATCTCTCATCATTACTGGGGCTGACACCCCATGGCATGGAGGAAGGACCTCTCAGGATCGCGGGTCTGAGCCAGCTGTCTGAGAGCTTCCTCAACACACCGTCCCCTATTGTCCTCTTGGGGCCAGGCACCCCAATGATGATACAGACCAGCACTCCAGCACCACCCACCTCCACAGCACCTGGATCCTTCACCCCTGAGACTGGGCACACCTGCGAGTGACCAATAAGAGTGCCAGAGACTGGGTAGCTGGCTACCTGTGCACTTTATTTGGACACTTGACTTGGGTCATTTTTTTTTTACAGTGTGTTGTTAAATAAAGTTTATCATTGATTCACACACTTGCTTCATTTCTTTTTTTTGTAATAAAGTCTTGGTGGAAACTTTTAGAATTGGTTTAAGCCTTTTCATGCTTGTGGGATAGGTTAAGATAGCAGTGGGATGGGCAGGGATACCTGTGGGATGGGTAATAGCTGTGGGATGGGTAAGGATAGCAGTGGGATAGATAAGCCTCCAGTGCAAGTATAGTGGGACTGTATGGTGAGCCCTCCCAGGTGTCACACCTTTGGCCCTTTATTATCAATAACAATGTAATCATTGATCCACACATTTCAACATGAACACAACTCTTTATTAAATGCCCTGTTCATTGTAGGCCCACCCAACATACATGGCCCAATCTCATCCGTGTGATGAGACAGGCTGAAAGAAGCACCCATTAATCATCTACCATCCTGTCTTGCCACTCCACTGCTCCAGCTGGGGAGTTGCACCAGTGTCTTAGGAGGTTGCGCTGCTTCTTCCCTTCACGTGAGGCTCTGTTGGGAACTTGCACATCTTGAGTGTCTATCAGGTTTCGCCCTTGCCTCCATTCCCGAAGGCTCAATGTCCCCATTGCCTTGCTGGAGGTCCATGAGCCTGTTCTGAAAGACTGGGTAGCGGGTGCGCATGAGATTGTGCAGGATGCAGCAGGCTTCCACGATCCTCCTCACGGTCTCTGGGCGATGCTGCATGGTGGTGAGAAGTACCTGCAACCTGTTGGCCAGGATGCCAAAGGCGTTCTCCACCCCCTGCCTTGCCCTGGACAGCCTGTAGTTGAAGATCTTCTCTTCACGGGTGAGGAGTCTGGAAGTGTAGGGCTTCATGAGGTAGGTTCTGAGGGAGAAGGTGTCATCCCCCATGATGAAGTAGGGCACATCTTGCGTGTCATTGGGCAGAGGGTCTGGATCTGGAAAGCCCATGATGAGGTTGCCTTCCAGCCCCTCCTTGAGGTCACTGGCATTGTATACCTGGGCATCTGAACCTGAGCCGCTGCCTGAAGCATCGATGTACATGAACTTGTAGTCAGCATCGACCATGGCGAAGAGGACGATGCTGAAGAAGCTCTTGTAGTTGAAATAAGTGGACCCCGACTTGGCTGGTGCTTTGCCGGCCACGTGCTTGCCATCTATGGCTCCAATGGTGTGGGGGAAGTTCCACCTCTGATACCACTGCTCTGCAACTTTCTTCCATCCTTCATCAGTGGAGGGGCACTGGAGGAGCTCCTGCAGGTATTCTTCGATGATGGCCTGCACCACTTCTCTGACCACAATGCTGATGGTGTTGTGTGGCACCTTCCAGCCATACTGCATGCTCTTGTAGGTGGTCCCTGAGGCCAGGTGGCGCAGAGTGAGTGCCACCTTAAGCCCAGGTTCCAGGCTGGGCCGGAAGTTGGTGTTTGCCTTGGTCAACCTGGGTGTCAGCCACTGCACAACTTCATCAAACATTGCTGGAGGCATCCTCATGAAGTTCTGGAATGCCCGAATGTCTTCATTCCTGAGCTCCACCATCAGCTTGTTGTACAGGCCGTACTCTGCTCTTCTCCCGTTCCATCTTTGGACCCAGATGCTTATTGGCTGCCTCCTTTTCTTCCCGTAGAAGAGTTCACAGAGCCTGTAGATGGCTTCGCACTGTTGCAGAAGGATGGTGGCTGCCAAAAGGACTGTGTTACGATCCATGGTTGACATGACTGGATGCTGTGGAAGAGGAAGAGTCAGATGAATGCTGCAGAGATCTGCACAGCTGGGCTGCTGGTCTGAAAGTGAGATGCAGACGAGTTGCTCCCCCTTTTTATAGGCAGTATATGTGTCCCTTTGCATCCTCTAGGCATCCTCTAGGCATCCTCTAGGCAACCTCTAGGCATCCTCTAGGCATCCTGTAGACATCCTTAATATCCGAGATAGGTCCCCTCTGCGAACGTTTTTTCCATTTTAAACGCTTTGTTTCTGCTAGGCATCCATTCTGCATCCGTTCTGCATCTGTTCTGCGTCCGTTCCGCTTCCTCCCTGCGTCCGAGTGGATGCGAGTTGCGCGGATGCGCAGTGGATGCCTAGCAGATATAGCGGATGCGTAACAGATGCAGAACGGATGCAGAACGGATGCCTAGCGGATGCAGAATGGACACAAAACTTTCTGAGCGGATGAAACATCAATAAACAGATGCTGGACGGATAGAGAGGAAGCAAAATGGAGGCAGTGAGTACATCGTGTTTTGCAACGGATGGCAAGCTTTTTTGTCCGTTTTACATCCTCTTTGCATCCATTGGTGCAGTGTGACAGGGGCTTTAAATCTTCAAAATAATCTTTTCCAAGCCTAACTGGAATTGTTTGAAACAAATATAAAATTCTGGGTAATATATTCAACTTGATTGTTGATATTCTCCCTATTTGTGACAGTTGTAAATTTTTCCATTTCGCCAATTCCAGCGCTATCTGCTGCTTAAGTTTAATATAATTCTTCTCTTTTAGTGTACTGCATCTTGCTTTCAAATATATCCCCAAGTATTTGATCTTATTCGTAACCTGGATTTTCAATAGGTCTGCTTATTCTTCCTTTTGTCTTGATAACATGTTTTTTGTCTGAATCTTTGTCTTATCTTTATTTATTTTCAAGCCAGCCATCTTTCCATATGTCTCTATCTTTTCTATCAATTTTGATGCTGTATCTAGTGGATCTTCTAAGATGAAAACCAAGTTATCTGCGAATGCTTGCAGTTTAAATTCTTCCTTTTTAATTTTCATCCCTTTCATATCCTTTTCTTCTGTAATATTTCTGTTTAATACTTCCAAGGTTAACACAATCAACAAAGGTAACAGTGGGCATCCTTGTCTTATTCCTTTTCTTATATCGATAGAGTCTGTCAATTCTCCCTCTATCATTACAGTTACTGTTTGCTTTTGATATATAGCTTCTATTCCTTGAGTAATTTTTTTAGTAAAGCCCATCTGTTTCAGCAGTAACAACATGAATCGCCAGTTCACATTATCAAATGCCTTTCGTGCATCTGGAAATGTCAAAGCTATTTGCTTTTTCAGCATGACCCTCATAGTATTCCAAAGTGTTCAAAATTACTCTCATATTGTCCTTAATTTTTCTCTTTGGCAGAAATCCATTTTGATCAGGATGAATAAAACTGTTTAAATATTTTTTAAGTCTTTCTGCCAATATTGAAGCAAAAATTTTATAATCTGCATTTAGTAAAGAAATAGGTCTATAGTTCTTGATTTGTAGTGAATCGGCCTCCTCTTTTGGAATAAGTGTAATAAAGGCTTCTAACCATGTTTTAAGTATCCTCTTCTTCAATGTAACTTCATTCATAACTTCCTACAATGGAAGGTTCAACAATTCTTGGAATGTTTTATAAAATTCTGCCAGAAGTCCATCTGCGCCTGGTGCCTTTCCATTATTTTGCTTCTTGAGTGCTTCAGTTAACTCCATCATGGTTATATTGTTTTCTAACATTCTTTCAATCTCTTTAGGTATCTGGGGTAGATTAGCATTCTGTAGACACTGTTTAACTCATCCATATTCTCCTGTGCATATAATTTCTAATAATAGTCTCATATGATTTCCTTCTTCTCTTTGCTGCCATAGCAAACTTGGCCTTGTTCATCTATTAATTGCAATATTTTCCTTGATCCTTTCTCCTTTCTCAATTTATATGCTAACCATCTACCTGGTTTATTTGCATCTTCAAAATAGTTCTGTTTATCACCTCTAATTTTTTGTGCTAGCTCTTCTTTTTCTATAAGACCCATATTATGTTTGGTTATATCTGTTTTTATCTTGATATCCTTTTTCTGTGGCATTTTCTGTAACTCTTTTTCAAGTCTTTCATACTCACTCTCTAATGCCTTAGAGGCAAATCTTTTCATAGCATTTCTTTTCTTGGTATAGTCTATTACCAAGCCTGTGGCATATGCCTTCGTTGTATCCCATACATTCTGAATTGATGTATCTTCTTTTTTGTTTTCTCTAAAGAAAAAAGCCAGTTCTTTCTCCATCCACTTTCTCCATCCACTTTTTCCTTTAGAATATTATTATTTAACGTCCATCTAGATCTTCATCTTTGTGCTTTCCATTTAATTGTCATTGGATTATGACCTGCCCAAGTCCTTCTTTCAATGTTTACTTCTTGAATATTGATTAACAATTATGTTGACATCCATATCATATCTATTCTGGACCATGATAAATGTTTCTTTGAATAGAAAGTGTATTGTTTGGTTTTAGCATTTCTTTCTCTCCATGTATCTTTTTAGTTTATTTGTCCGCCATTTTAAAAAAGGATTTATGGAGGATCTTTCTGCTTTGCTTTGTTGTTTTCTGTGCTGTATAATCCAGTTTATTGTCTACAATTCCATTAAAATCTCCCATCAAGACTATATTAGCATAGTCCGGTTCAATTATTTTTATGTCTAAGTGTTTATACAATTCTTCTTGATTGTCATTCAGAGCATAAATTGCAATCAGAAGTGTTTTTATATTATTATATATTATTTCCACTATTAGTATTCCTCCATCATCATCAGTATATATCAATTTCGTTGGGATAATATCTATCGGACCACTCCTCTTTTAATATATCAGACCACTCCTCTTTTCTTGCATTGTGTCAAAGAAGTAAATATTTTCCCTAATTTTGGCTGTCTCAGCAATTGTTCATGTTGCTTTTTAATGTGTACTTCTTGTAGACAAATTATATCAAATTTTAATTTCTCTAATTTATGAAAAAAATTCCTTCTTTTAACAGCTGTACTAAGTCCATTTATGTTGATTGTAATTAATTTTTTTCTTCCATGGTTAAATTTTGTAGTTAGGTTTAACAGCTCTCGTAGATCTTGGTTCGCATTGTTCCTTGGCCTTCTCCTTTCCGCCTCCTGCATCTTCTTCTTTTCCAGTTGTCATTTGGTAGTCCTCTTGGAATTCAATTAGTGAAATTTCTTTTTCTGCCTCTTTCTCCTCTTTAAAAAAATTCTGCGTAAAATGGTTCAGCTTTCTCAACTGAGTCAATTCTGTGTCTCTGTTCTTGTCATGTGAACATTAAATCTTCTGGAATCAGCCATCTATAATTCACCTCTTTTTTAAGTAACAATTTGTTCAAGAATCGGTATTCTCTTCTCATCTCTCTCACTCTTCTGGGCACTGGTTTCAAGACCACAATCTCCTTATCTTTGTATTTCAGTGTTTTCTCTCTTGCCACTTGCAATATTTGCATTTTAATGGCTTTCTTTGTAAATCTGATGTGAACTTCTCTTGGTAAACTATTTTTCATCCCATATCTTGTAAAGACTCAATAAACCTTTTCTGTTCCATGTGTCATCTTCTCTCGAGTTGTTTCCAAAGCTTCACCAGTATTTCTTTCATTATCTCAACTAGGTTTTGTCCTTTTTCTTCCTCTATGTTTTGAAATCTGAGATAAAATTCTGATCAGTCCATCTCCCATCTCAGCATACCACTTTTACCTTGTTCAACCACATTTAATCTGTTATCAATGTCTCCAATCTTCTTATCTCTTTGTTTATCTTCTTCAATTTCTTGGAGCCTCTCATCATACTTCATCATCATTTGTTGGATGCTCTCCACTTTTTCATCGGTTTTCCTTGTTCTTTGTTCAATGTTCTCTGTTCTTTGTTCAATATTCTCTGTTCTTTGTTCAGTGTTCTGATAAAGTTCTGTAGTGTTTCTGCAGTGTTACAGTTGCAGATAACAGGATAGTTTTTTTCTGAAACCAAATTGTTTATTCGAGAGTAGGTTTCTTGTCTCTAAGTGGAAGATGATGGATTGGTTAATAACTGATTCCCTGACTTTACAGGTGACGCAGCATAAAGAGATTAGTCTGTAATTTTCAAAGTCTGGGGTCTCCCTTTTTGAAGATGGGGATGACCGTGGCTTGAGAGCATATGTTTGGCAAGGAGCTGGTCCTGAAAGATTTTTCAAAGATTATTTTTCAGGACCAGCTCCTTGCAAAACCTATTCTCTCAAGCCATATATAATAATTCTGCTACAAGTGTTGCAAATCTAAACATGCACCCAAAGACTGCACAGCCAAGGTGTGATACCATCTATTCAACAGCAATGAGCAGCCAACTGCTCTGCATCCAGACTCTGAACCACCACAGCAGACAACTCCAACCCTCCTTTGAACAAGGAGCTACAGCGTGCTGCGACACCACACAATGCACCTCAGCATGCCAGGAAAGTACAATTGGAGCCAGTGGTGAGTGTCAATTGCATGACAGTGTGCGATAACACACCAACCCCTGGCCTGTGTCATCAGATCTGCTTTGCCAAAGTCGACCCCGATGGATGCCCAGAAGAAGCAGTGAATGTGTATGTAATACTGGATCCTCAGAGCGATCACTCACTAGCCAGGTCCACATTCTTCGGCCTCTTTGATGCTCAGATGGAAGAAATAGACTTCACAATAACAACGTGCACCACACCAAGACGCACGGTGGGGAGGGAAGCTCCTGGACTCTGTATAGAGTCATGAGATGGAAGTTCCCAGTTCCTACTGTTGCCCGTGTTGGAATGGGATGGTATACCAGATGAACGCAACCACATTGCAACACCGGAGGTAGCTGGCAACATATCCCACCTGAAGCATATGGCTCATCACTTTCCTGCCTTAGATACTGAAGCCAAGATTTTGTTCATGCTGGGACTAGATGCCCCTGATGCTTTAGCATACACTGAAGGAATAATTGGCCTGAGATATTCACCCTATGCCTTCAAAAAAATCTGGTTTGGGGAATATCAGAAATTGTCTGTGTCGATCTGATGCAGGTCCCAACCCAGGGAGATGCCTTCACACCATCTGTTCCGACACCCTTCTAATGCCGTTTAGCATGATCAAAAACAAGAATGCCAGTCCATCCTAAAAGGCCGCCGGCGACCAGTAGACTTTCACCAAGAAGCTCTACACCAGGCCGCTCAACGACCGAGTGCTGCTGCGGACAAACGTTTGAGTATAAAGATTGAACCTCAAGCTTTGCATGCTTTACTTTGTTTGATGCTTTATTACTATTTACTGTTTCTCTTAGTTATATAGCTAGCTGTTTATTTTAGTTATTTAGTTATCTGTTATTCAGTTGCTATTACTCTTTACTATTTATCTTCGTTATACAGTTACTTTAGTTAGTGGAATTTACAATTCCAGAAGGGGAGTGTGCTGTCCAGACAGTGTAGAGTTAATGTGATTTGGGATAGTTAGTTAGAAATTGAGAGTTGTCCCCTTAAGGGAATGCATCATGGTAAGTGTAGTTAAGGTATCCTGGGGAATGTGGTTCATGTCTTGTGGTCACATCTGTAATCCTGATTGGTCATTAAATTGACCTATGTTGGGTTGCGGGAGGCTCCCTTACTCTTGCTTGAATCCATTACCATGCAGTTGCTTCAATCATCATGGGGATGAGAGTTTATTATCTTTTTTCACCATAATGAAGATTTGAGAAGAACCTCGTCATAACTGTGAGTTTATAACGATGCCTGATGACTCAATAAAAAATACTTTGTATGGATGTTTTGTGGAGTTGCTCTGTCTGTTTTGTACCCATCCAGAGAGTAATAAGCAGGACATGGTCTCAAGCCATATATAATATGAATATATTCATATATAATATGAATGTAAACCCAACAAGAAATGTGCATAAATATTGTGCAAAAGATATGTGTACCCAGCTGACACAATGTATAACTGAAAAGATTTATTTGTTGTTTTTGTCATAAAAATTTTCCCCCAAAAAGAATCAGAACAATATAAATAAAGCTGTATATTTAGTTTGTGTTAATCTGTAAAGAACTTCATCTGCCAGCCTTTCCTGAAATAAGTCATTCTGGCTGACTTCATTTTGCAAAGGGTGTTTTCCAATACAAGCATCTAAGGAAGGGAGGTCAAACTCACTTCATCCCATGATGTAGCGTGAATATTTTCCCCTTCATTAAAAGAAGGGTAACTCCAATCAGCATGTGATGCATCCAGCCCACGGGCTGCGAGCTTGGAGCATCGTCATTCTTGACAGCAAACCTTCCTTTTAGTTCACATGGGCCTTCATCACACCAGCTTACTTCCCAAACCCAAATTCCATGTTCCCCCCTCCATTACTATGGCAGCCAATAGCAAGCATGCATCAAAAGGAAAATCCCATGCTGGAGTTCCAGCTGGCATTTGGGGAATATTAACCTGATAGTTTTCTTAGATGGCTTGTGAGGCTTCAATGCTACTGACCAAGGTATTCTTCAGATGCTAACATATAGAACACACTGTTTTAAGCTGATTCAGCAATGTCCAACATGGGATTCTGGGTGATTATCCTTGAGGACATAGATCATAGCCCTTTTGGTTCCCTTGTCAACTTTGGAAGCCAAACAGCAGAAGCTTCCATACTAGCACATTCCTGTGCCTGGGAAATTGGGAGGGGGGAATTCATGGAGCGTATGTAGTTAGACATAATAGCATTTTTCTTTTCGGTCAACGCCATTTGTTTTCTGCACCTGCATGAGGAGTGGTTTGAGGAATGTCTCAAGTTGGGATGATGATTGGGCCATTGATGGGTGCAGGGGTGGATTTGGCTTTATGAATTACCCCAGGAAGACCAGGAACTCTCAGATTCGGGTTTTCTTAGATGTGCCCATATGACAATTCTAATAAAATGGAAATTTGAGGGGGGAAAAAACTGTCCTCGAATTTTTGATGGGAGTTTGGTTTTGCTGGAACATTGACATCCCTTCTGCAACCTTGTATTACCATAAAACTTGTGACAAAGACCATCAAGTACTTGAGTTCATGGTGCCGATAGCCTCAGGTTCACTTGTCACTCAACCTCAAATAGCAATTTAGAAGGCGGTTCTTCTGACTGGTACCTGAGTTCAAGTGTGGACTTTACCAGATGAAATAGAATCTAGACTGGAGGAGGTACTGCTGGTTCCAGTGAGAAATAAGCTTTGGAATAAGAATTCAGCACATCCTGGTTCAGGAATATGTCTCCTGAAAGAGAAGTCCATAGTCAGTGATGATTTTATGTTGCCCAGATTTTTACACAGTTATGCATGCTTCTCTTTCACCCTTTCACACACAAAAAAACCTTTCTATTCCTAGGAAGGAGGACCAGGTTATTCTGAAATGAATTGCCCTGTGGTAGAACTTTAATGTCATTTATATTAATTTTTTCAATTCCATAACTCCAGACTTCATGAAATAGAAAATTCCTTTGTTGCAGTCAGATTGAAAAAAGGATGACTAAATGAAGAAATAATAGCATTTCTTACAGTTTCTTGGAACTAGTCAGAGATTTTATATTTGCTTAAGTTAAGGCCATAGATTACTTGGGTAGTGTACGTGTTTGTATACATTTTTCATATATGGTGAGCCTTAGGATATTTTCTTTGAATTACTAGTCTCTGCCTCAGTCCAAATGTGTGGAAAATTGTCTTCCTGGATTTTTCAAAAAGGTCCAGGAAGGCAAGCCAGTTTGCTGCTATGATTGCATTCCTTCTCCAGATTTGCATTCCTACTCACAATGGTGGGTGACACCACAGAAAATGGTACTGAATTCACCCAGAGTATTTTGATCAATGTGCATCTTAAAATAGACCCATCTTATCTTGAGTGCCTTGTTATTCTTAATTTTCAAGGTACCTGATTTCTTCCATAATGGGAGGAATAAGAAAAAGATCTTTAAGGACGAGATTAGAAGAGATAGGAGTACATTGTAGAGTGGGCAAGGTTACTTCTGCCATAGGAAACCTCACTTAAGTTTGAGTGGGCAAGGTTACTTCTGTCATAGGAAACCTCACTTCTGTTTGTCAGTTTGGAAGTGTTCTGCCATGTTCTACCTTCTTAGGACCATTTAATTTTTTCTCTAATTTGAGGAATAATTTTAAATCAATGTCTTTTGCTCATCCAATCAACTTTACATGACAGGCCAAAAGATACATCCAACAATTGTTCAATTAATCAATTATTCTTTATTAAGCTACATAATCAATTATTCTTTATTAAGCTACATAATCAATTATTCTTTATTAAGCTACATACATCATAGAGCTACATAAGAATAGAGTAGAATAGAATAGAATAGAATAGAATAGAATAGAATAGAATAGAATTCTTTTTTGGGCAAGTGTGATTGGATACAGAAGGAATTTGTCTTTGGTGCATATGTTTTCAATGTACATAAAGAAAAATAGAAAATAGATCAATCAAGAATCATGAGATACAACACTTCGTGATAGTCATAGTAATAAGCAATCAAATCATACTAGGAAACAAATAAGACAATATAAATTGTAAAGATACAAGCAGCATGATTATAGTCATAAGTGGGAAGAGACGAAGGATGAGAAGGATACAATCTCAGGAAATAATTTGACACTGTTATAAGAATTAGTTGTTTAGCAGAGTGAAGGCATTTGAGGGGAAAACTGTCCTTGTATCTAGTTGTTTCCTGAAATGTTGCTACCTTGTGGGTCCTTGGAAGCATTCCATTTTGGTTGCAGCTCCTGCGATATTGAACACCATCTCCCTTGAATTCAAACAGGCCCCCATCCTTCTAAACTTCTGGAGGCCTAGATTTTGTCCCAGGAATTGGGATGAGTGACTATTTATGACTATTTATCATATATTATGGGCTTCAATACCAGCTCCCATCCAAAGAAGGTCTTTCTGAATATGGGAAAGAATTTATATTTATGACTATTTATCATATATTATGGGCTTCAATACCAGCTCCCATCCAAAGAAGGTCTTTCTGAATATGGGAAAGAAGAGAGTGTAAAAGAAATATTTCTTTCTGTTTTCTCAGATACTGAAAAAAGCACCAAGTGTTCATATGACCAATATCCAACCAAAACCCTAGTCCGAGGTATCCCCAAAAGAAGGAACTTTCTGTCCTAGAAAGGACAACTGGGTATCATCCTTCTTTCTGTAGCACTACCTTTGTTCCTAATCAAAGTCCTTATTTTAATCATATTCATTGAATCCCAAGAAACTCCAATTGTCAAAGCCAACAACCAGGACCTCTTCTTCATCCTCCTGGTCTCCTTCCTGCTTTGCTTCTTGTCTCTCATTTTCTTCATTAGATGCCCAAGGAAAGCCACTTTCTTCTCTGGCAAACAGTGTTCAGCATTGTCTTCTCAGTAGCTTTGTCTTTTGTATTAGCCAAAATAATTACAGTGATGCTGGCGTTCCTGGCCACAAAACTAGGGAACAGGGTGAGAAGATGGGGGGGGGGGAGAATTTGGCTAACTCCATCATCCTTTCTGGTTCTCCTGGCCAAACTTTCAACTGTGCCCTGTGCTTGGGTGTTTCTAACCCATTCCCTGACTCTGATCTGCACTCCCAGCCTGGAGAGATTATCCTTCAATGCAATGAAGGCTCTGTTGCCATGTTTTATGTTGTCCTTGGCTATATGTGCCTCCTAGCTGTCATTTGCTTCATTATGGCTTTCCTGGCCAGGAATCTGCCTGGGACATTCAACAAAGCCAAGCTAATCATCTTCCGCATGCTGGTCTTCTGCAGTGTCTGGATTTCTTTCCTGCCTACCTACCTAAGTGCCAAAGGAAAGTCCATGGTGTCCATGCAGGTCTTCTCCATTTTGGCCTCTGGTGGTGGGCTACTTGTTTGCATCTTCTTCCCCAAGGGCTATATTGTCATCCTCAGGCCAGATCTAAATACTAAGGAACATCTCATTGTAAAAGGAGGGAAATAATTAGGAAAGTGTTTTTTCGTCTCATACTATTTAATTATCCATTGCAGTTCTTTTGAGTTTAGACCTCTGTAAAGAATGCAAAAGAGACGATCAACTAACCCAAGAGGCACAAAAAGACCCCATCACCTCTCCACCAATAATCAGAACCCAGATCAATGTAGACTAACTCCAAGGTTAACATGAGACCAACAATCAAGTGAACAATACCCCAATCAAGAAATAATGTCAGTAATCCAAGTGATGAAATCCATTTAAAAAGAAAAGAACAAAGTCCATCTTCCAAGACAATTTCTTTTATTTAGAAAAGCATCAAATTGGCAAAGTCCATGGTAATTCCAGATCTGACACAACCCGGAATTATCCCACAATATTCAAATTTAGAAACAACCCCCCAAAAGTCACATTCGCCAAGAGAAGGAATTCAATGCTGCTTGGTGTCATAATTCTTCACCTCAAGGGGACTAAGCACAGACAGCTCGCATTCCCACAGGAAGAAGAATCACCTAGCCAAAACAACTCTCTCTATCTCCACTCCTCCCCTCTTAGGAATGTATCAAGCCCAAAATCCTTCACTCCATGACTGACACATAGTAAGAAAAATAATATATTCTAAGCCTAACTAAGAATATATTCTAAGCCTAAAATGGCTTACACATCTGTCAGTTTCGGGCTTGACAAAGGAACTACCAAAGAGCCAATAGTAAACAGCCCAATCAAAGAATCTCTAAGACTTCCCCCACCAGCACTGTCAGGGCAAGCCACCAGAATATAAACCAACAGCTAACCCCACTCCTTACTGGCACTGATGATGTTACTTAAGGCCCGGTCCCACTGCACTTACGGATGCAAAGAGGATGTAAAAGGGACAAAAAAGCTTGCCATCCATTGGAAAACGCTATGCATCCATTGTGTACTCACTGTATAAGTGTTTCATATGCTCTATCTGTCAAGCATCCGTCCACTGCGATTTCATCCAAGCAAGAAGTTTTGAGCTGCACAAAACTTTGTGAACGGATGAACTTTCCACCACGTACGATGTACATCCATGACATATATGGGCAACAAATGTTCTACGTCCATTATCATCCATTAAATGTCTGCTGTATCCTCTCTGCATCCTCTTGCCATCCCCTAAACTCACATCTGCTGCAGCTGAAAATGGAAAGAGGGAGGAAACAAAAGGTACACAGAACTTCTACACAGTGTTAGTAACACAGAAATAGAAAGGATGTAAGTGTATGCATCTCGTATATAAAGTATTCAAAATGTACAAAACATTTGTATCTGGGATGTATCTCGTATATTTAGGATGTCTGCAGTATATCTCGAGTTTGGAGAAGGACACCTAGTGGACAACCAATATTTTCTATAAAAAGGGGGAGAAAATCATCTGGATCTCGGTATGAGTCCAGCAGCCATGGTGAACAGACCTCTTCACCCTTGGTCTTGGTCTTCATCATCATCAATTATTCTCCACCATGGATGATGACACAGTCCGTATGATAGCTGCGCTCATTCATCACCAGAACCAAAACCTGTTCAGACTGTATCAAGTTTTATACAGAAGGAGAAGAAGGAGACGTCAAAAATCTGTGTGGGTCCGAGGATGGATCGTGAAAAGAATGGAGTTTGGACTGTATGACCAGTTGATGGTGGAGCTGAGGAATGAAGACCCTTGTGCATTCCATCATTTCATGAGGATGCCACCAGCCATGTTTGACGAACTTGTAGAGCGTCTGAGACCCAGGTAGACCAAGCCTAGCACCAACTTCTGTCTCAACCTGGACCCTGGACTGAAGGTGGCACTGACTCTGCGGCACCTGGCCTCTGGAACCACATACAGAAACATGCAGTATGCGTGGAGGGTGCCACACAACAGCATCAGCAAAGTGGTCAGACAAGTGGTATAGGCAATCATTGAAGAATATGTGGAGGAGCTCCTCAAGTGCCCCACCACTGAACAAGGCTGGAGAAAACTTGCAGAAGAGTGGTATCAGAGGTGGAACTTTCCCCACACCGCTGGAGCCATAGATGGAAAGAACGTGGCCTGCAAAGCTCCAGCCAAGTCAGGGTCCACTTGTTACAACTACAAGGGCTTCTTCAGTATCATTCTCTTTGCCATGGTTGATGCTGACTACAACTTCATGTACATCGATGCTTCAAGGAACGGGTCAGCAAGTGACCTCAAGGGTGGGCTGGAATGCAACCTCATCATGGGTTTTCCAGGTCCAGACCCCCTACCCAATGACACACAAGATGTTCCCTACTTCATCATTGGTGATGATGCCTTCTCCCTCAGAACCTACCTCATGAAGCCCTATACTTCAAGATACCTCACCCGTGAAGAGAGGATCTTCAACTACAGGCTGTCCAGGGCAAGACAGGTGGTGGAGAACGCCTTCGGCATCCTGGCCAACAGGTTCCAGATACTTCTCACCACCATGCAGCATGACTGTGAGGAGCATCATGGAAGCTTGCTGCATCCTGCACAATCTCATGTGCACCCGCTACCCAGTGTTGCAGAACAGACTTGTCGACCATCAACAAGGGAATGGGGACATGGGGCCTGGTGAATGGAGGCAAGGACATAACCTGATAGACACTGTGGATATACAAGGCCCCAACAGAGCTTCACGTGAAGGGAAGAAGCAGCGCAACCTCTTGAGACACTGGTGCAACTCCCCAGCTGGAGCAGTGGAGTGGCAAGACAGGATGATAGGTGATTAATGGTTGCTTCCTTGAGACTGTGGCATAACACTGTTGAGATTGTGCCATGTATGTTGAGTGCTCCTACAATGCATTAATAAAGAGATTTGTTTATTTTAAAATGTGTTGATCAATGCTTACATTGTTATTGATAATAAAGGTCCATATGTGTGGCAGCTGGGATGATGGACCATATAGTCCCACTATGGTTGCGCTGGAGGTTCATCTATCCCACAACTATCCTTATCTATACCACAAGCATCCAAAGGCTTAACCATTTGTGAAAAGTTTTCACCAACACTTTAAGTAAAAAAAATGAACCAAGTGTCTTAAGCAAAGATAACCTTTATTAACTTTGTTAGGTAAACTTTATGACTTTATTAAATAAGCAAAATGAACCAAGTAAACTCTATTAAGTGTCTTTATCAAAGATAACCTTAATTAACTTTCTTAGGTAAACTTTATGACTTTATTAAATAAGCAAAATGAACCAAATAAAGTGTCTTAAGCAAAGATAAACTTAACAAGTAAGCAACTCAGTCTCTGACACTATTCTCAGTCACTCTGAGTCATGTCCATGGTCTCAACTGTTAAGTGGGCAGGGACTGTGGAGGTGGCTGTGGCTTGAGTGCTGGTTTGAGGCACCATTGGGGTGCTTGGCCCTGAAGGAACAACAGGGGAAGCTTTTGTTCAGGAAGCTTTTCAAGAGCTGACTCAGTCCTGTGAGGTTGAGAGGCCTTTCATCAAGGTCTTGAGATGTCAGGCCCAATACTGATGACAGATTCTCCATTGACGGGCTTGGCTATAAGGTGGAGGAAGGTGAAGTGTTGTGGGGCTGTCTGGTCTGCAGCTGGGTGAGGAGTGGTTTCTGTGACATCCACCAGGGCCTGGACTGGGAAGTTCTGCTTCTGCTGTGGGAAGTCCTGGTAACCATAGCATTGGTTGGTGAGGGGCTGTTGAAAGCTGTGGAAGGGCTGTGACATCGCCTGGGGTTGAGGAGCAGACCTGGACTGGGTAGGAGCAGCTTCAGCTGGGCCTTGAGGGTTGTGCAGAAGTGCTGTGATCTTCTGCTTAATCACCTGGTACTGGGCCTCGGGCAGGTCCCTCAGGGTCTGGCTCATGTAGGTGATGAAGGGCTTCCGGCCCGAGGATGAAGTGGACCAGCTGAGAAAGAAGTTCTGTGCTGGTCTTCATTGTGTCCCTGATCTCCAACAGCACACTGTGGTCCTGGCCCTCCATTCTGCCTCTCTGCCTGCATCATCTGGAGCTGGGAGTCGGGATGGGGGTGTATTGGCCTTTGGTGGCTGCTGCTTCTTCCTCCATTTGTGACAGCAGTGCATCATCCTCCACGGGATCCTCCAAGTCTGCCGGCATGGGGAGTGCAGCTGTTGGGGGGGTCTCTATTGGGGGGCCCTCTGAAGACACCTTCCTGGACAGGGTAGCTGGCTCCTGTGGGTTGTTTGAGGGAGAGGGGACTCAGACGGGCTGCTCCTCGGTGGTGGATCTCATCCTCCAGGAAACTGCACTTGGCCATGACATACATCTCCCGGTCAGTGAGCTTGAGAGCAGCCTGCCCGGATTTCGTGAGGTGTAGCTTGCCATACCAGGTGTGCATGTGCTTCCACCATCCCAGGAATATTTCTGCAGTGTACCCCAGGCTCTCTGCCTTGTCTCTCCAATCTTCCTGCTTCTTCTTGGTGTCCCGATACAGTGGCCCTTTCTCCAGAGGTACTCGTTCTCCCTCAGCCATTCCAGCACTTCACCCTCATGCTCCTTGGAAACAGTGTACTGTTTCCTCTCTCCCTTCTCCTTCCCTTGCCTCTTCCTCCCTCTGGCAGGGACTTCATCAGGGCCTTCAGGGGCTTGAGCAGCAGGGCCTTCAGGGGCTTGAGCAGCAGGGCCTTCAGGGGTTTGAGCAGCAGGGCCTTCAGGGGCTTGAGCAGCAGGTCCTGCAGGGGCTTGAGCAGCAGGTCCTTCACCAGCAGGGCTTTGAGGGCATTGGGGCTAGTCCAGCACAGCAGCAGCAGCAGCTTCAGAGTCAGTGCCAGAGGGTGGGATGCTGGTTCTGGCCTTTTTCACCTTGCCAGGGCTTGAACGAGTAGCCACAGGCGTCCTCTTCTTGCCTGACTGATGAACCATGGTGTTCCTGCAAGATGTATGTGGTAGCACGTCTTTCCCCTGCATGCTGACTGCGTGCGTGCTGCATCCTTTTATATCCGCGGAGCTGATGCAATTCATATTCCTCACATGCACAGTGAACGCTTTGCATCCAATATACATCCACATGACATCCCCTTTGTTTCCTATAGGCGTCTGTGATGCATCCGCTTCATCCACTATGCATCCGCCCCTTCCACTATGCGTCTGCTTTGAAATTATCCCCCGGAACCCCTTCGGAGGTGTCATCCACTTCCATCCGCTTCCATCTGCTAGGCTTTCCATGAACATCCATTTAACATCCCCGCTACATACTACCCACATCCGTTCTTTTCCATTCTGTTTATGCAAATTTTTGCCACTTTTTGAAGCGGATGACAACGGATGGAGCCACTCCTGAAATTTTGCTCATCCGCTGTGTCCTTTATGCATACATTTTGCCTCCATCGGCCAGTGGGACCGGACCTTTAGTTTGGGTAGTGAAATGTATGCAAGAAAACAAACAGTCTCAGAGAGCACCAAGGACCCCTCATTCCAGCCATGACATATAAATATTCTCCTTTACTTGTTTCATGGGTTTGTATATTTCCTTTGCTTATGTTTGTCAATTAGGATTATTTCAAACAGAATAAAATAAAAATATGAAGACTGTAAGACTAATGAAATGATTTATTTATCTTTGTCTCCAAATATTATACTGTTTTATAAAGACCAGATTTGAACATCTGATATAAAAGTAAAATAGATTCATTTTTCAGGAATGTAACTATGGAAAAATAATTCCTTTCTTGGCCACATTTTTGGGGAGGAGGGATATATACATATTTATCTGTACAGAATTTTATTTGTCTATTTTACTTTTGCAATACATATCACATTTTATGGAGGAGTCATTCTTGAGCTTTCATTGACTTAACAAGACTGAACAAGCAAAAGAGTAAGACAGGTAGAGAGAGTGAACTATGAAGGCCAACTTTTGATGTAAAAGATGACATTAAGAGATTTTCAGGCTTCCACAAGCTGTCAAATGAGAAAAGTTGTATTGTAGACTGACACTTGACAAAAGGGTAAATATTTGATTTTGAGAAAATTTTAGTTTTTTAGTGAACTGAAAAAAAGTCATGGAAAAAGAGGCTGACATTATAGTGGCTGACAAAATATACCATTAGTTAGTTTGGGTAATGAAATGCATGAAAGCAAACAAACAAGCTCAAAGAGCACCAAGGACTCCTGATTCCAACTCTGAGATACAAATATTGTCCACAAATATGCCCACAGAAGACTTAAACCAATGTATGTATCAAATGTAAATTGTATGAATTATTTGAACAAAAATTAAAGAGTCTAGAGGCACCTCGAACAAATTTGAAACTTAATGAACAGAGTGAGAAACCCCAATATAAGCAAGAAAACTACCTCAAAATTAAACACAATAGGGAACAAACAGTTTCTCTTTAAAAAAAAAAAAAAAAAGACTATATATGAACCTAAAGAGGAAGATCATGTCACTTTTAAAATAAAACAATGATGAAAACCAAAACCCTGCAATATAGCCTAACCCACTCCAATAAAGCCCTTTTGAAACTGAACAATCATTTTCATGGTCTCTCCTGGAAGGAAATATGCAGTGACTCACAAAAGAGCAGTCATTAACAGTTTAATGGAAAAAAAGAGGCACAACCCTGCATTTCTATGACAGGAAGAAAAACATTAAAGACTCCCCTTTGGGAAAAAAAATTGTATTGGTAATGGGAGATTAAATTCTTAGTGGAACAGAAACTGTGATGTGCACACCTGACAGTTAATGTAGGGAATACATTGTCTCCCTGGAGCAAAAATCTAAGATGTGGCTAAAAACTAAAAATGTTGAGTAAAAAAAACCAAAACGTCTGCTGTCCAATCTAAGCATAGTTCATGAAACTGTCTGCTATAACATCTTCCTGTAAATGATTTCTTCAGCATCAATCACAGCAATATATGGGCAAACAGGACTTCCAGTTTGAGCTTCTTTGGTGATGGACTGAAATCCACGATCGTGCGTGGTTTCAATCCGTTTTCACTGCTGGAGCAGCCAGCTGGTTTCGGGGCTAGGCCACCCTGTAAAGGTGGTAAAGAGTGGGGGGACTGCCAGCAGGGTCGAGGCAAGCTGCATCTCTCCTCCTCAGCTGCCCATTACTCCTTTTTCTAAGAACAGTTGCAGCGGTGGTCAGAAATGGCCACCACAAAGAAGAACTAGACCGGAAAAGAATGTGCAGGAGGAAGATAAGAAGAGAAAGTTTTGGCTGACCAGGTTGAATTGATAAAGAAACAACATAAAGCCCATGTCACACTGGCCAACGGATGCAAAAAGGACACAGCGGACGAGCAAAATGTTCCATCCGTTGTAATCCACTCTCAAAAGGGGCAAAAATTTGCATAACCAGAGCAGATAACACGGACACGGGGAGGACACAGGGTGGATGCAAAGCGGATGCGGAATGGAAGCCAAGCGGATGGAAGCGGATGGGAGTGGATGGCGCAACCGCAGGGTTTCCGGGGGGCCTCAGCGAAGCGGACGCGGAACGGATACAGCGGATGCAGAGCGGATGAACAGCGGATGAAGCGGATGCACAGCAGATGCACAGCAGATGCACAGCGGAAGCCTAGCAGATGCCTGACGTTAATTGCGCATGTGGGGAGGATGCATTGCATCAGCCCCGCGGATATAACAGAAGCAGCTCAGAAGTAGGTCGCCATTCAGAGGAAAGACCTGCTGCTGGAAGGATTGGCTTCCTTGCCCGCCCTGCCTGCATGTCTGCCTGCAAGCCTTGCTGCCAACCCCCCTGCCAGCCTCCCTGCCAGCCAGCAACCCCACAACCATGCTGAAGCACAGCAAGCCGCAGCCATCTGCTGCCAGCCCTTGCAAGAGGGACAGGGCTACCATCCCACCCCCTGGCCCTCACTCTGGTTCTGCTGGGGCTTCTGCAGCACGGGCTCACTCTTCTGGGGCTGGGGCTTCTGCTGCTTCTGCTTTTGGAGGAGCTGATGACAAACACTCCAGCACCAGCCACCTCCACAGCACCTGCACCCTTCACCCCTGAGACTGAGCGACCAAGAGGAGTGCCAGAGACTCATTTTTGTCTTATAGCTTGTTGTTAATAAAGTCTATTTTTGATTCACACACTTGCTTCATTTCTTTTTTTAATAAAGTCTTGCTGGAAACTTTTAGAAATGGTTTAAGCCTTTGCATGCTTGTGGGATGGGTTAAGATAGCTGTGGGATGGGCAGGGATAGCTGTGGGATGGGCAGGGATACCTTTGGGATGGGTAACAGCTGTGGGATAGATAAACCTCCAGTGCAAGCATAGTGGGACTATATGGTCCACCCTCCCAGGTGCCACACCCATGGCCCTTTATTATCAATAACGATATAATCAATCATCCACACATGTCAACATGAACACAACTCTTTATTAAACGCCCTGTTCATTGTAGCCCAACCAAGCATACATGGCCCAATCTAATCCGTGTGATGAGACAGGCTGAAGGAAGCATCCATTAAGCATTTACCATCCTGTCTTGCCACTCCACTGCTCCAGCTGGGGAGTTGCACCAGTGTCTCAGGAGGTTGCGCTGCTTCTTCGCCTCACGTGAGGCTCTGTTGGGGCCTTGCACATCTTCAGTGTCAATCAGGTTTTGCCCTTGCCTCCATTCCCCATGCTCCGTGTCCCCATTGCCTTGTTGACGGTCCACAAGCCTGTTCTGCAACACTGGGTAGCGGGTGCGCATGAGATTGTGCAGGATGCAGCAAGCTTCCACGATCCTCCTCATGGTCTCTGGTCTATGCTGCATGTTGGTGAGAAGTACCTGGAACCTGTTGGCCAGGATGCCAAAGGCATTCTCCACCACCTGTCTTGCCCTGAACAGCCTGTAGTTGAAGATCCTCTCTTCACAGGTGAAGTATTTGGAGGTTTAGGGCTTCATGAGGTAGGTTGTGAGGGAGAAGGCGTCATCCCCCACGATGAAGTAGGGCACATCTTGCGTGTCGTTGGGCAGCGGGTCTGGATCTGGGAAGCCCATGATGAGGTTGCTTTCCAGCCCCTCCTTGAGGTGACTGGCGTTGTATACCTGGGCATCTGAAGCTGACCCGTTGCCTGAAGCATTGATGTACATGAAATTGTAGTCAGCATCAACCATGGTGAAGAGGATGATGCTGAAGAAGCCCTTGTAGTTGGAATAAGTGGACCCCGACTTGGCTGGCACTTTGCAGGCCACGTGCTTGCCATCGATGGCTCCAACGGTGTGGGGGAAGTTCTACTTCTGATACCACTGCTCTTCAACTTTCTTCCATCCTTCTTCAGTGGAGGGTCACTAGAGGAGCTCCTCCTTGTATTCTTCGATTATGGCCCGCACCACTTCTCTGATAACAAAGCTGATGGTGCTGGGTGGCACCCTCCAGCCGTACTGCATGCTCCTGTAGGTGGTCCCTGAGGCCAGATGGCGCAGAGTGAGTGCCACCTTGAGCCCAGGGTCCAGGCTGGGCTGGAAGTTGGTGTTTGTCTTGGTCAACCTGGGTGTCAGACACTGCACAACTTCGTCAAACATGGCTGGAGGTATCCTCATGAAGTTCTGGAACGCCCGAGTGTCTTCGCTCCTGAGCTCCACCATCAGCTTGTTGTACAGTCCGTACTCTGCTCTTCTGGTGAACCATCTTTGGACGCAGACTTTTTTTGGGTGCCTCCTTTTCTTCCCGTAGTAGAGTTCACAGAGCCTGTAGATGGTTTCGCACTGTTGCAGAAGGATGGTGGCTGCTGAAAGGAATTTGTCACAATCCACGGTGGACATGACTGGATTCTTTGGAAGAGGAAGAGTCAGATGAAGGCTGCAGAGGTCTGCACAGCTTGGCTGCTGTTCTGAAAGTGAGATGCAGGCGAGTTACTCCCCCTTTTTATAGGCAGTGTAGGTGTGCCTTTGCATCCTCTAGGCATCCTCTAGGCATCCTGCAGACATCCTTAATATCCAAGATAGGTCCCCTTTGCGAACGTTTTTTCCTTTTTAAACACTTTGTTTCTGCTTGGCATCCGTTCTGCATCCGTTCTGCATCTGTTCTCCATCTGTTCCGCTTCCTCCCTGCGCCCGAGTGGATGCGAGTTGCGCGGATGCAGAGCAGATGCCTGGCGGATATAGCGGATGCGTAACGGATGCATAGCGGATGCGTAGAGGATGCGTAGAGGATGCGTAGCGGATGCAGAACGGACGAACTGGATACATTTTCTGCGCAAAAGTTTTGGGCAGCCCAAAACTTTTGGAGTGGATGAAATGTCCATAAACGGATTCTGGACGGATAGAGAGGAAGCCAAACGGAGGCAGTGAGTACATCGCATTTTCGAATGGATGGCAAGGTTTTTTGTCCATTTTACATCCTCTTTGCATCCGTTGGTTCAGTGTGACATGGGCTTAAGGTGCCCTGTTATTTAAATTATAAAGTATAACATTGCTCCCAAAGAAGATTTTGAAGCGGTGAATGAGAAAGGGAAGGGAAAGGATTTGGGTTTTTTTCTTTCCTTCCCCATATTGACAACTAAGAGATTCAAGTAAGAAACTGACAAAAATCCACTTTGGCATTAACAGGCACTTAAGTTGAAAATAAAACGTCAAAGGGGTAATAAAGACTTCTGGATTTTAAAAAACTTTTAAAAGAAGGAAAGGAGAGAAAAGGAAAAACGTATAAGGGTGGAATCTGGAGAAATGGAGTAGAACACATGGAAGTAAGAGGAATTAACAGTGAAACTTTAACAAGCTTCCTAAATGAAACATTCTAACTGAAACTTTGTAACAAGATAATAGAACCCCAGGAAGAGAAAGTGGAAAAAAGAAGCAAGAAGAAACAGCTTTGGATTATTTGGATTTATTGGTGATTTTTGGATTTTTCGTTATCGGATTTAAAGGATTAAAATCAATCGGGTGGTTGTTTGAAAGTTTTTAAAATTGTATCACTCTTGGAAGAACTGAAAATGGAACTTAAAAAACAGAAAGAATATATACAAGAAATAACAGTGTTTTTTCGGCTTTGTATTTCAATTTTTAGAAATGGAGATCCTGAACTTTGAGAAACAACAAGAAATGCCTGTAGAACAAGAAGGGCGGGACAAAGAAGAAGCCATCTTCAATGACCAAGCAATTTCATGTGGGGGGGGGAAGGAAAGGGTGGAAAGAGAGTGAAAAATTTAAGATCTGAAAAAACAACCAAAACAAAAAAGAATAGTTTGAAAAGTAATTACAATATTAGGAAGAAATAGAAGAGAGGATCACAGAAGGGAGAATTAGAATTAGAGAGACAAGGGGTCAAAAAGGAAAGGGAGAATAAGAGGGGGAAGAGGGAAAGGAAAAGAAGTTATAAAGGACAGAAACAGGATAAAGGGAAACAGGGGAAACATTCAAGGATTAAAGGTATAAGCCTATTTAGAAGACATAGAGATAATGGGTAAAATTTAACTGAAAGAGGGATTCTTCAAGGGTACGAAAGATAGTATTGTAATATTAGAAATAGAAATGATTTTAGAAAATATGAAACAAGTGTGATTAAAATGATAGATAAAATACTCATTGTAATGTAATGGAATGTTTGTTAATAAATAAATGAAATAAAGAGAATGAAAGAATGAAAGTAGGAAAGGATGGGAACATTTTAATTGTTATTAAGGAGTTATAAATATTTAAGTGAAAGAAAGAAATATGAAAGAAATATGAAAAAAATAAGGAAATGTTATAAGTGTCCCTAAGGAAGTATGATATCCCATTGAAAAGAAATGTTAAAGTTGTTAATGATTATAACTAATATTAATGATAGAGCTTGGAATTTGAATAGAATAAGCATTTTATGTATTATTGTTATATATATACTGTCTCTTCAAGAACTTAGTGTGCATTTTAAGAATGTGCCAAGCAGAATTTGATTGGAAGTTATGTGTTATATTGAATGCTATAATTATAAAGGCATAAATTCTAGATTAAATAAGAGTTGAAAGGACAAAAATTAAAAGATATAAATGTGTCATACTCCAATCAGTAATTACAGGGGAAATTTTTGTTTAATGAGAAAAGAAAATATGAAATTGAAACAGGACAGATAATATTATAAATATAATGATTTGAAATATATTGAAACTTAGAAAAAGATGTATACATAACTGAATTTAGAAAGGAATGAAATCATTAAAAGCAAGGTTGAGAAAACTAAGGGAGGAGAAAAATTATTGAAAAAATGTTAAAATAGAAATAAAATATGGAAAAGAACACAAAAATGAATATGAAATTGAATTTGTGTCTGTATGGAGAAGTGATAACCCAGGACCATGCTATTCTCAAAAAAGATATTTTCTTTGCTTAATGCCTTCTGAAAACTCAAATAAATATTCTACAAAAAAATAATATGTGGGCAAACAATTGATACAGACTCAAAACAAACCGACACAAACTCGATTGCAGAAAATACGACTTCATCAATAGAGTGGTCAATGCCTGGAATGCCCTACCTGGCTCCATTGTTACAGCCTCCACTCCTTACAGCTTTAACCTCAAAATGTCTACTGTGGACCCCATTCCTAAGAGGTCCTTAAAGATGACACAACAATAAATCTGAAAACAATAACAAGAGATTATAAACAGCTGAGAAAGAAAGTTAATGAAGTAGTACAAGTGGTGTTTGCATCTATACTTTCAACAAAAGGCTGACATCCAATGACATGACAGAGCAAAAGGTTTTAGAAATGAACCACTGGATTAAAAACTGCTGTCACCAAGAGAACTTCTGTTTCCTAAACCATGTCCTGTATTACCTACATGCAGGGCTCCTGGCAAGGGATGGATTGAATCTCACAAGAACTGGGAGAATACATTTGGAAAATGACTGGCTCATCTTTAAACGAAAATTGAGGGGGAGGGTAGTCAATCTTCATTGTTGTGTATAGGAATACTCCAAATACCTAAATCGGATTGGCCGAAAAGGCACAATAGAATTGGCTATTAAAGTACCATCGCAATTGGCTCACCAGAAAGTGGGAAAGCTCAAAGAGCTGTCATTGGCCGTAAGCCGCGAGCAGCTGCTATAAAAAGGGCTGCCGCGGCTCTGGCAGGTTGTTCTGTCACAAGTCACTGAGTTGTTATAATAAAGAGCTGTTTGTTGGAACACCGGTCTCGCGTACCTTTCTTCTCAGAACAGGAAATTCATGACCTTTAGATCCTAAAGGCCTGGTCCCACTGGCCAACGGATGCAAAATGTATGCATAAAGGACACAGCGGACGAGCAAAATTTCGGGGATGGCTCCATCTGTTGTCATCTGCTCCAAAAAGTGGCAAAAATTTGCATAAACAGAACAGAAAAGAATGGAAAAGAACGGACGTGGATAGTATGTAGCAGGGATGTTAAATGGATGTTCATAAGAAGCCTAGTGGATGAAAGCGGATTGAAGGGGATGACACCTCTGAAGGGGTTACGGGGGATAATTGTGAAGCGGACGCATAGCGGATGAAGTGGATGCATCACATATGCTTAAAGGAAAGAAAGGGGATGCCACGCGGATGTATATCGGATGCAAACGCATCCTTTCCATTTCTGTGCTACTAACACTGTGCAGACGTTCCATGTACCTTTTCTTTCCTCCCTCTATCCATTTTCAGCTGCAGCAGATGTGAGTTGCGAGGATGCCCAGAGGATGCAGAAAGGATACAGCGGACGTTTAACGGATGATAAATGGACATAGAACGTTTGTTGCTCATATGTCGTGGATTTACATCATACAAGGCAGAAAGTTCATCCGTCACAAAGTTTTTTGCAGCTCACTTTTTGCATGGATGAAATCGCAGTGGACAGATGAGTATGAAACACGTATGCAATGAGTACACAACAGATGCATAGCATTTTCCAACAGATGGCAAGCTTTTTTTAATGTTTTACATCCTCTTTGCATCCGAAAGTGCAGTGGAACAGGGCCTTAATTCCAAGAAAAAAACATGATGTAATCGTGCTGTGGAAGCTAGGACTGTGTGGCACGGTCTTGTGTGGAATCAGCTACTTTCTTCAAGATGAATGGGAATACGGTAAGTGTTGAGAGGATGTGAAAAGACCAGCCAACAGATGTTTTAAACTTCTTTTTCCAATTTTCCAATTTATTTTTCAATTATAAATTATTTTTTCAATATTCAATTTCAGCTCCAATCAGGATTCATATGTGAAGATGCAAAGGAAAAAAAAATCACAAATAGGCCCAACCAATGTTATATTAGATAGAGTCAAGGTATTAATTCCTTTCTTGCCATTAGCTCTCTAGAGTTAAATGTCACCAATCTAGAATATCACCAAATGACCTGTATGATCTTCTCTGGAGAGAAGTTCCGATATTGAAGGGCATTATCTGGGTCCAAAGAGTCATTATCTGGGTATCAACAGATAATAACAGATAATCAGAGTTGGAAGGGTCCTTATACATCATCTAGTCCAACCCCACAACCAAGCTAGAGACCCTACATCATTTCTGACAAATGGCAGTCCAATCTCTTCTTGAAGGTCTCAA
The DNA here is from genome assembly GCA_015471245.1 of Laticauda colubrina. NCBI lineage: Eukaryota > Metazoa > Chordata > Lepidosauria > Squamata > Elapidae > Laticauda > Laticauda colubrina. The sequence goes on along the minus strand of BLBF01000093.1, from coordinate 475,910 downwards.
GTGATGGTGCTCCCATAACTTCCAAGGGCAAATTGTTTCATTGGTTGATTGTTCTCATTGTCAGAAAGTTTCTCCTTATTTCCTGGTAGACATTGAACTATCTTCATCCAGCATCTGGACAAGACCTGGCAGGAAGGATCACAACCATAAAAGAACAGGGGGCCCAGGGCAGGATTTGGGAATTGTTTTACTAATGTTTTTCTCCAGCAACTCCTATGCGAATGGAGAAATTGATGATCCCCAGAGGAGAAATTGCTTCTTGCTGTAATTTCAAAATGCTGGTCTTTGTGACCTTTTCTGTCTTTGAGGTAAACATCAGACTGAAACAACATGGAAGGGATCTTGCCTCAGAAAAGGATAAATTCCTCAGTCACACACATTTGGCATAGGTTTCGGGACAGGCAGGAGCTGTGCTTTTGAATGTACTTTCTCTTCCAGGTGACTCTTGAGTTGTCTCTGTCTGAATCAGGAAGGCAAAGAGAATTTCTAATTGCGAAGGTACTTTCAATCCATCTAATTCCTCTTATTGTTCTTTTTCTTTTTTTTAGAAACGGGAAGGGGATTGATTCAGCCCCATAAATTATGGGTCTTCTGCTTCTGCTTTTGATCCTGCTGGTCTCCCAGCCAGTCTCTGGGAAGCTTAGAATGAAGTGTCCACTGAGTTTTGAGCACCAGGATGGAGAAAAACCATGGAGCTATTACAGACCAGGAGACCATCTCATTAGTATCATCATCACTGGAACAAAAATAGTGCATAAAACAACATTGTCTTTCAACATAGCTCCTCACTCTCAGTTTCACTCGTAAGTCATTCAGTGTGATGGAGTTGAATTTCTTCTATTTGCAATTCTAACACTCTCATTCTCAGAATGCTTCTGCAGAAAAAAATGATTAAATTGGAAAAGCATTTTGTAATTGTTATTAATGATGATGGTGCTAACATGAACACTTTTTACTCTAGTTTATCTTTTGATAGCTTTAGAGTACTACGCTACATTTTTAATATTCAAGTGGTCAATAATAATTCCAAGCATCTGCAAAATCTCACACTTGGCTACAACATTCATGACAACTATTTGAATACACTTCTGAGTTCAGATGCCTTGATGGACATGCTCTCTACTGGAAAAGGCAATGTTCCCAACTACAGCTGTGGAAGGAAGGACAACATTTTGGCTCTTGTTGATGCAGCTGCTGATGACATCTCTATCCAGATGTCAACATTAGGAGACACCTACAAACTCCCTCAGGTTTGTCAATTTATGTTTATTTATGTTTATTTTTTTTGTAAATTGAATGAGGTGGTGGGTTGATATGTGATAGATCCAACCATATTTTCATATGGTTTTCACCATGTACATTGTAGGTGTCAGGGTTAGGGATTTAGGAGGCAATGTGACATCACCTCATAATGTCATCATCATCATTACTTTGGGCCTTTTGATTCCTACTTGGGAAGGTGAGGATTGGTTCTCTATTCAATCAAAGGGTTTTCTGTTGAAAAGGAAGGTGGAACAGATGGGAAATTTTGTACATAATCTTAACAAAAACAATATTTTCAATACTAAACAAATCCAATATTGGTGAATAGAATTCATATTGACTATTTTCCCAATAGCTGATAAAACACATATGACTTGTAGGGAGCACTATAATCGGTCAACTATTTTATTATTTTTTAATTTCAAGCATATTAGCCAACAGGTCAAATATTTTTATCCTAAAATGTTCATGATGAAATTCGTCATAAATGGCATGAAGAGCAATAAAGCAACTGTGAAAGTTTTTCTGAAGTATTTAAAAATATATGTCTAATGGTGGTGTCCTCTTTTGGCAGGTTCATTAACACATATTAATAATTCCTAATCATAAAGCACGCAATTAGTGAACCTGTTGTTACACTGGCAGCATGCCCACATTGGAGAGAGAGAGAGAGAGAGACAGAGTCAGAGACAGAGAAAGAGAGAGGGGGAAGGAGAGACAGACAGAGTGAGATAGATAAAGACAGAGAGACAGAGAAAGATGGCGAGACAGTCTGAGAGACAGAGACAGAGAGAGACAGAGTTGTATTAAAAATGGAATAAAAAGTAATTATAGGCCCATAAGTCTAATCAACTTTTTGGCTAAAATACATGTTAGGATCCTTTTGAGTAACATCAGAGTGGGTCGATTAACAAAGAATTTATTGTTGAAAAACAAGCAGGCTTTAGACAGTGTTTTGCCTGAAAAAGAGCCATCAGTATGTAGTCCTCAACAAAATTAAGTTTAACAGATAAATAATCAGAGTTGGAAGGGACCTTGTAGATCAACTAATTTACATGGAGGAAACCAGGAAGTGCAGTACCTCAGGATTCCATCATCTTAGGCTCAATGTCTAAGTATTAGTATTACATTAAATCTATGGAAACTGGCAGTCTCCCCAAAGTCTGTCTTTTAGAACAGACAAAAATTCAATTCAAATTTTCTTGAATTGTACAACTGACAAATTACATGAGAAGCCATGCTTTTCCTATCTTTTGTGCAGTTTGATGCAAAGACATCAGATATTGAAGCAGAGAAAGACACACAGTCATTCTCAATAAGGATGGTGCATTGAAATAGATGTGTTTCTACAAATGTACTTCCAAATTGCAAGTATTTCCATACAGAAATATTGAAAGATCTTAAGATAATATTTACTCAAACAAGATTTGAGCGCTGGGAACAATGGTTAAACATAAATAATTTAATCAATACTCTTGTAATGAAGAGACTTGTATTTGACAAGTTCCAGAGAGAGAGAGAGAGAGAGAGAGGGAGGAAAAAAAAAACCCACATTGCATATTAGACAAACAACCTATTTGGATCTTTATATAAAGGCAACATGTTTCCTGTTTGGTCAAAGTTATCAAAAAATAAAAATATTATCAAAATGCATTCAATATGGCTCTTTATTTGAACAAAACATTTTAATTGACCTATGGACCTGTGAGTCTGATGCCGTAAGTTGTAAGGGTGATAAAGAAATATCATTGGCACTCTTTATTCTTGTTATTTTAAACAAGAATTGAATTCGACTGTATGGTGCAGTGTCGGCCGTTTTCAATTCAATGTTTGGAGTATGAAGGATGTGTGTTTGTTTTTATTTTCATGCTCATGATAGGCACTGAAGATGGTGTTTTCTTTTGTTTACGAGGTTTAAAGACAATAAACTAAACTAAGCTAATAAGTTCATGAGAACCACGTGGGATTTGTTTAAATCTGACCCCAAATATAACACAGAATTCTTCATTGCTTTTTCAGATCAATTTTGAATTATTTTCCGATTCACTGCATGATAAAAGTCAGTTGCCCTTTTATCATTGGCTTCTCCCCAAAAAAGGCATCCTCTACCCAGGAATTGTCCAAGTGCTGCTCCATTTCAGATGGACCCTGGTTGGTCTCTTTGCTTCAGACACAGAAAATGGAGAGAAATTCATTAGGACTTTTAGTCCTTTTCTTGTCAAGAAAGGAATCTGTGTTGTTATATCACAATATTTCTCAACAGCCCAATTTACAGCATTCCGCAGCGATGCCCTGTTTAAGTGGAGACAAGTCAATGTTTACATTCACTACATAGAATATGGAGCTGTTTTGGAAAGAATTCTTCCTTTTCACTTAATACTTAGGCGTTTGCCAGGCCCCATTGAAGGGAAAATCTGGATCACGACACTCGTAGGTTTATTTCCGCTGAGATACCACAGCGCTCTCAAGTATGTGAATAGCATCTGGACTGTTAATTTTGAGAAAAAAAAGCAGCTAATAAAGGATGCCTTTATACCTCGTTTCTCTTTCTATCTACCCTTTGGACATAAGTCATTTGTCTGTTCTTTTTCAAAGTACCTCTTTTCTGTCAAAGGCCGGAAAAGATGCACTGAGAAATCACCACTAGAGACCCAAAAGAAAAAGAACATGATGTCGACCATAAATTTCCACCATTATTACAGTGCCATTAAGACTCTGGCCCATGCCTTGAATGATGCGTATTTCTCCAGATCTAGGAGGTTATTGAAGAAGAGTGAAAAGGGTTTGGGGCCTCCAAGGCTGCAGCCATGGCAGGTATGAGGTCCCAACAAGGACTTTGTTCCTTTGGTAAATCAGAAGAAAATCAGTGAAGAGATGAGTAGATTTCTCTGCTTCTCTGGCTCAACACTAAAACTCCTTTTAAGATTTTTTTCCCCCTGATTCAGAATCTTCTTGACTGTAACTGAATTCTTTTTTCCATGCCTATTGTCTAGAAATAATATCATATATTTCTTAAGTGTGTGTGTAACATCTTTCAATTATTCCCCATTAAGAGCTTCTATTAGCTGAAAATAAATCAATAAATCAATCAATTAATAAATCAGAATAGCAGAGCTGGAAGGGACCTTGGAGGTCTTCTAGTCCAATCCCATGGTCAAGAAGGAGACCTTGTACCATTTCAGACAGGTTGCCATCCAGTCTCTTCTTAAAAACCTCCAGTGATGAAGCACCCACAATTTCTGAAGTTCTTACCCCAGTTAATTGTTCTCACTGTTCGGAAGTTTCTCTTAAGTCAAGATTGTTTCTCTACATAATTAGTTTTCATGCATTGTTTTCTATCATCCCTTCAAGTGTTTTTGAAAATAAGTTGATTTCCTCTTCTTTGTTAGTCAGTTAACTAAGGTATGTAGGAAGCACATCACAATAGCAATGGGGGATTTAAACTACCCTGACATCAACTAGGAGACAAACTCTGCAACAAGTAGAAGAACCAACAGGTTCCTGACAAACCTACCAGACAGCTTTGTTTTCCAAAAAGTAGACAACAAGGGGATCCACCCTATTGGACTTAATTCTCACTAAGAGAGGTTAAATGATAGAAGGTGTTGAAGCTACAGGAACCCTGAAGGGAATGATCATGCAATATTGGAATTCAATATTATGCAAGCACAAGCAATAGGACCAGTCAAACTAGTGTCTTGGACTTTAAGAGAGCTAATTTCAATAAATTTAGAGAAAGCTTGAGAAAGATTTCATGGATGAGACCCTTCAAGGGGAAAACAACTCATGAATCTTTGGAAATTTTGAAAAGTGAGATTATAAAAGCCCAATCTGGCACAATACCAATGAAAAAGAAAAATTACAGCTCCCAATGGAAACTAGAATGTCCGCATGAAGAACTCTCTGACAAATTGAAAGACAAAAAGGACAAGTGTAAAAAGTGGAAAGAATAGGACATAACTTAAGACAGATTATCAGCAAATAGCACAACCCTACGCAGATGGAGTGAGGAATGCTAAGGCTCACAATGAACAAAGGCTTGCAACAAAAGTAACAAGAAACAAAAAAAAGGCTTCTTCCAAAATGTTAAAACAAGACAAACATTCAAGGAAAAAATTGGTCCATTGCTTGGAGAAAGTGGCAAGAAGGTGACAAGCAACAGGGAGAAAAAAGAACTATCTGTCTTTACACAAAGGGGAAAAAGAGCCCAACCTATCAAAAACGGCACCACAAAGAACAGATTAGGAACACAAGTTAAAATAGGGAAGAAAATTTCCTTTTTTTGAAGGTAGCGGCAAAACTTGTTCTCCATACTAAGAATTATTGCAAGTTTGACCACGGTTAAATAAAAATTCCATTTAGAACCAATGTAAAGGGATAAGTTACCAAATTTGTTGCTTTTGAAATTCTTTTATATTCCCATTCTAGTTCCATCCCTTTCTGGAGAAGAATGAGTTTTGCAATTTTTCTAATTACAAATTGTACTTGGACCAAAATGGAGATGTAACAGCTGATTTAAAGTTCATTAGCTGGGTGTTTCTCCGCAAGAAGAATTTCATAAAAGACCAACTCCTGAGTTTTGAAAGACAGAGAATTATTATCAACCAAAGTCATCTGTCATGGCTAACGTTGCACAACAGGGTAGGAGAAATATTGGTGTCTTTTCTCTATTTACCAATAGGTTTTGACCCATTTAACTGTGAAAAGCCCCATGATTTAGTGTTGAAATGAAGACATTGCATGAAATTAATCTACCATGGATAGGGATTATGCTTTGCTTCCTCCTGGTCCTCAAATATCAAAGAAGAAGGCACATTTGTTGACCAGTTCCTGAGTTCAGGTTTGGACTGAATCAGATGAAAATGAATCAAAAATAGTTTTATTCCAGTGAGAAATAAACATTGGAATTTGGATTTATTTTGCACTGATTGGACCGTGTCCTATGAAAGGGCAATGAAAGACATTGTTAAGCAACCCAGATCTGACCATATTTATCCATGGCAATCATTCACTCCACTGAGATAGTGAAATAGGCCCTCTGCTCCTATGAAGGAGGTCCAAGAATTTTTTGTCAACATGGTATCAAAATGCCCTGACCTAGAAAACTGAACCTGTTAGGGTTCCAACAGAGGCCCGAATTAAATGATCAGTTTCAAGCCAAGTTTCAAAAGAAATACAAATATTTAATAGGAGCTTCATGCTGGCATGGACGTGGTGGAGCCGACTCTGACCTCAGTTAATTCATGCTTTGCCTCTGTTTCCACATTCTCCATTGGGTTTGTATTGTAAGAGGGTACTTCATCTAAAAACCCCTTAAATGCAATTGTTGATATTAATTGTTAAGGCCTGGTCCCACTGCACTTACGGATGCAAAAAAGATGTAAAACGTTAAAAAAAAAGTTTGCCATCCATTGGAAAACACTATGCATCCGTTGTGTACTCATTGCATCCATGTTTCATATGCTCTATCCATTGAGCATCCGTCTACTGCGATTTCATCCGCACAAGAAGTTTTGAGCTGCACAAAACTTTGTGAATGGATGAACTTTCTGTCGTGTATGATGTAAATCAGCGACATATGAACAACAAACGTTCTTTGTCCATTATCATCCGTTAAACTTCCACTGTATCCTCTCTGCATCCTCTGGGCATCCTCGCAACTCACATCCGCTGCAGCTGAAAATGGAAAGAGGGAGGAAAGAAAAGGTACATGGAACGTCTATACATCGTTAGCAGCACAGAAATACAAAGGATGTGCAGTGAACGGTTTGCATCCATTTCCATCCATGCAGCATCCCCTTTCTTTCCTTTAGGCGTACGTGATGCATCTGCTTCATCCGCTATGTATCCGCTTCGCAATTATCCCCCATAACCCCTTCAGAGGTGTCATCCCCTTCAATCCGCTTTCATCCACTAGGCTTCTGATGAACATCCATTTAACATCCCTGCTACATACTACCCATGTCTGTTTTTCCATTCTTTTCCATTCTGTTTATGCAAATTTTTGCCACTTTTTGGAGCGGATGACAACAGATGGAGCCACCCCCGAAATTTTGCTCATCCACTGTGTCCTTTATGCATACATTTTGCATCCGTTGGCCAGTAGGACTGGGCCTTTAGCTACCTTAAGTCACTCGGGGGGGGGGGGGGGGGACAAAGGCTCCAAATTTGACTAATAACAAATATGAGTTTGTTCTTCTATGCCAGTTGTTGTTACTAAATTGTAGACCTTTTCTTGGATAACTAGCTGGGCCTTAGGCATTCCCACATACATTCTGCTACGTTCTGATTTATACTTGGTGAGGGACACATTCTCATAATCTTATCTTTAACTCATATCACTACAGTATTAGAAACCAAGCAGTCACTTTTTTTTCAAGAGCATGTCATCATGTCAGGATGGTTAGTGCTATCATATTATCTTTGGAATTCATTCTGTTTGTACTTAGTCTCTTCCTCAGTCCAAATGTGTAGGAAAATGTCTTCCTGGATTTGTCAAGCAAAAGCGAGAAGGAGAGCCATTTTGCTGCTACAACTGTGTTCCTTGTCCAGAGGGGACTATCTCCACACAGAAAGGTGAGTGAAAGCTCTTTTGGAAGTGGATTCATCCAGAATAATTTTTGCTGTTATTTCAATAACAGCAAACAAAAAAAATCAGAGTTGGAAGGGACCTTGTAGGTCATTTAGTCCAAACCCCTGCCCAAGCAGGAGATCCTACACCATTTCTGAAAAATGGCAGTCCAATCTCTTCTTGAAAGTCTCAAATGATGGCATACCCACAACTTCCAAGGGCAAGCTGTTCCATTGGTTGATTATTCTCACTGTCAGAAAGTTTCTCCTTATTTCCAGGTTAAATCTCTCCTTGTTCAGTTTCCATCCATTATCCCTTGTCTGGCCAGAGGCACTTCAGAACATAGCTTGATTTCCTCCTTCCTGTTGCAGCTCCTCAAATATTGGAAGACCACTATCATGTCTCCCCTGCTCCTTCTCTTTACTAGACTAGCCAGGCCCAGTTCCTGCAACCGTTCATTGTATGTTTTAGCCTTCAGTCCCCTAATCATCCTGGTTGCTCTTCTCTGTAGTTTTTCTAGAGTCTCAACATCTTGTTTATCATGTGGAGAACAAAACTGGATGCAATACTCTAGGTGTGATCTTACTAAGGCTTTATAGATTGGTATTAGTACCTCACTTGATTTTGATTGTATCCCTCTGTAAATGAAAATTAGGATGGCATTAGCTTTTTTGGCTGCTACTGCACACTTCTGACTCACTTTCAGCTGGTTGTCCACTAAGACACCAAGATCTCTCTCACAGTTACTGCTATTGAGCCTGGTTTCACCCAGTCTATATGTGTGTAATATATATATATGTGAAAATGAAAGGACAACATGGACGTCAACTAATTTTTTTTGTATATTTTCAAATTGTACATTTTTTTTAATCAAAATGAAAAATAGCAAAGACCTTGATGGGGAATGGAGAATTTAGCATATTGGAAAAGTTTTGCTGCTGCCAAAGCAAAAACCTCTTTCGTTTTTTAGTTTGGATCTGTCTTTCCACATTTATCTTTCTAGGAACTTTTTAGTTCTTCAAAACTGGGGGAATTGCCATAGGTCCATTTTCTGGAAGGATTATTGCAATGCTTTCTACATGGGCCTCTACTTTTGGATCACTGGAAGGTGTCACTGGTCCACAAAGAGGTTTTGTGATGAATTATTGATGCATCTCATTATCCCAATATTACCACTAGTCCCACAGTCATTTCAAATTATTTGCAGGACTACCTTTCTCTACCAGTCAACTACATTTCAGAAGATATATGCTCTGAGTCCAATAAGGTACTAAGTAAGTACCATCTTGCAGGACCCCAAAATAAGCTGGTTATTTATAACTTTTTCACGCTTTGCCTCTGTTTCCACATTCTCTGGGTTACTATAAAAATTCTGCAGATTACACAGGAAAGCAAAGAAAAGGTCCTAGGATTTCCCCAAATTTCATAGATCTTAGCTTTATATGGTTTCGAAAATTATGCTCTTGTACCTTCTTTCTGAAATACATCTTGGAAAATGCTGCTGGTATTGGCTGTTGTCCCAATAAGGTATTTCTTGAAATGTAAAGGAACAAAATTTTTCAAAACTATTGCCTTTTTGTTTTCTCAGATACAGAAAAATGCACCAAGTGTTCAGATGATCAATATCCAAATGAGGACCGAGTTCAATGTATCCTCAAAGTATTAACCTTCTTGTCTTATAAAGAATATTTGGGCTTCATCCTCATCTCTTTTGCCCTACTCTTTTTCCTAACGACTGGCCTTGTTTTAATCTTATTCATTCAATACCGAGAGACTCCAATTGTCAAAGCCAACAACCGGGACCTCTCTTACATTCTCCTAGTCTCTCTTCTGCTTTGCTTCTTGACTCCTCTTCTCTTCATTGGCCAACCAAGGAAAGTCACCTGCCTTCTCCGACAAATGGTTTTCAGTATTGTCTTCTCAGTTGCCATTTCTTCTCTCTTGGCCAAGACAATCACGGTTGTGCTTGCTTTCCTGGCCACAAAACCAGGAAATCGAGTGAAAAGGTGGTTAAAGAAGAGCTGGGCCAACTCCATCATCCTTTCTTCTGCTACTATCCAAATTATCATTTGCTCCATCTGGTTTGGAGTTTTTCAACCATTCCCTGACTCTGACTTCCACTCCCAGCCTGGTGTGATCATCCTGCAATGCAACGAAGGGTCCGTTATCATGTTCTATATAACCCTCAGTTATCTAGGCTTCCTGGCTGCCATCTGCTTTACAGTAGCTTTCCTAGCCAGGAATCTTCCTGGAGCCTTCAATGAAGCCAAACTGATCACCTTCAGCATGCTGGTCTTCTGCAGTGTCTGGATCTCCTTTGTGTCCACCTACCTAAGCACCAAAGGGAAATACATGGTGGTGGTTCAAGTCTTCTCCATCTTATCCTCCAGTGCTGGGCTGCTGGGCTGCATCTTCATACCCAAGTGCTTCATTATCCTTCTTAGGCCAGACTTGAATACCAAGAAGCAGCTTATGGCAAAAACAAATGCAGAAATGTGAAACATAAGAATTTTCGGTCTCAACATTTTCCAAGTGTCCAAATCTCGAATATGGTACAAGATGTTCTCCATACATGAGTAGGCCAATGCTTGTGAAGATTAAATCCTGGTCAGAAAATAATGTCCTCCCAGCAAATTGTAAGATGGCTACTTAGCTCTTTTGAGTAGTTGAATTACCACATCTATTCTATGCCCCTAGCTGAGCCCTGAAATGCTTCACCAAGAAATATTTAAGATAACATTTGTACAATGGGAATCTTGTTAATACATCAGAAATAGTTGTATAATTGAAGGGGGGCATAGAAATGCCATTATTTTAGTTGCATGACAATTTATCTGCAGTTCAGGTTCTTTGACCAATTGAACCCAAGATCTCAGCATCATCAAATAACACTGTAACTGTAACTACATAGCCAGAAAGGCATTAAAAATTGTTAACTTAATCTTACACAGCTTTTTCTCTGGTAATATTACAGATTACAGATCATCAGAGTTGGAAAGGACCTTGTAGGTCATCTAATCCAACCCCACGACAAAGTGGGAGACCCTTCACCATTTCTAACAAATGGTAATCCAATCTCTCCTCGAAAGTCTCAACTGAGGGCGCTCCCACATCTTCCAAGGGCAAGCTGTTCCATTGGTTGATTTTACATACTATACTTAGATCAGACCGAAGGCGGCATGGTTCTTGATTTTCTAGCTCTAGTATTTCAAGTCTGGTAACATAAGGTATTCTGCAATGAGTAGAGGAGTGGAGAATTCTTCTTGTGAAATATTTCTGGACTTTCTCAACTGTGTTAATATCATATATGTAATCTGATTGTGGATTCCAGACTGATGAATTGTATTCAAGTATTGGTCAAGCAAATGTTTTGTTTGCTTTTGTTAGTAGTGTGATATCACCAGAGAAAAAGCTACATAGGATTAGGTTAACAACACTTAATGCCTTCTTGGCTATGCAGTTATATTGGGCTCTAGCACTTAAATCATTAGAGATGAGAACTCCAAGGTCCTTGACAGAGTTTGGATCATCAACAAGGTCCTGACTATTCAGCTTCTATTTTATTTTCTGATTTTTTTTTTTGGTCAATATGTAAGACAGAGCATTTATTTGTTGAGATTTGAAGTAGCCATTTCTTTGACTCTTCTGATACATCATCAAGGTCTTTTTGAAGAGTTGCAGTATTGTCTGTGGTGTTGAATAGCTTTATATCATCAGCGAAGACAACGCAGCTGCCCTTAATATGATTACAGCCATGTCACACTGCCCAACGGATGCAAAAAGGACACAACAGACGAACAAAATGTACCATCCGTTGTTATCCGCTCTCAAAAGGGGCAAAAATTTGCATAAGCAGAGCGGATAACACGGAAAGGAACGGACATGGGGAGGATGCAGAGCGGATGTATAGAGGATGCGTAGAAGATGCGTAGAGGATGCAGAGCGGATGCGTAGAGGATGCAGAGCGGATGCAGAGCGGATGCGTAGAGGATGCATAGAGGATGCAGAGCGAATGCGTAGAGGATGCAGAGCGGATGCAGAGCAGATGAGCTGCATCCGCTTTCATCCTTTCTCCATCCGTGCTACTAATGCTGCGCGTCCGTTCTGCTTCCTCCCTGCATCCGTTTACCGCTGGCACGGATTTGAGTTGTGCGGATGCACAGCGGATGCCTAGCGGATATAGCAGATGCGTAATGGATGCAGAACGGATGTCCCCCATTTGCCTAGAGGATGCAGAACGGATGCATTGGATACATTTTCTGCTCAAAAGTTTTGGGCAGCTCAAAACTTTCTGAGTGGATGAAACGTCAATAAATGGATGCTGGACGGATAGAGAGGAAGCAAAATGGAGGCAGTGAGTACATTGCGTTAACCAACGGATGGCAAGCTTTTTTGTCCATTTTACATCCTCTTTGCATCCGTTGGTGCAGTGTGACATGGGCTTTATTTATGTCGAGTATATAGAGAGTTGGTCCTCGAACACTGCACTGGGGACACCACAGTTGACAGGTACAGAATTTGACAGGATGCTCCCAATTTTGACCATTTCTTGTCTGTTTGAAAGGAATGCTTCTATCCAGTTATGCAGGTGTCCAGAGAAACCATAAGATTTTAGTTTTTGTAGTTTGTCACATACCCCTGAATCAAAGGCTTTACAAAAGCCTGTGTAGATTGCGTCTATTACTTTGCCCTGATCGAGTTGTTTAGTCCATATGTTTCTGCAGTGTAAGAGTTGCAGATTACAAGATAGTTTTTTTCTGAAACCAAATTTTTTATCAGACATTAGGTTTGTCTCTAAGTGGAGGATAATGGATTGGTTAATGATTGATTCCATGACTTTACAGGGGATGCAGCTTAAAGAAATTGGTCTGTAATTTTCAACTAGGCTGGCGTCTCCCTTTTTGATGATCGGGATGACTGTGGCTTGAGAGCATGTGTTTGGCAAGGAGCTGATCTAGAAAGATTTTTCAAAGATAATGTTTCAGGACCAGCTCCTTGCCAAACCTATGGTTTCAAGCCATATGTAATAATTCTGCTACAAGTGTTGCAATTCTAAACATGCACCCAAAGACTGCACAGCCAAGGTTCAATGCCATCTATGCAACAGCAACGAGCAGCCAACTGGTCTGCATCCACACTCTGAACCACCACAGCAGACAACTCCTAACCCTCCTTTGAACAAGGAACTGCAGCGTGCTGTGACAGAACATATGCCACAAAAGTACAATCGAGCCAGTGGTGAGTGTCAATTGCATGACAGTGTGCAATAACACACCAACCCCTCACTGATGTCATTAGATCTGTTGAGCCAAAGTTTACCCTGACAGACACCCAGAAAAAGCAGTGAATGTGTATGTAATACTGTATCCTCAGAGCAATCGCTCACTAGCCAGGTCTGCATTCTTTGACCTCTTTGATGTTCAGAAGGAAGAAGTGCATCACACCAAAATATCAACATGCAACACACCAAGACGTATGGCAGAGAGGGAAGCTCCTGGACACTGTATGGAGCCATTACATGTTCCCAGTTCCTACTGCCGCCCATGTTGGAATGGGATAGGATACCAGATGAACTAAAGCCCCTGATGCTATAGCATACACTGAAGTACTAAGAGGCCCAAGTTAATCAACCTATGCCTTCAAAACAGATCTGGTTGTGAAATCTCAGGAATTGTCTGTGTCAATCAGATGCAGGTCCCAGCCAAGGTAGAAGCTGTTGCACCAACTATTCCAATAGCCTTCCAATGCCCTTTAGAACCATCAAAAACAAGAATGCCGGTCCATCCTAAAAGGCCACCAGTGACCAGTAGATTTTCACCAAGTAGCTCTACACCAGACTGGTCACTGACCTTGCACTGCTGCAGAGAAAGGCTGAACCTGAAAATGGAACCTCAAAATTTGCATGCTTTATTTTGTTTGATGCTTTAATACTATTTACTGTTTCTCTTAGTTATATAACTAACTGTTTATTTTAGTTATATAGTTATCTGCTATTCAGTTAGTATTACTCTTTACTGTTTATCTTAGTTATACAGTTACTTTAGTGGGTGGAATTTATAATTCAAGAGAGGGAGTGAGCTGTCTAGACCTTGTAGAGTTAATGGGATTTCAGACAGTTATTTAGAAATTGAGAGCTGTCCCCTTAAGGTCATGCATCATGGTAAATGTAGTTAAGGTATCCTGGGAAATGTATTCCATGTCTTGTGGTCACATCTGTAATCCTGATAGGTCTCTAAATTGACCCTTGTTGGGTTGGGTGAGGCTCCCTCACTTTTGCCAGAATCCATTACCATGCAGTTGCTTCAATCATCATGGGGATGAGAGATTATTATCTTCCTCCACCATAATGCAGATATACAAAGGATTGGACATTGAGAAGAACCTCATCTACTGCAGACTGTCTACTGTCTAATGTCAATCTAATGTATACTGTGGACCCCATTCTTAAGAGGTCCTTAAAGATGGCATGCATAAGCACTCCAGCAGACCTACCAATCCTGTCTTACTGTCCCCATTTATCTGTATTTACTCACTTGTTCTTGTTCATACTTATACTTGTTATCTTGTACATGTTTGACAAACAAAAAAATAAAATAAAATATTCATCCCCATGGATTACTACCCCTTTCTTCTCCTGCACATGGAGATGAATGACACAACAATAAATCTGAAAACAATAACAAGAGATTATAAACAGCTGAGAAAGAAAGTTAATGAAGTAGTACAAGTGGTGTTTGCATCTATACTTTCAACAAAAGGCTGACATCCAATGAGAGAGCAAAAGGTTTTAGGAATGAACCACTGGATTAAAAACTGCTGTCACCAAGAGAACTTCTGTTTCCTAAACCATGTCCTGTATTACCTACATGCAGGGCTCCTGGCAAGGGATGGATTGAATCTCACAAGAACTGGGAAAATACATTTGGAAAATGACTGGCTCATCTTAAACTAAAATTGAGGGGGAGGGTAGTCAATCTTCATTGTTGTGTATAGGAATACTCTAAATAGCTAAATCGGATTGGCTGAAAAGGCGCAATAGAATTGGCTATTAAAGTACCATCACAATTGGCTCACCAGACACCGGGAAAGCTCAAAGAGCTGTCATTGGCCGTAAGCCGCGAGCAGCTGCTATAAAAAGGGCTGCCGCGGCTCTGGCAGGTTGTTCTGTCACAAGTCACTGAGTTGTTATAATAAAGAGCTGTTTGTTGGAACACCGGTCTCGCGTACCTTTCTTCTCAGAACAGGACATTCATGACCTTTAGATCCTAATTCCAAGCAAAAACCAGGATGTAATCATGCTGTGGAAGCTAGTGGCTGTGTGGCATGGGATTGTGTGGAATCAGCTACTTTCTTCAAGACAAATGATCATACTGTAAGTGTTGATAGGAAGCGAAAAGACCAGCCCACAGATGTTTTAAACTTCTTTTTCCAATTTTCCAACTTATTTTTCAATTATAAATTAGTTTTTCAATTTCTGCTCCAATCAGGATTCATATGTGGAGATGCAATAGAAAAAAAAATCACAAATAGGCCCAACCAATGTTAAGTTAGACAGGCTCAAGGTACTGATTACTTTCTTGCCATTAGTTCTAGAGTTAAGTATCACCAATCCAGAATGTCACCAAATGATCTAACTCTGTATGACCTTCCCCAATGTTCTCTGAAGCCAAGTTACTATACTGAAGGGCATTATCTGGGTCTGAGGAGTCATTATCTGGGTATTAACAGATAATAACAGATAATCAGAGTTGGAAAGGACCTTATACATCATTTAGTCCAACCCCCCGACCAAGCGGACCCTACATCATTTTTGACAAATGGCAGTCCAATCTCTTCTTGAAGGTCTCAAGTGATGGTGCTCCCACAGCTTCCAAGGGCAAGCTGCTCCATTGGTTGATTGTTCTCATTGTCAGAAAGTTTCTCCTTATTTCCAGGTAGACATTGAACTATCTTCATCCAGCATCACTTTCTGGACAAGACCTGGCAGGAAGGATCACAATCATTAAAGAACAGGGGCCTCAGGGCAGGATTTGGGAATTGTTTTACTAATGTTTTTACTAAAGTTTTTGTCCAGCTACTTCTAGCGAATGAAGAAATTGATGATCCCCAGAGGAGAAATTGCTTTTTGCTGTAATTTTCAAAATGCTGGTCTTTGAGACCTCTTCTTTCTTTGAGGTAAACATCAGACTGAAACAACATGGAAGGGATCTTGCCTCAGAAAAGAATAAA
The DNA here is from genome assembly GCA_015471245.1 of Laticauda colubrina. Classification (NCBI taxonomy): domain Eukaryota; kingdom Metazoa; phylum Chordata; class Lepidosauria; order Squamata; family Elapidae; genus Laticauda; species Laticauda colubrina. The sequence goes on along the minus strand of BLBF01000093.1, from coordinate 459,847 downwards.
TTCCTCAGTCACAAACATTTGGCATAGGTTTCGAGACAGGCAGGAACTGTACTTTTGAATGTACTTTCTCTTCTAATCAAATCTTGACTTGTCTCTGTCTCAATCAGGAAGGCAAAGAGAATTTCTAATTATGAAGGTGCTTTGAATCCATCTAATTCCTCTTGTTCTTTTTCTTTTTCTTTAGAAACAGAAAGGGGGTTGATTCAGCCCCACAAATTGTGGATCTTTTGCTCCTTTTTTTGCTCCTGCTGGTTTCCCAGTCAGTCTCTGTAAAGCTTAGAATGAAGTGTTCACTGAGTTTTGAGCACCAGGATGGAGAACAACCATGGAGCTATTACAGACCAGGAGACCATCTCATTAGTATCGTCACCACTGGAACAAAAATATTGTATAAAACAACATTGTCTTTCAACATAGCTCCTCACTCTCAGTTTCACTCGTAAGTCATTCATGTAATGGAGTTGCATTTCTTCCATTTGCAATTCTAACAATCTCATTCTCAGAAGGCTTGTGAAGAAAATAAATGATTAAATTGGAAAAGCATTTTATTATTGTTATTAATGATGGTGCTAACATAAACATTTTTTACTATAGTTTATCTTTTGATAGCTTTAGAGTACTACATTACATTTTTAATATTCAAGTGGTCAACAATAATTCCAGGCATCTGCAAAATCTCACACTTGGCTACAACATTCATGACAACTATTTGAACACTCTTCTGAGTTCAGATGCCTTGATGGACATTCTCTCTACTGGAGAAGCCAATGTTCCCAACTACAGCTGTGGAAGGAAGGACAACATTTTGGCTCTTGTTGATGCAGCTGCTGATGACATCTCTATCCAGATGTCAACATTAGGAGACACCTAGAAACTTCCTCAGGTTTGCAAGTTTATGTTTATTTATGTTTATTTTTTTTGTAAATTGAATGGGGTGGTTGGTTGATATGTGATAGATCCAACCATATTTTCATATGGTTTTCACCATGTCCATTGTAGGTGTCATGGTTTGGGATTGAGATCTATGGTGTTTAGGAAGCAATGTGACATCACCTCATAATGTCATCATCATCATTGCTTTGGGCCTTTTGATTCCTACTTGGGAAGGTGAGGATTGGTTCTGTATTCAAACTGCATGATTTGCTGCAGGATAAAAGTCAGTTGCCCTTTTATCATCAGCTTCTTCCCCCAAAAGGCATCCTCTTCCCAGGAATTGTCTAAGTGCTGCTACTTTTCAAATGGACCCTGCTTGGTCTCTTTGCTTCAGACAGAGAATATGGAGAGAATTTCATGAGGACTTTTGGTCCTTTTCTTGTCAAGAAAGGAATCTGTGTTGTTATATCACAATACTTGTCAACAGCCCAACTTACAGCACTCCGCAGCGATGCCCTCTCTAACTAGAAATGAGTCAATGTCTACATTCACTACATAGAATATAGTACTTTTTGGGAAAGAATTCTTCCTTTTCACTTAATACTCACGCGTTTGCCAGGACCCATTGAAGGGAAAGTCTGGATCATAACATTCAACAGTTTATTTCCACTGAGAGACCACAGTGCTCTCAAATATGTGAATAGCATCTGGACTGTTGATTTTGAAAGAAAAAACATCCAATAAAGGATGCCTTTATACCTCATTTCTCTTTCTGTCCACCCTCTGGACATAAGTCATTTGTCTGTTCCTTTTCAAAGTCCTTCTTTTCTATCAAAGGCCAGAAAAGATGCACTGAAAAATCACCACTGGAAACTCAAAAGAAAAAGAACATGGCATGGACCATAAATTTCCACCATTATTACAGTATCATAAGACTCTGGCCCATGCCTTGAATACTGCGTATTTCTCCAGATCTAGGAGGATAATGAAGAAGAGTGAAGAGGTTTTGGGGCCTCCAAGGCTGCAGCCATGGCAGGTATGGGATCCCAACAAGGACTTTGTTCCTTTAGTAAAGGAATTCAAAATAAAAAGGTGGAAACTATATCAAACTACATCAAGTGCTACAGGTCTCCAATAAGTCTGGCCAAACTAATCACTCAGGCAATAATGTTCACAAAAATGGGAACTATGACAAATATATTAAACACTGCCAATATTTAAATGATGTGTGCATTTTTCAATAAATTCCTATATGAATGTTTGTAACTAGCATCATAAAATGTTATGCTCCTAAATCTGAAGGAGTTTTTTAGATCAGTGGTCACCAACCAGTGGGCCAGGGACCACCAGTAGTCTTGGATAAAATTTTGGTGCTCCCCAAAGCAATTAATCCAGGCTGAAGGGGACACAAGGCTGTGCCGCCCAAATAGCCTGCGGAAACATAACGCTTGCGTCCCCTGAATTGTGAACAATATGAGGTAGTGAGGGAAGGGGAGAAAGGGCAGAGGTGGAGAACATGTCCCACTCTCCCCACACACCTGGCCTGGCCACCGGGTTGCTTCTTTCTGCATCTTTCTACTTCTGCTTTTGGCTGCATGCAAGGAAAGCAGCAAAAGTTTTTCTTTCTGCCCCCTCTCCCCCAAACTCTGCCAGATATGAATGTTTGGGACCCTACAAGGCATCCTGCTCCAAGAGGCTGCAACAGCAAAGACTCATTTCTGGTGGAGTTTGGGGGAGAGAAAGAAAGACTTCTGCTGCTTTCCTTGCATGAAGCCAAAAGTCTCTCTCTCTCTCTCTTCCTCTCCCTCTCCTCACCCCCCAAGAAAAGAGCTGGAGATGGTATTCTGCAATTCCCAATAAAGAATGACTGATCGGTAGGAAAGCAGGTTGGGGAATTTTCCTGAAGACTTTTTTTGGGGATTTTCCGAGGGTCTCTGGTCCATGGGATTTAAAATTATGAGATTGGTGGTCCCTGAGGTCCAAAAGGTTGGCAACCCCTGCCTTATATCATCGAGCTGAATCTCTCCTCTCCACAGAAATCCCAGTTAAATATTTTCTGATTGATGGCTGCTTGGTCTTTGCATTAAGAAAATCAGTGAAGAGATGGCTGGATTCCTCTGCTTCTCTTTCTCAACACTAAAACTCCTTTTAAGAATTTTTTCCCCCTGATTCAGAATCTTCTTGACTGTAACTGAATTCTTTTTTCCATGCCAACTGTCTAGAAATAATATCATACATTTCTTAAATGTGCGTGTAAAATCTTTCAGTCATTCCCCATTAAGAGCTTCTGTTAGCTGAAAATAAATCAACAAATCAATCAATTAATAAATCAGAATAGCAGAGCTGGAAGGGACCTTGGAGGTCTTCTAGTCCAATCCCATGGTCAAGAAGGAGACCTTGTACCATTTCAGACAGGTTGCCGTCCAGTCTCTTCTTAAAAACTTCCAGTGATGAAGCACCCACAACTTCTGAAGTTCTTACCCCAGTTAATTGTCCTCACTGTTCAGAAGTTCCTCTTAAGTCAAGGTTGTTCCTCTACTTAATTAGTTTTCATGCGTTGTTTCCTGTCATGCCTTCTAGTGTTTTTCAAAATAAGTTGATTTCCCCTTCTTTGCTAGTCAGTTAACAAAGGTATGTAGGAAGCACATCACAATAGGAATGGGGGATTAAAACTACCCTGACATCAACTAGGAGACAAACTCTGCACCAAGTAGAAGAACCAACAGGTTCCTGACAAACCTACCAGAAAACTTTGTTTCCCAAAAAGTAGAGAACAAGGGGATCAACCATATTGGACTTAATTCTCACAAACAGAGGTGAAATGACAGAAGGTGTTGAAGCTACAGGAACCTTGAGGGCAGTGATCATGCAATATTGGAATTCAATATTATGCAATCACAAGCAATAGGACCAGTCAAACTAGTGTCTTGGACTTTAAGAGAGCTAATTTCAATAAATTTAGAGAATGCTTGAGAAAGATTTCATAGATGAGACCCTTCAAGGGGAGAACAATTCAAGAAGCTTGGGATATTTTGAAAAGTGAGATTATAAAAGCCCAGTCTGGCACAATACCAATGAAAAAGGAAAATTACACCTCTAAAAGGAAACTAGCATGTCCGCATCAAAAACTCTCTGACAAATTGAAAGACATAAAAGACAAGTGTAAAAAGCGGAAAGAAGAGGACATAATTTAAGGCAGATTATCAGCAAATAGCAAAAACCTATGCAGATGGAGTGAGGAATGCTAAGGCTCACAGTGAACAATGGCTTGCAACAAAAGTAACAAGTTACAAAAAAAAAGCTTCTTCCAACATGTTAAAACATGAAAAACATTCAAGGAAAAAATTGGTCCATTGCTGGGAGAAAGTGGCAAGAAGGTGACAAGCAACAGGGAGAAAGAAGAAATATTTTACTCCTTTTATGCATCTGTCTTTACAGAAAGGGAAAAAAGAGCCCAACCTATCAAAAACAGCACCACAAAAAACAGATTAGGAACACAAGTTGAAATAGGAATAAAATTTCCTTTTTTTAAAGATGGCGGCAAAACTTGTTCTCTGTACTAAGAATTTTTGAAAGTTGGACAACAGCAAAATAAAAATTCCATTTACAACCAATGTGAAGAGATAAGTTACCAAATTTGTTACTTTTGAAATTCTTTTATATTCCTATTCTAGTTCCATCCCTTTCTGGAGAAGAATGAGTTTTGCAATTTTTGTAATTACAAATTGAACCTGGATCAAAATGGAGATGTAACATCTGATTTGAAGTTCATTAGCTGGGTGTTTCTCCACAAGAAGAATCTCATGAAAGAACAACTCCTGACTTTTCAAAGACAGATAATTTTTATCAACCAAGGTCATCTGTCATGGCTAAAGTTGCACAACAGGGTAGGACAAATATTGATATTTTTTCCGTATTTTCCGAAAGGTTTTGAACCATTTAACTCGGAAAAGCCCCATGATTTAGTGTTGATACGGAGACACTGCATGAAATTTATCTGCCATGGATAAGGATTATACTTTGCTTCCTCCTTCTCCTCAAATATCAAAGAAGAAGGCACATTTGTTGACTAGTTCCTGAGTTCAGGTTTGGATTGAATCAGATGAAATTGAATCAAGAATTGTTTTATTCCACTGACAAATAAGCTTTGGAATTTGGATTTACTTTGTACCGATTGGGCTGGTGTCCTATGAAAGAGCAAGGAAAGACATTGTTAAAGCCCATGTCACACTGAAGCAACGGATGCAAAGAGGATGTAAAACGGTCAAAAAACCTTGCCATCCGTTGGTTAACGCGATTTATCCATTCTGTACTCACTGCCTCCGTTTTGCTTCCTCTCTATCCATCCAGCATCCGTTTATGGACGTTTCATCCGCTCCAAAAGTTTTGGGCTGCCTAAAAGTTTTGCGTGGAAAATGTATCCAATTCGTCCATTCTGCATCTGCCAGGCATCCGTTACGCATCCGTTACGCATCCGCTATATCCGCTAGGCATCTGTTGTGCATCTGTGCAACTCGCATCCGCTCGGACGCAGGGAGGAAGCGGAACGGACGCAGAACAGATGCAGAACGGATGCCTAGCAGATGCAGCACGGAAACAAAAGCATTTAAAATGGAAAAGACATTCGCAGAGGGGACCTATCTCGGATAGTAAGGATTTCTACAGGATGCCTTGAGGATGCCTAGAGGATGCCTAGCGGAAAACCTATACTGCCTATAAAAAGGGGGAGCAACTCACCTGCATCGCACTTTCAGAACAGCAGCCCAGTGGTGCAGACCTCTGCAGCCATCATCTACCTCTTCCTCTTCCACAGCATCCAGTCCTGTCCACCATCGTTCTGCAACAGTGCGAAGCCATCTGCAGGCTCTGTGAACACTACTGCGAGAAGAAAAGGAGCCACCCAAAAAGAGTCTGGGTCCGAAGATGGTTCGCCAGTAGAGCGGAGGACGGACTTTACAACAAGCTGATGGTGGAGCTCAGGAGCGAAGACACTCGGGCGTTCCAGAACTTCATGAGGATGCCTCCAGCCATGTTTGATGAAGTTGTGCAGCGCCTGACACCCAGGTTGACCAAGGCAAACACCAGCTTCCGGCCCAGCCTGGACCCTGGGCTAAAGGTGGCACTCACTCTGCGCCACTTGGCCTCCGGGACCACGTACAGGAGCATGCAGAACGGCTGGAGGGTGCCATCCAACGCCATCAGCATTGTGGTCAGAGAAGTGGTGCAGGCCATCATCGACTAATACAAGGAGGAGCTCCTCCACTACCCCTCCACTGAAGAAGGATGGAAGAAAGTTGCAGAGCAGTGGTATCAGAACTGGAACTTACCACACACCGTTGGAGCCATAGATGGCAAGCACATGGCCTGCAAATCTCCAGCCAAGTCGGGCTCCACTTATTTCAACTCCAAGGGCTTCTTCACCATCGTCCTCTTTGCCATGGTCGATGCTGACTACAAGTTCATGTACATCAATGCTTCAGGCAATGGCTCATCTTCGGATGCCCAGGTATACAACGCCAGTCACCTCAAGGAGGAGCTGGAAGGCAACCTCATCGTGGGCTTCCCAGATCCAGAACCCCTGCCCAACGACACACAAGATATGCTCTACTTCATCATTGGGGGATGACAACTTCTCCCTCACAACCTACCTCATGAAGCCCTACACCTCCAGACTCCTCACCCGTGAAGAGAGGATCTTCAACTACAGGCTGTCCAGGGCAAGGCGGGTAGTGGAGAACGCCTTTGGCATCCTGGCCAACAGGTTCCAGGTACTTCTCACCACCATGCAGCATCGCCCAGAGACCATGAGGAGGATCGTGGAAGCTTGCTGCATCCTGCACAATCTCATGCACACACACTACCCAGTCTTGCAGAACAGGCTCGTGGACCTCCAACAAGCCAATGGGGTCATGGAGCCTGGGGAATGGAGGCAAGGGTGAAACCTCATCGACACTCAGGATGTGCAAGGCCCCAACAGAGCCTCACATGAAGCGAAGAAGCAGCGCAACCTCCTGAGACAATGGTGCAACTCCCCAGCTGGAGCAGTGGAGTGGCAAGACAGGATGGTAGATGCTTAATGAATGCTTCCTTCAGCTTGTCTCATCACACAGATGAGATTGGGCCATGTATGTTTGGTTGGCCTACAACGAACAGGGCGTTTAATAAAGAGTTGTGTTTATGTTGACATGTGTGGATAATTATTACATTATTATTGATAATAAAGGGCCGTAGGTGTGGCACCTGGGAGGGTGGACCATACAGTCCCACTATGCTTGCACTGGAGGTTTATCTATCCCACAGCTATCCTAACCCATCACACAGCTATTACCCATCACACAGGTATCCTAACCCATCCCAAAGCTATCCTTACCCATCCCACAAGCATGCAAAGGCTTAAACCATTTCTAAAAGTTTCCAGCAAGACTTTATTAAAAAAAAGAAATGGAGCAAGTGTGTGAATCATAAATAGACTTTATTAACAACAAGCTATAAGACAAAAATGAGTCTCTGGCACTCCTCTTGGTCGCTCAGTCCCAGGGGTGAAGGGTCCAGGTGCTGTGGAGGTGGTGCTGGAGTGCTTGTCATCAGCTCCTCCAGAAGCAGTAGCAGCAGAAGCGCCAGCCCCAGAAGAGCGAGCCCGTGCTACAGAAGCCCCAGCAGAACCAGAGTGAGGGCCAGGGGGCGGGATGGTAGCCCTGTCCCTCTTGCCAGGGCTGGCAGCAGATGGCTGAGGCTTGCTGTGGTTCCGCATGGTTGTGGGGTTGCTGGCTGGTGGGGAGGCTGGCAGGAACCAAGGGTGGCAGAAAGGCTGGCAGGGAGGCTGGCACCAAGGCTGGCAGGCAGGCTTGCAGGCAGGCATGCACCAAGGCTGGCAGGCAGACATGAACCAAGGCTGGCAGGAAGGCTTGCAGGCAGACATGAACCAAGGCTGGCAGGAAGGCAGGCATCAAGGCTGGCAGGCATCAAGGCTGGCAGGCAAACTGGCTGGCAGCAAGGCTGGCAGGGAGGCTGGCAGCAAGTCTGGCAGCAAGGCTGGCAGGCAGACATGCAGGCAGGGCAGGCAAGGCAGTCGATGTGTCTGGAAGCAGGTCTTTCCTCTGAATGGCGTCCTGCTTCCGAGCTGCTTCCGTTATATCCACGGGGCTGATGCAATGCATCCTCCCCGCATGCACAGTGAACGCCAGGCATCCGTTCGGCTTCTGCTGTGCATCCGCTAGGCTTCCGCTCTGCATCCACTTCATCCGTTCGGCGTCCGCTCTGCTTCCGCTGTATCCGTTCCACGTCCGCTTCGCTGAGGCCCCCCGGAAGCCCTGCAGATGTGCCACCCACTCCCATCCGCTCTCATCCGCTTCCATCCGCTGGGCTTCCATTCCGCATCCGCTTTGCATCCGCCCTGCGTCCTCCCCGCGTCCGTGTTATCCACTCTGTTTATGCAAATTTTTGCCCCTTTTGAGAGCGGATAACAATGGATGGAACATTTTTCTCGTCCGCTGTGTCCTTTTTGCATCCATTGGCCAGTGTGACATGGGCTTAAGCAACCCAGATCTGATCAGATTTATCCATGGCAATCTTTCACTCTACTGAGACAGTGAAATAGGCCCTCTGCTCCTATGAAGGAAGATCAAGAACTTTTTGTCAATATTGTGTTAAAATGATTGGACTTCTGAGAGATAATGACCTGACACAGAACATTGAAGCTGTCAGGGTTCCAACAGATTCCCTAATTATATTATCATTTTCAAGCCAAGCTTCAAAAAAAAATTCCAGTTGTTTAGTGCGAGATTCATACTGGCATGGACCAGATGGAGCCAACTCTGACCTCAGTTAATTTACGCTTTGCCTCTGTTTCACATCCCCCAACATGTGAATGTGAGATCAGTCACATTCCCCAATGAAGCAATTTCATGGGTTGTAAAAGTCCCTCCCTCTGGCCACTGTGGAGTTCTGTGAAGACAACCTTGGTGTATCGGTTGGAATATGACTTGTTTTGACTGAGATACCAGCTCCTTGATGTAGCAGCGAAGTTGCTTTCCCATCCCCCTTGCCCATGGTACCTCCAGAGCAGTTAAGGGATGCTTTGTGTGTTGACAGAAGCATTTAAACATGATTTTCACTCAAAGAAAGGTCTTTCCTAATACCTGACAATTTAAAAGGAAATATGACTTAGATTTGGGTTTAGCTTCTAAGAGGGTACTTCATCTGAAAACCTCTTGAATGCAATTGTTGATATTGATTGTTAGCTGCCTTAAGTCACTCTGGGGGGAGGGAGCAAAGTCTCCAAATTTGACTAATAACAAATATGAGTTTGTTCTTCTACACCAGTTGTTGTTACTTAATTATAGATCTTGTCTTGGATAACTAGCTGGGCCTTAGACATTCCCATATATGTGCTGCTGCAAAAGATTCCTGATTTATACTTGGTGAGGGACACATTCTCATAATCTTATCTTTAACTCATATCATTACAGTATTAGAAACCAAGCAGTTACTTTTATTTCAAGAGCATGTCATCATGTCAGGATGGTTAGTGCTATCATATTATCTTTGGAATTCATTCTGTTTCTACTTAGTCTCTTCTTCAGTCCAAATGTGTAGGAAAATGTCTTCCTGGATTTGTCAAGCAAAAGTGAGAAGGAGAGCCATTTTGCTGCTATGACTGTGTTCCTTGTCCGGAGGGGACGATCTCCACTCAGAAAGGTGGGTGAAAGCTCTTTTGGAAGTGGATTCATCCAGAACAATTTTGGCTAAAGTAACAGATAACAGATAATAATAGTTGGAAGGGACCTTGTAGGTCATTTAGTCCGAACCCCTACCCAAGCGGGAGACCTGACATCATTTCTGACAAATGGCAGTCCAATCTCTTCTTGAAAGTCTCAAATGATGGCATACCCACAACTTCCAAGGGCAAGCTGTTCCATTGGTTCATTATTCTCACTGTCATAAAATTTCTCCTTATATCCAGGTAAAATCTCTCCTTGTTCAGTTTCCATCCATTATCCCTTGTCTGGCCAGAAGCGCTTCAGAAAATAGCTTGATTTTTTGCTTCCTGTGGCAGCTCCACAAATATTGGAAGACCACTATCATGTCTCCCCTGCTCCTTCTCTTTACTAGACTAGCCAGGCCCAGTTCCTGCAACCGTTCATTGTATGTTTTAGCCTTCAGTCCCCTCATCTTCCTGGTTGCTCTTCTCTGTAGTTTTTCTAGAGTCTCAACATCTTTTTTATAATGTGGTGAACAAAACTGGATGCAGTACTCTCCATGTGGTCTTACTGAAGTGTAGGACCCACTGGCCGACGGATGCAAAACGTATGCATAAAGGACACAGCGGATGAGCAAAATTTCGGGAGTGGCTCCATCCGTTATCATCTGCTCCAAAAAGTGGTGAAAATTTGCATAAACAGAATGGAAAAGAACGGAAAAGAATGGACATGGGTAATATGTAGTGGGGATGTTAAACAAATGTTCATTGGAAGCCTAGCAGATGATAGCAGATGGAAGCGGGTGACACCTCTGAAGGGGTTCCGGGGGAGAATTTTGAAGTGGACACATAGGGGAAGGGGCGGATGCAGAGCGGATGAACAAAGCGAATGCTGCACGGATGTATGTCGGATGCAAAGCGTTCACTGCGCATGCAGGGAGTATGAATTGCGTCAGCTCCATGAATATAAAAGGATGCAGCACGCATGAAGTCAGCATTCAGGGGAAAGATGTGCTGCCACGTACATCTAGCAGGAACACCATGGTTCGTCAGTCAGGGAAGAAGAGGAAGCCTGTGCCTACTCTTTCCAGCCATGGCAAGAAGGACAGAACCAGCATCCCACCACCTGGCACTGACTGTGAAGCTGCTCATGAAGCTGCTGCTGCTGCTGTGGTGGAACAGCCTCAAGGCCCTCAAAGCCCTGCTGCTGAAGGCCCTGCTGCTCAAGCCCCTCAAGGCCCTGCTGCTCAAGCCTCTCAAGGCCCTGCTGCTGAAGCCCATCAAGGCCCTGCTGCTGAAACCCCTGAAGGCCCTGCTGCTGAAGCCGCTGAAGGCCCTGCTGAAGGCCCTGCAAGAAGGAGGTATAGGGAAGGGAAGCAGAAGGGAGAGAGGAAACAGGACACCATTTCTGAGGAGCATGAGGTGCTGGAATGGCTGAGGGAGAACGAGTACCTCTGGAGAAAGGACCACAGACTCTATCGTGACACCAAGAACAAGCAGGCAGCTTGGAGAGACAAGGCAGAGAGCCTGGGGCACACTGCAGAGGTACTCCTTGGATGATGCAAGCACATGCACACCTGGTTTGGAAAGCTACACCTCAATAAATCTGTCAAGCTCACTGACACTTGGCCACTGTCAAGCTCACTGACCGGGAGATGTACGTCATGGCCAAGTGCAGTTTCCTGGAGGGTGAGATCTGCCACCGAGGAGCAGCCCCTCTGAGACCTCTCTCCCTCAGACAGCCCACAGACAGCCAGTCCTCTTCCAGCCAGGAGCCAGCTACCCTGTCTAGGCAGGTGACTTCAGAGGGACCCACGGCAGAGACCCCCCCAACAGCTGCACTCTCCATGCCGGTGGACTTGGAGGATCCCCTGTCACAAATGGAGGAAGAAGCAGCAGCCACCAGAGGCCAACCCACCCCCACCCCCAGCTCCACAGGATGCAGGCAGAGAGGCAGATTGGAGGGCCAGGACCACAGTGTGCTGTTGGAGATCAGGGACACAATGAAGTCCAGCACAGAACTACTCTCTCAGCTGGTCCACTTGGACAGAGGATCCTCCAATCGCCACACTTTCATCACCTACGTGAGCCACACCCTGAGGGATATGCCCGAGGCCCAGTACCAGGTGATGAAGGAGAACATAACAGCACTTCTGCACAACCCTCAAGGCCCAGCTGAAGCTGCTCCTACCCTGTCCAGGTCTGCTCCTCCACCCCAGGTGATGTCACAGCCCTTCCAGGGCTTTCAACAGCCCCTCACCTACCAAGGCTACGAATACCAGGACTTCCCACAGCAGAAGCAGAACTTCCCAGTCCAGACCCAGGTTCATCGGACGTCACAGATGCTACTACTCACCCAGCTGCAGGCCAGACTGCCCCACTACACTCCTCCTTCCTCCACCCCACAGCCAACCCCCTCAACAGACAATCTGTCATCAGTCTTGGGCCTCACATCTCAGGTCCTGGATGAAGGGCCTCTCAACCTCATAGGACTGAGTCAGCTGTCAGACAGCTTCCTGAACACACCATCCCCTGTTGTACCCTCGGACCAAGCACCCCAATGGCGCCTCAGACTAGCACTCAAGCCACAGCCACCTCCACGGTCCCTGCCCGCTGAACAGCTGAGACCATGGACATGATTCAGAGTGACTGAGAATAGTGTCAGAGACTGATTTGTTTACTTTTTCAGTTTGTCTTTGCTTAAGACACTTTACTTGGTTCATTTTGCTTTTTTAATGAAGTCATAAAGTTTACCTAAGAAAGTTAATAAAGGTTATCTTTGCTTAACACACTTAATTCAGTTTACTTGGGTCATTTTGCTTATTTAATAAAGTCATAAAGTTAAGAAAGTTAATAAAGGTTATCTTTGCTTAAGACACTTAAGACACTTTACTTGATTCATCTTGCTTGTTTAATAAAGTCATAAAGTTTATCTAACAAAGTTAATAAAGGTTATCTTTGCTTAAGACTCTTGGTTCATTTTTTTTACCTTAGTAAACTGGTGGTGAAAACTATTCACAAATGCTTAAGCCTTTGCATGCTTGTGGGATAGATAAGGATAGTTGTGGGATAGATAAACCTCCAGTGCAACCATAGTGGGATTGTATGGTCCACCATCCCAGCTGCCACACATATGGACCTTTATTATCAATAAAAATTTATTTATTGATCAACACATTTTAAAATAAACAAAACTCTTTATTAATGCACTATTCATTTTAGGACCACTCAACATACATGGCACAATCTCATCAGTGTTATGCGACAGGCTCAAGGAAGCATCCATTAATCATCTATTATCCTGTCTTGCCACTCTACTGCTCCAGCTGGGGAGTTCACCAATTTCTCAGAAGGTTGAGCTGCTTCTTTCCTTCATGTGAAGCTCTGTTGGGGCCTTGTACATCCACAGTGTCTATCAGGTTTCGTCCTTGCCTCCATTCCCCAGGCTTCATGTCCCCATTCCCTTGTTGTTGCTCGACAATCTGTTCTGCAACACTGGGTAGCGGGTGCACATGAAATTGTGCAGGATGCAGCAAGCTTTCACGATGCTCCTCACAGTCTCTGGGTCATGCTGCATGGTGGTGAGAAGTATCTGGAACCTGTTGGCCAGGATGCCAAAGGCGTTCTTGACCACCCATCTTGCCCTGGACAGCCTGTAGTTGAAGATCCTCTCTTCACGGGTGAGGTATCTTGAACTGTAAAGCTTCATGAGGTAGGTTGTGAGGGAGAACGTGTCATCACCAATGATGAGGTAGGGCACATCTTGTGTGTCATTCGGTAGGGGGTCTGGACCTGGAAAACCCATGATGAGGTTGCCTTCCAGCTCCTCCTTGAAGTGACTGGCATTGTATACCTGGGCATCTGAAGAAAACCCATTGCCTGAAGCATCGATGTAGATGAACTTGTAGTCAGCATCGACCATGGTGAAGAGGACGATACTGAAGAAGCCCTTGTAGCTGTAATAAGTGGACCCTGAGTTGGCTGGAGCTTTGCAGGCCACGTACTTCCCATCTATGGCTCCAACGGTGTGGGGAAAGTTCCACCTCTGATACCACTCTTCTGCAACTTTCTTCCAGCCTTCTTCAGTGGTGGGGCACTTGAGGAGCTCTTCCACGTATTCTTTGATGATGGCCTGCACCACTTCTCTGACCACTTTGCTGATGCTGTTGTGTGGCACCCTCCATGCATACTGCATGTTTCTGTATGTGGCTCCAGAGGCCAGGTGCCGCAGAGTCAGTGCCACCTTCAGTCCAGGGTCCAGGTTGGGATGGATCAACCTGGGTCTCAGACGCTCTACAGTTTTGTCAAACATGGCTGGTGGCATCCTCATGAAGTGCTGGAATGCACGAGTGTCTTCATTCCTCAGCTCCACCATTAGCTTGTCATACAGTCCAAACTCCATTCTTCTCCCGATCCATCCTCGGACCCACACAGCTCTTGAACATCTACTTCTTCTCCTTGTGTAGAAAAGGTGAAACAGTCAGAA
>BLBF01000093.1:422904-440011 GCA_015471245.1 Laticauda colubrina | reverse complement strand
AGAGACAGAGACAGAGACAGAGACAGAGACAGAGACAGAGACAGAGACAAAGACAAAGACAGGGGGGGGAGGGAGAGACAGGGGGAGGGAGAGACAGACACAGAAAGAGAGAGACAGAGCTGTATTAAAATGGAATAAACAGTAATTACAGGCCCATAAATCTAATCAATGTTGTGGCTAAAATACATGTTAGGATCCCCTTGAGTAATTTGAGAGAGGGTCGATAAACAAAGAATTTATTGTTGAAAAACAAGCAGGCTTCATACAGTGTTTTGCCTGTCAAAGAGCCATCAGTATGTAGTCCTCAACAAAACAAAGTTTAACAGATAACAAATAATCAGAGTTGGAAGGGACCTTGTAGGTCAACTAATTTACATGGAGGAAACCAGGCAGTGCAGTACCTCAGGATTCCACCATCTTACCCTCAATGTCCAAGTATTAGTATTTCATTAAATCTATTGAAACTGGCAGTCTCCCCAAATTCTGTCTTTTAGAGCAGACAAAAACTCAATGAAAGATTTCTTGAATTGTACAATTGACAAATTACATTAGAAGCTGGGGTCTTCCTGTCTTTTGTGCAGTTTGATGCAAAGACATCAGATACTGAGGCAGGGAAAGACACACAGTCATGCTCAATAAGGATGGTGCTTTGAAATATATCTGTTTCTTCAAATGTACTTCCAAATTTGCAAGTATTTCCATACAAAAGTGTCTAAATATCTTAAGATAAGATTTACTAAAAGACCCTGTCACACAGCACCAATGGATGGAAAGAGGATTTAAATCGGAGAGAAACACTTGCCGTCTGTTGGTTAACGCGATGCATCCATTCTGTACTCACTGCGTCCGTTTTTCAGACTCTCTATCCATCCAGCATCTGTCTACTGACATTTCATCCACTCAAAAGGTTTTGAGCTGCACAAAACTTTTTGAGCGGAAAAAGTATCCAATGTGTCCGTTATACATCCGCTATGCATATGGGGAACATCCGTTATACGTCTGTCGTCATCCATTATGCGTCCGTTCTATCCGCTAGGCATCCGCTGCGCATCCGCACAACTCAAATCCACTCCAGCGGAAAACGGACACAGGGAGAAAGCGAAACGGAGGCGGAACGGACACGCAGCGTTAGTAGCACGGACGTAGAAAGGATGAAAGCAGATGCAGCTCTCACACAAAGCATTAAAACGGAAAAAGCGTTCGTATAGGGGATGTATCTCAGATATTTAGGATGTCTGGAGGATGCCTAGAGGATGCAAAAGGACACCTAGCAGAAAACCTATATTTCCTATAAAAAGGGGGAGCATATCACCTGGATCTCACTTTCAGTCCAGCAGTCCTGTGATGCAGACCACTTCAGCCTTCATCTGGCTCTTGCTCTTCCACAGCATCCAGTCATCTCCACCATGGATCGTCACACACTCCTTTTGGTAGCCGCCATTGTTCTACAACAGTGCGAAGCCCTCTACAAGTTCTTTCACCTGTTCTACGTGAAGAAAAGGAGGCAGCCAAGAAGTGTCTGGTCCGAAGATGGATTACGAGAAGAGCCGAGGACAGACTTTATTACAAGCTGATGGTGGAGCTGAGGAATGAAGACCTTCGTGCATTCCAGAACTTCATGAGGATTCCATCAGCCATGTTTGATGAAGTTGTGGAGCGGCTGAGACCCAGGTTGACCAAGGCAAACACCAACTTCCGGCCCAGCCTGGACCCTGGGCTGAAGGTGGCACTGACTCTGCACCAACTGGCCTCCGGGACCACGTACAGGAGCATGCAGTATGCCTGGAGGGTGCCACACAACACCATGAGCATTGTGGTCAGAGAAGTGGTGCAGGCCATCATTGAAGAATACCTGGGGGAGCTCCTCCAGTGCCCCTCCACTAAAGAAGGCTGGAAGAAAGTTGCAGAGCAGTGGTATCAGAAGTGGAACTTCCCCTACACTGTTGGAGCCATAGATGGGAAGCACGTGGCCTGCAAAGCTCCAGCCAACTCAAGGTCCACTTATCACAACTACAAGGGCTTCTTCAGCATCATCCTCTTCGCCATGGTCGATGCTGACTACAAGTTCATGTATATTGATGCTTCAGGCAACGGGTCATCTTCAGATGCCCAGGTATACAATGCCAGTGACCTCAAGGAGGGGCTGGAACGCAACCTCATCATGGGCTTCCCAGATCCAGACCCCCTGCCCAACAACACACAAGATGTGCCCTACTTCATTGGGGGGGGATGACGCCCTCTCCCTCAGAACCTACCTCATGAATCCCTACACTTCCAGATGCCTCACCTGTGAAGAGAGGATCTTCAACTACAGGCTGTCCAGGGCAAGGTGAGTGGTGGAGAACGCCTTTGGCATCCTGGCCAACAGGTTCCAGGTACTTCTCACCACCATGCAGCATCGCCCAGAGACCGTGAGGAACATTGTGGAAGTTTTCTGCATCCTGCAGAATCTCATGCGCACCCGCTACCCAGTGTTGCAGAAGAGGCTCGTGGACCACCAACAAGGAAATGGAGACATAGATCCTGGTGAATGGAGGCAAGGGTGAAACCTGATAGATACTGTGGATGTGCAAGGCCCCAACAGAGCTTCACGTGAAGGGAAGAAGCAGCACAACCTCCTGAAACACTGGTGCAACTCCCCAGCTGGAGCAGTGGAGTGGCAAGACAGGATGGTAGATTCTTAATGGATGCTTCCTTCAGCCTGTCTCATCACACTGATGAGATTGTGCCATGTATGTTGAGTGGCCCTACAATGAACAGGGCATTTAATAAAGAGTTGTGTTTATGTTGAAATGTGTGGATGAATGATTACATTGTATTGATCATAAAGGGCCATCGGTGTGGCACCTGGGAGGGTGGACCATACAGTCCCACGATGCTTGCACTAGAGGTTTATCTATCCCACAGCTATTACTTATCTCACAAGTATCCTAACCCATCCCACAGCTATTACCCATTCAACAGGTATCCCTGCCTATCCCACTGCTATCTTAACCCATCCCACTGCTATTACTCATCCCACAGGTATCCCTGCCCATCCCACAGCTATTACCCATTCCACAGGTATCCCTGCCCATCCCACTATTACCCTTACCCATCCCACAAGCATGCAAAGGCTTTAACCATTTCTAAAAGTTTCCACCAAGACTTTATTGACAAAAAGAACTGAACCAAGTGTGTGAAGCAAAGATAAACTTTATTAAAAACAAACTGTGAAAGCAAAATGACCCAAGAAAAGTGTCCCAAGCAAAGATAAAGTCAACAGGTAGCAACCCAGTCTCTGGCACTCTTCTCAGTCACTCTGAGGCGTGCCCATAGTCTCAGGGGTGAAGGGTCCAGATGCTGTGGAGGTGGCTGCTGCTGGAGTGCTGGTCTGAGGCGTCATTGGGGTGCCTGGCCCTGAGAGGACAACAGGGGATGGTGTGGGGAGGAACCTCTCAGAAAGCTGGCTCAGTCCTGTGATGTTGAGAGCCCCTTCTTCCATGACATGGGGTGTCAGTCCCAAGACCGATGACAGATTTTCTGAGGCCGGGATTGGCTGTAGGGTGGAGGAAGGAGGAGTGTAGTGGGGCTGTCTGGTCTGCAGATGAACAAGGTGAGGTGTGGGTGGCATCTGTGGCATGGGTGGCATCTGTGGCGTGGGTGGCATCTGTGGCATCGGTGGCATCGGTCGCATCAGTGGCATCAGTGGCATGTGATGGACCTGTGGCTGGACTGGGAAGGGCTGCCTGTGCTGCTGGAACTCCTGGTAGCTGTAGCCTTGGTAGGTGAGGGCCTGTGGAAATCCTTGGAAGGGCTGTGACATCACCTGGGGTGGAGGAGCAGACCTGGACTGGGTCGGAGCAGGTTCAGCTGGGCCTTGAGGGTTGTGCAGAAGACCGGTGATCCTGTCCTTTATCACCTGGTACTGTGATTCGGACATGTCCATGAGGGTCTGGTTGACGTAGGTGAGGAAGGGCTTGCAGTTTGAGAATGGCATGTCAGTGTGTACCAGCTGAGAGAGGAGATCTACGCTGCTTTTGATGGTGTCCCTGATCTCCAGCAGGACAGTGTGGCTCTGCCCCCCTGATCTGGCTCTCTTCCTGATTTCTGTGCAGGTTGAGCTGGGTGTGGGTGTGGCTTGGTCTCTGGTGGAAGTGCCCTCTCCTTGCTTCCACTGCATCAGGGGCTCCTCCACACGCTCCGCCACAGGGAGTGCAGCTGTCGGGGGGGGGGTCTCCGTCGTGGGACGCTCCACAGATACCTGCCTGGACACAGGAGCTGACTCTTTGCCAGAAGAGGACTGGCTCTCTGTGGGCTGCCTGAGAGAGAGGGTAGACAGAGGGGCTGCTCCTCAGTGGCGGATCTCACCCTCCAAGAATCTGCACTTGGCCATCACGTAGGTCTCCCGGTCGGTGAGTTTGACCGCATCCTGGCCAGACTTCTTGAGGTGCAGCTTCCCATGCCAGGTCTGCATGTGCTTCCACCACCCAAGGAGGACCTCCAAAGTGTAGCCCAGGCTCTCCGCCTTCTCTCTCCAAGCAGCCTGCTTCCTCTTGGTGTCTCGATAGAGCCTGTGTCCCTTCTGCCATAGATACTCGTTCTCCCTCAGCCATTCGAGCACCTCATCCTCATGTTCCTCTTCGATGGAGTATTGCCTCCTCTTTTGTGTATGCCTCTTCCTCCCTTTGGCAGGGCCATCTGGGCCCTCAACAGAGGGGCTTCGAGGTTCTAGGGGCTGCTCCAGCACACCACCAGCAGCAGCAGCAGCAACAACAACAGTAGCAGCAAAATCAGCACCAGCAGGACCAGCAGGACCAGCAGCACCAGCACCACCAGCACCACCAGGATCAGCAGCAGCAGAGTAAGCACCAGGAGCACCAGCAGGACCAAGAACACCAGCAGTACCATCAGTACCATCAGGACCAGCAGCACCAGGAGCAGCACCAGCAGAGTAAGCACCAGCAGAAGCACCAGCACCAGGAGCAGCGCCAGCAGAGTAAGCACCAGCACAAGCACCAGCACCAGGAGCAACGCCAGCAGGTTAAGCACCAGCAGGAGCCCCAGTACCAGCAGAGTCAGCCCGAGCAGCAGAAGCCCCAGCAGAAGCAGAGTCAGGGCCAGAGGGTGGGATGGTGGCCCTTTCCTTCTTGCCAGGGCTGGCAGCAGATGGCACAGGCTTCCTTTTCTTCCCATGGTTGTTGGCTGGAGATGTGTCTGGCAGCAGGTCTTTCCTCTGAATGGTGACCTGCTTGCGAGCTGCATCCTTTTATATCCATGGGGCTCACGCAATACATCCTCCCTGCATGTGCAGTGAATGCTTTGCATCCACTTTGCATCTGCTAGGCATCCGCTAGGCTTCCGTGATGCATCCGCGTCATCCGCTAGGCATCTGCTCTGCATCCGTTCCTTCCGCTGCGCGTCTTCTTCGCTGTGCTCCCCTGGAAGACCTGCAGATGTGCCATCTGCTTCCATCCGCTTCCATCCGCTAAGCTTCCGTGGAGCATCCGCTAAACATCTTTGCTACGTCCTCCCCACATCCGTTCCTTTCCGTTGTTGTCCGCTCTGTTTATGCAAATCTGGGGCACTTTTGAGAGCGGATAACAATGGATGGAACATTTTCTCATCTGCTGTGTCCTTTTTACATTCTTTTTGCATCCGTTGGCCTATGTGACAGGCCCTTAAGTTGGGATTTGAGCATTGGGAACAATGGTTAAATATAAATAATTTAACCAAGACTCTTGTAATGAAGACTTGTATTTGACAAGTGAGAGAGAGAGAGAGAGAGAGAGAGAGAGATATTGGGAGGGAGGGAGGGAGGGAGGGAGGGAGAGAGAGAACCCACATCTATTAGTTAAATGTCAATTGTGTAAGAAACAAATCATTATCTTGGATTGCGTATTAGACAAACAACCTATTTGGATGTTTCCTGTTTGGTCAAAGTTATCAAAAAATAAAATAACTGATCTATGAACGTGTGGGTCTGATGATGTAAGTTGTAAGGGTGATATAGAAATATCATTGGCATGCTTTATTCTTATTGTTTTAAATTTATGGGTTTTATACTATTGTTTTGTACAGTCTTCCGAATGTTATATTGTTTTTATTCATTTTTTTCCATATGGGTTTATCAACGGTAAACTATTTTAGTTTAACAGCTTCTATCCCAGGGCAGGAGCTCTGTTGAATTCTACTGTGTAGTGCAGTGTTGGTTAAGTGTCAGTGGTTTTCAATTCAGAGAGTGGAGTATGAAGGATTTGTGTTTGTGTTTATTTTCATGGTTATGATGTGCACTGAAGATGATGTTTGCTTTCATTGTACGAGGTGCAATGACAATAAATTTAACTAAACTAATAAGTTCATAAGAACCAAGTTGGATTCTTTAAAGTTAATATTTTGGAACTGATCTGATCCCAAATATAACACAGAATTTTTCATTGCTTTCTCAGTTCAATTTTGAATTATTTTCAGATTCGCTGCATGATAAAAGTAGGTTGCCCTTTTATCATCAGCTTCTCCCCAAAAAAGGCATCCTCTACCCAGGAATTGTCCAAGTTCCATTTCAGTTGGGCCCTGGTTGGTCTCTTTGCTTCAGACACAGAAAATGGAGAGAATTTCATGAGGACTTTTAGTCCTTTGCTTGTCAAGAAAGGAATCTGTGTTGTTATATCACAATATTTGTCAACAGCCCAACTTACAGTGCTCCGCAGCGATGCCCTCTCTCAGTGAATACAAGTCAATGTTTACATTCACTACATAGAATATGATATTGTTTTGGAAAGAATTCTTCCTTTTCACTTAATACTTAGGCATTTGCCAGGACCCATTGAAGGGAAAGTCTGGATCATGACCCTCGTCGGTTTATTTCTACTGAGAAACCACAGCGCTCTCAAATATGTGAGTAGCATCTGGACTCTTAATTTTGAGAGAAAGAAAGCAGCCAGTAAAGGATGCCTTTATACCTCGTTTCTCTTTCTGTCCACCCTCTGGACAAGTCATTTGTCAGTTCTTTTTCAAAGTACCTCTTTTCTGTCAAAGGCCAGAAAAGATGCACTGAGAAATCACCACTAGAGACCCGAAAGAAAAAGAACATGGCGTGGACCATAAATTTCCACCATTATTACAGTGTCATTAAGACTCTGGCCCATGCCTTGAATACTGCATATTTCTCCAGATCTAGGAGGATAATGAAGAAGAGTGAAGAGGGTCAAGGGCCTCCAAGGCTGCAGCCATGGCAGGTATGGGGTCCCAACAAGGACTTTTTTCCTTTGGTAAAGGAATTCAAAAGAAAAACATGGAAACTATATCAAGCTATGTCAAGTGTTACAGGACTCCAATAAGTCTGGCCAATCTAATCACTCAGGCAATAATGTTCACAAAAATGGGAACTATGACAGATATATTTAACACTGCCAATATTTAAATAATGTGTGCATTTTTAAATAAATTCCTATAAGTATGGGTTTGTGACTAGCATCATAAATTTTACCTTAATAAATCTGAAGGAGTCCTTTAGATCAGTGGTCACGAACCAGTGGGTCAAGGACTACCGATGGTTCTGAAGAAAATTTTGGTGCTCCCCAAAGCAACACAAGGCTATGTCACCCAAATGGCCCACGGGAATATAACGCTTGTGTCCCCTGCATTGCGAACAACATGGGGTAGTGAGGGGAGGGGGAAAGGGCAGAGGCAGGGAACTTGCCCCACTCACGCCATGTACCTGGTATGGCCATCGGGCTGCTTCTTTCCGCATCTTTCTTCTCCTGCTTTTGGCTGCATGCAAGGAAAGCAGCAAAAGTCTTTCTTTCTTCCCCCCTGGCTGAAATGAGTGTTTGGGACCCTGCAAGGCATCCTGCTCCAGGAGTGGAGTTTGGGGGAGAGAAAGAAAGACTTCTACTGCTTCTGCTGCTTTCCTTGCATGAAGCCAAAAGTCTCTCTCTCTCTCTCTCTCTTTCTCTCTCTCTCTCTCTTCCTCTCCCTTTCCCTCTCCCTCCCCCCCAAGAACAGAGATGGAGACAGTATCCTGTGATTCAGAATAAAGAATGACTGATTGGTAGGAAAACAGGGTGGGGAAATTTCCTGCAGACTTTTTTGGGGGAATTTCCCACAGTCTCTGGTCCACAGGATTTAAAATTATGAGTTTGGTGGTCCCTGAGGCCAAAGGTTGGACACCCTTGCCTTATATCATCTAGCCCAACCTCTCCTCTCTACAGAAATCCCAGTTAAATCTTCTCTAACTGATGGCTGCTTGGTCTTTGCATAAAGAAAATCAGTGAAGAGATGGCTGGATTTCTGTGCTTCTCTGGCTCAACACTAAAAACTCAAACACGAAAACTCAAACACTAAAATTCCCTTTAAGATTTTTTTCCCTCTTATTCAGAATCTTCTCTGCTGCAACAAAATTCATTTTTCCATGCCTATGTCCATGTCTAGAAATTATGTCATACAGTTCTTAATTATGGGAAAAAACAGCCCAACCTATCAAAAACAGCACTACAAAAAAAAAAAAAAAGATTAGGAACACAAGTTAAAATAGGGAAGAAAATTTCCATTTTTTGAAGAAAATGGCAAAACTTGTTCCTTGCAAATTTTTCAAAGTTAGACCACTATAAAAGAAAGATTCCATTTAGAACAGATGAAAAGGGATAAGTTACCAAATTTGTTGCTTTTGAAATTCTTTCATATTCCCATTCTAGTTCCATCCCTTTCTGGAGAAGAATGAGTTTTGCAATTTTCCTAATTACGAATTATACTTGAACCAAAATGGAGATGTAACTGCTGATTTGAAGCTCATTAGCTGGGTGTTTCTCCACAAGAAGAATATCATGACATACCAACTCCTGAGTTTTGAAAGACAGACAATTATTATCAACCAAAGTCATCTGTCATGGCTAAAGTTGCACAACAGGGTAGGAGAAATATTGATGTCTTTTCTCTATTTACCAAAAGGTTTTGACCAGTGGTGGGATTCATTTTTTTTTTTACGACTGGTTCTGCTTGGTGGAGGGGGCAGGGGAATGATACTGTAAAATCTCTAGTCAGAGGTATTCGCCAATTCTCCAAACGACTCAAAATTTTCGCTACCGGTTCTGCAGAACTGGTCAGAAACTGCTGTATACCACCTCTGGTTTTGACCCATTTAACTGGGAAAAGCCTATGCCCCATGATTTTGTGTTGAAATGGAGACAGTGCATGAAATTAATCTGCCATGGATAGGGATTATGCTTTGCTTCCTCCTTGTCCTCAAATATCAAAGAAGAAGGCACATTTGTTGACCAGTTCCTGATTTCAGGTTTGGACTTAATCAGATGAAATTGAATCAAGAATAGTTTTATTCCAGAAATAAGCTTTCAAGTTATGATTGACTTTGTACAGAGATGGCCAGTGTCCTATGAAAGGGCAAGGAAAGACATTGCTAACCAACCCAGATCTGACCAGATTTATCCATGGCAAACTTTCACTCCACCGAAGTCCAAGAATTTTTTATCAGTATGGTGTCCAACATGATTGGACTTCTGAGAGATAATGCCCTGACACAGAAAACTGAAGCTGTCAGGGTTCCAACAGATGCCCTAATTAAATCATCAGTCTCAAGCCAAGGTTAAAAAAAAAATCCAATTGTTTAGTAGGAGCTTCATGGTGGCATGGACCAGGTGGAGTCAAATCTGATCTCATTTAATTCACGCTTTGCTTCTGTTTCCACACCCTCCCCCCCACCCCGCCAATATGTGAATGTGTGATCAGTCACATTCCCCACCGAAGCAATTTCACAGGTTGTAAAAGTCCCTCCCTCTGCCCACTGTGGGTTTCTTTCAAGATGACCTTGATGTATCCGTTGGAATGTCCCTTGTTTTGACTGAGATCCCAGCTCCTTGATGCAGCAGCGAAGTTCGCTCTCCCATCCCCCTTGCCCTTGGCAACTCCAGAGCAGTTAAGGGATGCTTTGTGAGTGGACATAAGCATTGAAACATGATTTTGACTCAAAGAAAGGCCTCTCCTAATACCTGAAGAAATTATGGACAATTTAAAAGGAAATATGACTTAGATTTGAGTTTGGCTTGTAAGAGGGTACTTCATCTATAAACCCTTTGAATGCAATTGTTGATATTGATTGTGAGCTACCTTAATTCACTCTGGGGGGAGGGAACTGTTGTGCATCGAACTTGGTAGACTCCAAATACCTTAAGCAAATTGGCCGAGAAGGCCATTCTTGGATTGGTTATTTAGGAACCAATCTGAGAACAGCCCCCCGGGCAGTGGGAACCCTTGTAGTACTGTCATTGACCACTAGCTGCGAGCAAGCCGCTATAAGAAGGGCTGCCGCGGCTTGGGCTATTGTTCCGTTACCATTGCATTACTTGTTGAAATAAAAGAGTTGTTGTTGGAACCGGTTCTCGCACAACTTATTTCTGAAAGGAACACTGGCTATGAAGGTGGGATCATCATAGAAGAGCGAGACCGAAGCACGTGGCAATCAGAATCGAGCAAAAGAAATGGCCAGTAACAATCTGCCTCCCACACCAGTCAACCCTGATGAAGAGGATTGGGAGTTGTATATTGATCGCTTTCTAATGTTTTTAGAAAGAAACGAACTGCAGGAGACATCTGACCAAAGGAAGAGGGCTGTCTTCCTCACACACTGCAGACCAGCCATTTTTAAAATGGCAAAGACGCTGGCCAAGCCAAGAGATGTTAAACAGATAACTTGGCCCGAGCTGAAAAGAATGCTCTGAGCATTTTAAGCACCTGTGGTCTCCATCTTGATAAAAAGGCATGAGTTCTACAAAAGAGACCAAAAAGAAGATGAGACCATCGGAGATTTTGTAGCAGCCCTGAGACATATCGGAGGAGCTTGAGAGTTCCAGAACATGGATGAGGCCATGAGGGACTGCGTGGTCCTCGGATTGAGGGATGCTACACTCCAGAGTAAGCTGCTAAATAGACCAAACATCACTGTGGCCAAGGCCATCGCAGAAGCCATCACTGCAGAAGCAGCAAAGAAATCCGCAGCCACTATGCGCCAGATGAATTCAATTCCAGATCCGCCAAATCAAGCCAGAGAAAAGAAGGTGAAGGGAAGCAAGAAACAGCCCACAGCGACCGCCCACTATGAAGATATAGACTCCATGAGAGACGCTGATGATGACAATGAAGATATCCATGGACTACAATCAGACAAGAAATGGCAGAAAAAAATAAGAAGCAGGTGGGAATTCCAGTGTGCTGGATGCGGAGGCAACCACCCGCGATCTGAATGTAGGTTCCCAGATGCAATCTGCAGAGCTTGTAACAAACGGGGGCACATTGAAAGGGCCTGCTGAAACAAAAAGAGCTATAGTCCTAAAAGACGCAGCAGCACACCCCACCCCAGAAATGAAGAGAGGCAAGCCAGAAGCAGATGGAACCGAGATAATACAAATAAAAGAACAAACGACAGAGAGGAAATGCACCAGATGGTAACAATCGGAAATGCCAGGGCAGCAAACTTAAAAAAGGTCCAGATAGAGGTGAACATTGAAGGGAAGCCCTGTGAGATGGAAGTTGACTCTGGATCTTTTTTATCCATGGTATCTTGGAACACCATCCGACGCCTGATACCGTACATCAAACAAAAAGAACTAGAAAAACAAAACCCGATCTTAAAGGACTACCAGGGAAATCAAATTCTGGTAGTGGGCCTTGGACATTTCCTCGTCAAGTTTAAAAATCATGCTGAAATTTTGCCTCTGACCATGGTCGACCGTGATTGCCCTAGCCTCCTGGGATTTGAATGGTTCGCGCCCTTGGGAATCAGGATGACCGGAATCAACAGCATCGTTGCAGCCAACTGGGAAGAGAGCCTGTTGCAACAGTTCCAAGATGTATTCGACGGGACCCTAGGCAAGTAAAAGGTGACCCCAATTTTGTTTAGCCTAGACCCGAAAATAGCCCTCATCTGGCTAAAAGCCAGACGCGTCCATTTTGCCTTAAAACCAAAAATTTACGAACTGAACAAACTAATTGCACAAGGGATGTTAGAGCCAATCGGCCATGCCAGGTGGGAAACACCCATCGTGACTCCTGTCAAACCAGATGGGTGTTTGACTTTGCACCGATTGGGCAGGTATCCTTTGAAAGGGCAACGAAAGAGATTGTTCAGCAACCCAGATCTGACCAGATTTATCCATGGCAATCTTTCATTCCACTGAGATAGTGAAATATGCCCTCTTCTCATTTGAAGGAAGTCCAAGAATTTTTTGTCAACATGGTGTCCAACATGACTGGACTTCTGAGAGATAATGCCCTGAACCAGAAAACTGAAGCTGTCAGGGTTCCAACAGTTGCCCTAATTAAATCATCAGTTTCAAGCCAAGCTTCAAAAGAAATACAATTATTTAGCAGGAGCTTCATGCTGGCATGGACCAGGTGGAGCCAACTCAATTAATTCACGCTTTGCCTCTGTTTCCAGCTGTGTCCGTCCCCCCCAATATGTCAATGTGTGATCAATCACATTCCCAATGATGAAATTTCATGGGTTGTAAAAGTCCCTCCCTCTGCCCACTGTGGGCTTCTGTGAAAACAACCTTGGTGTATCGGTTGGAATGTGCCTTGTTTTGACTGGGAAACCAGCTCCTTTTTTTTTTTTTTGAATATTTTTTATTAATTTTTAAAGACAAACATAAACAAACAAAATGTAAAAACATTAACCTTTCTTCCATGAACATACAAACAGTGTGCCAGTTGGTTTACAAATTTACAAATTACAAACTAGGCTGGGGTCTCCCTTTTTGAAGATGGGGATGACCGTGGCTTGAGACCATAGGTTTGGCAAGGAGCTGGTCCTGAAAGATTTTTCAAAGATAATGTTTCAGGACCAGCTTCTTGCCAAACCTATGGTCTCAAGCCATATATAATAATTCTGCTACAAGTGTTGTGAATCTAAACATGCACCCAAAGACTGCACAGCCAAGATGCAATGCCATCTATGCAACAGCAATGAGCAGCCAACTGCTCTGCATCCAGACTCTGAACCACCACAGCAGACAACTCCTAAACCTCCTTTGAACAAGGAGCTGCAGCGTGCTGCGACAACACACTGTGCACTTCGGCATGCCTAGAAAGTACAATCGGAGCCAGTGGCAAGTGTCAATTGCATGACAGTGTGCAACAACACACAAACACCTCGCTGATGTCATCAGATCTGCTTAGCCAAAGTCTACACCGATGGACGCCCAGAAAAACCAGTTAATGTGTATGTAATACTGTATCTTCAGAGTGATCGCTCACTAGCCACATCCACATTCTTCGACCTCTTTGATGTTCAGAAGGAAGAAATGCAGTTCACGATATCAACGTGCAGAACACCAAGACGCACAGCGGGGCGGGAAGCTCCTGGACTCTGTATAGAGTCATGAGATGGAAGTTCCCAGTTCCTACTGCCACCTGTGTTGGAAAGGGATGGGATACCAGATGAACGCAGTGACATTGCAAAACCAGAGGTAGCTAACAACATACCTCACCTGAAGCATATGGCTCATCACTTTCCTGCCCTAGATCCTGAAGCCAAGATTTTGCTCTTGCTGGGACTAGATGCTCCTGATGCTTTAGCCTACATTGAAGTAGTGATAGCCCCGAGATACTTACCCTATGCCTTCAAAAAAAAACCTAGGTTGGGAATTCTCAGGAATTGTCTGTGTCGATCGATTCAGGTGCCAACCCAGGCAGATGCCTTCACACCATCTATTCCGACAGCCTTCCAATGCCCAAAGAGGCCACCGGCGACCAGTAGACTTTCACCAAGAAGCTCTACACCAGACCGGTCACCGACCTAGTGTCCTGCGTAGAAAGGCTGAACTTGAAGATTGAACCTCAAGCTTTGCATGCTTTACTTTGTTTGATGCTTGATTACTATTTACTTTATTACTGTTTATTTTCATTATATAGTTATCTGCTATTCAGTTAGCATTACTCTTTACTGTTTATCTTAGTTATACAGTTACTTTAGTTCATAGAATTTACAATTCCAGGCGGGGAGTGTCCAGACAGTTTAGAGTTAATGGAATTTGGGCTAGTTAGTTAAAAATTGAGGGCTGTCCCCTTAAGGGAATGCATCACTGTAAATCTAGTTAAGGTATCCTGGAAAATGTAGTCGATGTCTTGTGGTCACATCTATAATCGTAATTGGTCACTAAATTTACCCTTGTTGGGTTGGGGGAGGCTCCCTCACTTTTGCCTGAATCCATTGCAATAGTGTTGCTTCAATCATCATGGGGATGAGAGGTTATTATCTTTCTACACCATAATGCAGATATGCAAAGGATTGGACATTAAGAAGAACCTCATCATAACTGTGAGTTGATAAGGATGCCTGATGAACCAATGAAAAAGACTTTTTATGAATGCTTTGTGGAGTTGCTCTGTCTGTCTGTTTATTACCCATCCAGAGAGTAATAAGCAGAACATGGTCTCAAGCCATATATAATATGAATATATTCATATATAATATGAATGTAAACCCAACAAGAAATGTATATAAATATTCTGAACAAGATATGTGTACCCACCTGACATAATGTATAACTGAAAGGATTTATTTGTTGTTTTTGTCATAAAAATTTTCCCCCAAAAAGAATCAGAACGATATAAATAAAGCTATATGTTTTGTTTGTGTTAATCTGTAAAGAACCTCATCTGCCAGCCTTTCCTGAAATTAGTCATTCTGGGTGAATTCATTTAGCAAAGGGTGTTTTCCAGTCCAAACATGTAAGGTAGGGATGTCAAACTGACTTAGACACATGATGTAGTGTGACTTTTTTTCTCCTTCATTAAAACGAGGGCGACTATGGTCAGCATGTGATGCATCCAGCCCATGGGCTGCGAGTTTGATACCCCTGATCTAAGATAATGAAAGGATTATTAGAGCATACACAGAGTGTGCTCACTCAACTTTTAATTCCTTGCTGAGCTGAGCTCCATTGTAATGTAATGTGCCAATTGCAAAGATAAAGCCTCTAGGCTCAACTGCCAATTAGCCTAGCTAAAGTAACTTGTGATATGCAAAATATGAATTCTTTCTGTTTGCTGTAACTTAATGTGAGATAGCAACTCCCCAACAATGCTCTGCGCTGTATGCCAGAAATGTATTCCTTGAAAGTCCCTTTGTTTGCAGAAATGCTGAGGAAAACCATGAGGTTTGCATAACCCAAGAAAGAAAACCTCCAACTCCATTGAAGTAGAGAAGACGTACTTTCACTGAGTTTGAAATAACAGCGGTGAAAGCAATCAAGATCTGAATCAAAAGGCAAGCATGCATCAAAAGGAAAATCCCATGCTGGAGTTCCAGCTGGCATTTGGGCAGTATTAACCTGATAATTTTCTTAGACGGCTTGTGAGGCTTCAGTGCTACTGACAAAGGTATTCTTCAGATGCTGTAACATAGAACACACTGTTTTAAGCTGATTCAGCAATGTCCAACATGGGATTCTGGGTGATTATCCTTGAGGACACAGATCATGGCCCTTTTGGTTCCCCTGTCAGCTTTGGAAGCTGAACAGCAGAAGCTTCCATGCTGCCACATTCCTGTGACTGGGAAATTGGGAGCAGGGAATTCACGGAGCCTATGTAATTAGACGTAATAGCATTTTTCTTTTCCATCAAGGTCATTTGTTTTCTGCACCTGCATGAGGAGTGGTTTGAAGGATGTCTCAAGTTGGGACGGATAGCGATTGGGCCATTTGGTTTTTTGAATTACTGAGGGAAAACCAGGAACTCTCAGATTTGGGTTTTCTTAGATGTGCCTGTATGACAATTCTAATAAAATGGAACTTTGAGGAGGAAAAAAACCATCCTGGAATTTTTGATGGGAGTTTAGTTTTGCTGGAATGTTGACTTCCCCTCTGCAATCTTGTACTACCATAAAACTTGATGGTGAGAGAGACCATCAAGTACTGGGGTTCATGGTGTGGATATCCTCAGGTTCACTTGTCACTCAATCTCAAATAGCACATTAGAAGGCAGTTCTTCTGACCAGTACATCCTGGTTGAGGAATATGTCCCTTGAAAGAGAAGATCCATAGTCAGTGATGTTTTTAAGTAGCCCAGATTTTTACAGTTATCCATGCTTCTCTTTCACCCTTTCACCAAAAAAACTGCCCTTCTGTTCTTAGGAAAGAGACCCAGGTTCACATAAAATGAATTGCCCTCTGATTGTCATTTAATGTCATTTAATTTAATTTTTTCAATTCCATAACTCCAGACTTCATGAAATAGAAAATTCCTTTATTACAATCAGATATACCAGATGCAAAAGGATGTCTAAATGAAGAAATAATAGTATTTCTTACAGCTTCTTGGAATGAGTCAAAGATTTTATATTTGCTTAAGTAAAGCCCATAGACTACTTGGGTAATGTTCATGTTTGTATGTGTTTTTCATATTTGGTAAGCCTTAGTATATTTTCTTTGAATTACTAGTCTCTGCCTCAGTCCAAATGTGTGGGAAATTGTCTTCCTGGATTTTTCAAACGGACCCAGGAAGGTGAGCCAGTTTGCTGCTATGACTGCATTCCTTGTCCAGAGGGGACCATCTCTACTTACAATGGTGGGTGACACCACAGAAAATGGTACTGAATTCACCCAGAGCATTTTGATCAATGTGCATCTTAAAATAGACACATCAAAGCTTGACTGCCTTATTATTCTTATTTTTCAAGGTACCTGATATCTTCCATAATGGGAGGAATAAGAAAAAGATCTTGAAGTGCAAGATTGGAAGAGAAAGGAGGACATAGTAGAGGGGCAAGGTTATTTCTGTCAGAGGAAACCTCACTTCCATTTGTCAGTTTGAAAGTGTACTACCATGTTCTATCTTCCTAGAACCATTTGATTTTTTTTCTAATTTGAGGAACAATTTTGAATCAATGACTTTTGCTCACCCAATGAACTTTACCTAACAGGTGAAAAGATACATCCAACAATTGTTCAATTAATCAATTATTCTTTGTTAAGATCATAGAGCTACATAAGAATAGAATAGAACAAAACAGAACAGATCAGAACAGATCAGAACAGATCAGAACAGAACAGAACAGAACAGAACAGAACAGAATAGAATAGAATAGAATAGAATAGAATAGAATAGAATAGAATAG